>OZ024742.1:360992072-360994572 GCA_964016885.1 Eledone cirrhosa | reverse complement strand
ACTCTGATATGCCCAGTTCCTTGCTCGGTTGTTAATTCACTGGGAACTGAGTCATATGAATTCAAACAAACGAATTTTCGTGTCACAGGTCCCCTTCTCCTCTCATTGGTCAGTTATTAGTGTTGTCATTGTTGGAGTTAACTTAAAAATTGATAAAATGGTAGAAGGGACAAGGTGTTGAAGGAACAAAATATCAAAAAATGTGTCAAACTTCCCATTGTTCAGTTCTGAGAGCATTCCTCAGTCAGAAGTCTATAGAATTCTTTCTGGGGTGAGGCTCCCTGTGGTGTTTATGCCTGCTATTGTTCAGTACATTTGACCTCCACCATTATTTTGGTACTGTTGTTGTTGTAGTGGTCAGCTTATACCTTGCTGCTGCTAACAATTTAGAAGTATTCAGTTTGTGTTTTCTCTTCATCCCACCCGCCACCATCGTAGTGGTGGTGACGGGGGGGGGGGGTTCTTTCATGTGTATGAAGAAATATAAGGCAATAAATGAAGAAAACAGAAGATAAATAAATAATATAATAAAATAAAATAATTAATATAATTTGTGTAATTTGAAAATAAATAAATAAATAGAGAATAAAGAATAAAGAGTAAATGAGAGATTGGTGAAAAAGTAATGATAATGTATATGGAGAAGTGAGAAATAATGTAGGATAAAGTGTGTGTGTGTGTGTGCTATAACCAATCTCAAGGTCAGAATATGTTGGATAGATTGGTATGATACACGATGTTAAGATGAGATATTCAATGTGTTTGTGTTATAATCTATCTCAACTTAAAATAAATATAAGGTTATACAGTGAAGAGGGCAGAAAACAAATAACAAATTAATAAAGAGAAATCAAGATTTAAGATTGGAACTTTAAAGTCAGAAATCTGGTAAATTAAAAGTGTTTGTGTTATAGATGTTGGCCAGATTATTATGGCTGTGTCCGATTCTATCTCTAGGCTATCATGGTGTCTGCTCCGCCTGGGTTGTTCCCTATGGCTTGAGGGGAGTTCACAACCTAGGGTGTTGTAATTGTCCATATAGCTTGAGGGAGGTCTGGCCGAGAGGTGTTTTCATGTTCTGTAGAAGTCCCTATAGCTTGAGGGGAGTTCACATCTTCTTGTGTTGCTACTGTCCATATATTTTGAGAAAGGTCCCGGCTCTAAGGTGTCTGCATGTCCCGAAGAAGTCGGTTCTGAGGTTTATCAGGCCGCTTCCACCTCTTAGTATCTCGAGGGTCTCGTTCAGGCATAGTTTGCATATGCAAGATCCCCCTTTATCGGGTGGTACTTTCCTGATTATGTACCAGGCCAGAGAGTATGGGGTCCTGTCCAGCTTAAGCTTCCAGATCAGGTCGGAGAGAGCTGTGCTTTTCCTTTTGGCCTCCTTCTTGAATGAATGGCGATGGTTGTACCAGCGGTCCTTAAAGCTCGTTGATGTGGCTCCTATGTAGAGGTGTTCGGAGTTGGGGGTTTTAACCCTACAACCGTACACTATGTTCTTCTTGAGACATTCATTACCAAGGGGGCATGATTCGGGGTTTCTACAGTTGCAGAGGGTGGGCGGCCTCTGCGTGCTTAGATTAGGGTTCTCATTATGTGCTACATGTTGGTCTTCCCCCATGCTCGGTGGGGGGTCCTTGGGTCTGTTTGTGTTTCTTGGGTGGGCTCTGGGTCCCCCCTTCCCTCCTTTCACATGGTTCTGCTGAGTGTTTGTATTGCCATCTTCTGGTTGTGTGTGGTTTTTAAGCCTACTTCTGTTGATGCTAGCTATGTGTTGGGCCAAATTTCTCGTGGTGGAATACGAAAGCTTCACAGTGTGTCTGTTGAAGATCCTGTGGTATCTGTGGTCCCTCGGGAAGCATTTGTCAAGTGCTCCAAAGAACAATCGGGCCAAGCTTTTCTTTAGGGCCGCTGAGTAGGGTGGGTTGTACCACGTGATTTGTCGGTGTCTCCTCCTATATGTGTGGGTTGGGGGCTTCGTGATTTGTTGGAGATTTGTTGGTTTGCTGGTGGTTTCCGCACTGTTGCTTCCCTTTTGGGCTCTATACTTTTTGTTATCTTCACGGCCCGGATTTGTGGGGTGGTTGTTGTCTGCCCCGGGAGATCCATCATGGGGTGGTCGCCCGTTTCCTCCCTCCCCACGTGTCCTGCGGTTGGGGTTGTCCGTCCTGGGGTAGTTAGCATCACGCCTGAGACTGCTACTCATATTGTGCTCCATCTCGTGGTCAAGCGCACTAGTCCCCACCGCCCGTGTGGTGGTGTCTGGTACATGGTGCCTATTTGATTTTGCTCTGCCTGTATTGTTAGGGTTCGCCCTCCCCCCTCTGGTAACGCGGTTGTGGGTGTCTGTTGGGCTATCCACCTCCCGGCTTTTCGGACTATATGTTATATTTTGTCCATGTGCCGCCTTCATTAGAGCTGCGTTGTAATATTCCGCGTGGTTGTTGAATATTTCCTTACTTGCGGACAGGCTGGAGATCCTGTCCGAGACACTCTTCAC
>OZ024742.1:360981435-360991872 GCA_964016885.1 Eledone cirrhosa | reverse complement strand
TTATACGGTATCCCTCTGTTGTTATAGTGTATCCATCTGTTGTTATAGTGTATCTCTCTGTTGTTATAGTATATCTCTCTGTTCTTATACTGTATCTCTCTGTTGTTATACTGTATCCCTCTGTTGTTATATTGTATCCCTCTGTTATTATAGTGTATCCCTCTGTTGTTATAGTGTATCCCTCTGTTGTTATAGTATCTCTCTGTTGTTATAGTGTATCCCTCTGTTGTTATACTGTATCCCTCTGTTGTTATACTGTATCCCTCTGTTGTTATAGTGTATCCCTCTGTTGTTATACTGTATCCCTCTGTTGTTATACTGTATCCCTCTGTTGTTATAGTGTATCCCTCTGTTGTTATACTGTATCCCTCTGTTGTTATACTGTATCCCTCTGTTGTTATACGGTATCCCTCTGGTGTTATAGTGTATCCCTCTGTTGTTATACTGTATCCCTCTGTTGTTATACTGTATCCCTCTGTTGTTTTAGTGTATCCCTCTGTTGTTATACTGTATCCCTCTGGTGTTATACTGTATCCCTCTGTTGTTATACTGTATCCCTCTGTTGTTATAGTGTATCTCTCTGTTGTTATAGTGTATCCCTCTGTTGTTATAGTGTATCTCTCTGTTGTTATAGTGTATCCCTCTGTTGTTATACTGTATCCCTCTGTTGTTATAGTGTATCCCTCTGTTGCTATAGTGTAACCCTCTGTTGTTATACTGTATCCCTCTGTTGTTATACTGTATCCCTCTGTTGTTATAGTGTATCCCTCTGTTGTTATACGGTATCCCTCTGTTGTTATAGTGTTTCCCTCTGTTGTTATAGTATATCTCTCTGTTTTTTTAGTGTTCTAATAGTATATCTCTCTGTTGTTATAGTCTATCCCTCTGTTCTTATAGTATCCTCTGTTGTTATACTGTATCTCTGTTGTTATAGTGTATCCCTCTGTTGTTATAGTGTATCCCTCTGTTGTTATAGTGTATCCCTCTGTTGTTATACTGTATCTCTGTTGTTATAGTATATCTCTCTGTTGTTATAGTGTATCTCTGTTGTTATAGTATATCTCTCTGTTGTTATAGTCTATCCTTCTGTTTAACGTGCCTGTTTATTTTCCAATATGTTCAGTTATTTCTAATATTAAGTATAAACGTTATTTTATTTCTTATATCCGCTTCAACGTCTGAACATGCTATTAGTTGTGTTTTACACAAGACGTCTTTATAATATAAATAATATTTACATTGTAATTCTGATTGTTTTGCAATTTTGTATAATAAACGAAGAAACTTTTAGTAATAGATATTCCTTCTTCGTTCTCTTCTTTTAAAGTTTTCTCGATATTCTTGAAAGTTACGTTATTAGTGTTTCGGTGGATTGGCAGTATCGGTAGAGGGTCTGACGCCATGGTTTACAGCAAAGAGTTACGGCCGTATATCGTCTGAGTTCAAATCCCGCCGAGATTAACTTTGCCTTTCATCCTTACAGGCTCGATAAAATAAAGTACCAGTAATACACTCGGATAATTGCTGGCCTTGTGCCAAAAGTAGAAACGGTTATTAATGTTTCTGTTCAGTTGTATACATCTAATAATCCTTTTTTTTTTGTCGTCTTGTGATTCTGTGTGGAATCAACGAGGCTTTGACATGGAATTGTTCGACAAATTTCTCTTGGGGCTGTCTTCAGAGTTTCCATGTTGACAATTTTAATAATTAAGCTCATATCGTTAGGTTTGGACTACATAGCTTTTCTATTGTTGTTTAATGTTCAATTTTCTATATATATCTATAAAAAAAGGCAGCGAATGTGACAGAGTCGTTAGAGTGTCAGCTAGAATTATTTGCAATATTAATTCTGGTTTTCTGCACTTTGAGTTCAAATCTCGCCGATGTCAACTTTACCTTTCATCCTCTCGAAGTAAAAAAAAAATACTTGTCTATTACTGGGGTCAATTCTTCCTCAATATCCCCCCCCTGAAAAAAAATCGGCCGTGTTCAGACCTGAAGAGGGATGGACTCTGCTAGATTTCAAATGTTCAAGACTATGGCACTTCTCCGACTGCATCTCACCTTACGGGTCCATATATATGTAAAAATATCTAAATAATTACAGGAAAGTGAGTTAAACATTGACATTAATTGAATTCAACTAGAAATGATTCACTGAAGCGAGAACAGGAAAAAAATTTAATAAATTTTGATCTTAAGAGGGTCGACTGAAAAGTTCATCAAGGATTGATACTAGAGCTGTGAAATCTTGCATGCCTTAATTTCCACTCTTTTTATTAATAACTGCATTGTTTCTGTCTGGAGACTATGTTGAAAAATAAACCTCATTTGGTCATTACATGACAGTATCTTGGTCAGCCTATGAAAGAGTGATGCTAGATCCCGTGATTGTGAAGTGAATTCCTTAACCACGCAGACTTGCCTGCGACTGTACACCCTTCCGTATTTTCAATGTAGATGTGACCAACATATGAGAAGCGGGGCCGATTCACAAATGGAGAATATGTCTATAGAATGGACCATCGTCGGTTTCGAAGATGGGTCTCCCAGTTATTCCATCACTGGAACAACAGCTTACTCATGAAATTAACGTGTGACTAAGAATTCTACAGTCACATGTACTTCTCAGGAAGACTCAATCTCCTTCTTCTTCGCCCACTTATTCCAACGGGTCTTGTCAGAAGCAACCACCTCCAACTGACCCTTTAAATTAAGGTACAGTCCATCTGACGTTTCTGTATAGCCAGTCTCACTTACAATGTAAGGGTCAATCCGAGACTTGCCCAAGATGTCACGCAGTGAGATCGAACTTGGGACCTAATGATTGCAAAGCCAACTCCTTGACCACTCGGCCATGGAGACTAAATGACCAATGTGGTTGAAAGAATCACTGATAGATCCAGTTTTACTTGGGCTTAGGGTAATACTTGCCCAACATGCCACACTGTGAGATCGAATGCGGGACATATTGATTACGAAACGATCTTCCTAACCATTCAGCCATTTCTTCTTAGCCTACATATTCCTGAGAGGGTCGTGAGGGCAGAGTCATCAAACGCTCCTTCCTACAGGTCCTGTCAGAAGCAACTGTCTCCAGCTGGTCTAGATGGATCCCCACGCAAAACCAGTCAATATCATAGATTTTCTCCAACCATCTTGCTCGGGGCTACTCCTGGGTCACCTGCCAGTTGGTTTTACCCGTAAAATCTGTCCAGCGATTCTTTCCTGAGACATTCTGACCACATGTCCATAGTATCAGAGCTGTGGTCTCTCAATTTGTAGAAGTAGTTGCTCTAGCTGGAGTCACTCTCTCATCTCCGAACTATACACTATCGAGTAACGCTATAAAAACTCAATATTTCATTAAAAAAAGGGGGAGATAACAAAGAAGATTAATTGAACTTTGGCCTCTTCATTTCGGAGGTTGTTTTATTATATATATATTATTTGCATTTATAATAATAATAACAATAATAATTATTATTACCATCATCATCATCATCATCGTTATTTAAACATGTAAAATATTGCACAATATACAGCTTTCTCTGATACTCTGAAATAACAGTACCTTTGTGTGTACGTGTATGTATGTATGTACGTGCATGTATATATGTATGTATGTACGTGCATGTATATATGTATGTATGTATGTGCATGTATATATGTATGTTTGTACGTGCATGTATATATATATATGTATATATGTATGTACGTGCATGTATATATATATGTATGTTTGTACTTGCATGTATATATATATGTATGTTTGTACGTGCATGTATATATATATGTATGTTTGTACGTGCATATAAGTACGGGCTTGTATGCATATATGTGTGGATGGATGTGTTTGCATTCATGTGTATTTTTTATTGAAATGTGTGTGTGTGTGCTTACATAGGATTGTATGTGTATGCGCACGAATACATATCCTCTCTGTGTATGTGTGTTTGCATCAATGTGTGTGTGTGTGCTTGTTTGTATACATGTGTGAATGTATGGGTGTTTGCATAGAATTGTACGTGTGTGTGCGTGTGTATGCGTTTGTGGCAATGTATGTGTGTGGTGCGGTGTATGTATACATCTGTGGCATGTATGCGTGTGGTGTAGTGTATGTATGCGTTTGTGGCAATGTGTGTGTGAGGTGTGGTGTATGTATGCGGTTGTGGCAATGTATGTGTGAGGTGTGGTGTATGTATGCGGTTGTGGCAATGTATGTGTGAGGTGTGGTGTATGTGTGAGGTGTGGTGTATGTATGCGGTTGTGGCAATGTATGTGTGAGGTGTGGTGTATGTGTGAGGTGTGGTGTATGTATGCGGTTGTGGCAATGTATGTGTGAGGTGTGGTGTATGTGTGAGGTGTGGTGTATGTATGCGGTTGTGGCAATGTATGTGTGAGGTGTGGTGTATGTGTGAGGTGTGGTGTATGTGTGTGGTGTGTGAAAGTCTGACGTTTATTCCATTTTCTCAGCAAAACAGATCCGTTTCCCAGGTGACAGAGAGAGTGAAGAAGTCCCCCAAAGACCGCTCTTCTAACTGACATACCGCTTCTCCTGGTTCTTCAACGGCCGAAAACTCCACCACATTTTAAATAAAACCTTATTTACTTTATAACCCTTCACTAAATCACAGATGGGCCCCACGTTGGATTATAAAGAACACGGGTAAAGAGTAGAAGTTGATAATTTTAGAACAGAGTGCGGTTGATTGCCAGTATCGGTAGAACGTCAGACGCCATTCAAAGAGTTACGGCCCTTTATGGTCAAAGTTCAAATCCTTACGTGGTCGATAAAATAAAGTACCAGTAATACACTGTGATAATTGCTGGCCTTGTGCCAAAAGTAGAAACAATAATTTTAGAACAGAGTATAGCCGAATGGTTAAGAAGTTAGCTTGGCAATCGTTTGGTCCCAGGTTCTATTCCACTGCTTGTTATCTTAAGTGTTATTTACCATAACTTAGGGTTTAATGTACGCCCTGTGAGTGAAATTTGGTAGATTGAAACTGTTTGGAAACCCGTCAGATGGACTGTACCTGTAATTCAAATGGTTTTCTATGATATACACTGAATCTCCCTGAGAGTTACGTTCAAGATATACGAGTCTGTGGAATGCTCAGACACTTATAGGCTAATTCCAGAAGCAGGCCGTTCCGTTGATCGAACATCTAGAGTACTCATTGTCGAAAGCAACGGAGATCCGTTCCTTACAAATATCATATTCAAATTACAAGAAAACTACGCGAGTCGATTTTGATTCTTAAAAAACTAAATTCAAAGTCTGTCTCAAGTCCAGAGGTTCAACAGGCCAGTGTCATATCCCGGTTTCATCGACGTTAAGTGACTGAGAGTACAAGACTTCCCTGCTGGATAAGACGCCTGTGTATTGCAGGGTTAAAGTCTGTCTCAAACCCGGAGGCTCTTCAGGTCGTTGCTTATCCCGGATTCTGTGGTGTGAAGTGACTGAGAGTATAAAACTTCTCCGCTGGTCATGATAAGCCCGGAGATTCATCAGACCGGTACTTATCCAGCTTCCATCGACGTTAAGTGACTGACAGTACAAGACTCTCTCTGGACATGACGCCAGTCCATCGCAGAGTTAACCCTCAACTACAACTGGTGCTCATTTTTCAGCTGAATTTACTGATGCAACATGAAATACAAGGCCACATCTAGTCCAACACACTAACCACTTCGATTCTTCGTTGAAGTAAGTTATATCACTTATATTGGGTGGACTGGGGATATGACAGACAGACAGACAGACTGACTGACTGACTGACTGACAAAGAGACAGTCAGTCAGACTGACAGTGAGACAGACACGGCCAGACTGTTTTCCACTTTATTTACGTAGTATATAAAGACGACGTTTTAATTACATAGTCAATGGATCTCTGTCAGTTTCGACGACGACTGATCCAGTTGTTTGATCAACGGAACTGCCTACTCATGAAACTAATGTATACGATTCTTAACGTAGTAATTCGCAGGAAGATTCAGTCTGGACCTTTAAATTAAAGCACAGTCCACCCGACGGGCTTCCAAACAGTTTCCGTTCAGCCAATTCCACTCATAATGTACGAGTCGACCCGAGGTTGTGGTAAATGAGACTTGCCCAAGGTGTCAGGCCATGAGATCGAACTCAAGACCTAATGATGACAAATCCAACTCCTTGACCACTCGGCCATTGAGACTAAATAACCAATGTGGTAATAACAAACATTGAATAACCCCCGTCATACCCTCACCCCAGTTGTTGGGAGTGTGAAATAAAAAAATGTCTACAGTCTGTCTCAAACCCGGTTTCATAGCGACTGAGAGTACAACACTTCCCCTGGAAAGGACACCAGTCCATCGCAGGGTTAAACACCCAGCTATTGTTGGTACCTATTTTCAGATGAGTATACTGGAGCAACGTGTAATGAAGTATTTCCCTCAATTACACAGGAATCGAACCCGCGACATTGTGATCGTAAGCTCAACACCCTTACCACTAGGTTATATAAAGACATTTCTAAAATCTGAACAATGTTAGGTTTTATTTCCATTATAATCCCATTCACAGCTACGAGGTCATATAAGAATATTAAGCTGGTACTTTATATAAATATAATGATAATAATAATAAAAATTATTATGTACAGTGCTCAGGTGTACTACAACTCATCAAATGTGCATGTATAGTACATAGAATAATGTACAAATGTCAGGAAAGTGAACAGTGTATGAGTCATGATATACACTGATAAGTGTGTGCATGTGTATGGAGATGAGATATCAGGTGTAGTGTTAACGAATTTGGGGAAGCATGGAAGTCCCGACAACAAACAGGTAGTTTCTTCCAGCAACTCTGAGCGTGAAAAAAATGTTTCCGAAAGTCATGGAAACATTGTTTTATATTTTACCAAAGCCAGAATGATGAAAAGCAATCCTGGCAGACGTGGCCACAACACAGATCTCGTTCATTACGACAGACGTGGCCACAACACAGATCTCGTTCATTACGACAGACGTGGCCACAACACAGATCTCGTTCATTACGACAGACGTGGCCACAACACAAATCTCGTTCATTACGACAGACGTGGCCACAACACAAATCTCGTTCATTACGACAGACGTGGCCACAACACAAACCTCGTTCATTACGACAGACGTGGCCACAACACAAATCTCGTTCATTACGACAGACGTGGCCACAACACAAACCTCGTTCATTACGACAGACGTGGCCACAGCACAAACCTCGTTCATTACGACGCTCTAACGATTATTAATAAACAACAACAAACAAAACAAATATCTTTTTTTTTTCAGTTCCTCATCTCGAGGTAAAGATGAATGTGGAGAATGAGAATTGACGTCGTTCATTCATTTCTCGGGCGCAGTCGCTAAATGGTAATTATTAATAGTAGGTTTCTAATTTAAGCACAAGACCAGCAATTTGAGGAGTGGGAGGAAGAAGATAAGTATATTGACCCCCGGACGAATGGAAGTCGACTTCGGTGGGATTTGAACTCAGAACGTAAAGGAGATGGAAGTAATAGTAATTGTTTCTACTTTTGGCACAAGGCCAGCAATAATCCCAGTATATTACTGGTACTTTATTTTATCGACCCCGTAAGGATGAAACGCAAAGATAACCTCGACTGGATTTGAACACAGAACATAAAGGGCCGTAACTCTATGTTGTAAACATGGTGTCCGCACTGCCAATCCAGTAATAATAATTGTTTCTATTTTAGGGAGGAGGGTCGATTAAATCGAAATCAGTACATTACTGGTATTGTACTTTATCAACGCCGCAAGGATGAAAAGCAAAGCTAACCTCAGCAGGATTTGAACTCAGAAGGTAAAGAGCCATAATTCTGTGCCACCAAGCAGGGTGTCAAACGCTCTACCGATACTGTCACTCTACCACCGTTATAGTAATGATAATTGATGTTGAGAAGCTGACTGTGGGGTTCATTCTGTTCCACTAGTTACGACCACAGCAATAGAGACTAGAAAACTGATAGTGAGCTCGTTTCACCAGCTATAGTCCACCCCAGACAATTGGAAAGTTAATGGACAGAACACCAAATAATTTGATTTTATAGTCAAGTCTGAAATACAAACATATATATATATATATCGCAATTTTCAATTTGTCACACCTTTAACGTATGTCTATTACTCTGAGATTTAACTTATCGATATCATCTGATTGAGTGCTCGTGCAAGCTTCTGGGGATTGTTCTTTCGAGAGATGCTAGTCGTAGCTGCAACTTTGATCTTACTCACTATCATTGTTATATATATATATATATATATATATATATATATATATATATATATATATATATATATATATTGGTAAACGGAATAGAAAATGTTGACAAATTGTTCACAGTTGAAAAATGGTTTAATCTATATATATAAAACTGTGGTTGTCTGTATGTCTATCGATTTTTGGCACACATCTCCTCTTAGAATCTCTCACGGAATTGCTATACTTGTACATTGAGCCCTAGCGAAGACATCGGAAAAAAAATAATTTCAAATTGACCCACCCTATGTGACGAAATCGAATATAATGTATCGATTTTTGAGCGTAAGTGATCAGTTATTTCCCTTTGTTCTGTTTACATTGAGCGTCTTACGTAAAAAATTACGCTGGCTTTCTCAGCGTTTAAAATGACATTAACACAATACACGAACATTCGAACACTAAGCTTCCGTTTTGCTTCATTTCCATTTAAAAGCATTTTAAAACAATATTTTTACTTGAAAACAAGTCTACGTAAAACAAGCAAATATTTCGTCGTTAGGCGTGCAGACAGACAGTCGTGCAGAGAGGTGATATACGCGTGCAGACAGACAGTCGTGCAGAGAGGTGATATAGGCGTGAAGACAGACAGTCGTGCAGAGAGGTGATATAGGCGTGCAGACAGACAGTCGTGCAGACAGACATAACTGATAATTTGGTTACGCTAATGTTTTTCTCTGCGTTGCAATGTTTACATTTTCGATCTTTGTTAATAAATAACCAGTGCAGTTTCTATCCCCAGCATCCTCTTTTGTTATAACATTCGGGTTATCGTTATGTTTTCTTAACTTCATAAGGCATATTGTTGGTTGGGGGAATATTAATAAAAAACACCACATGCAAGTCTGCACAGTAGACACTACAGTTTTTAAGCCAAGAAAGAAACTTAACATTGTAACTTTAACACAGCTACTGAGCGACCCCGAGCAACGCCGGGCTTTACTGCTAGTTAGGAATAAAAGAGTATTAGTGATTGTATGGGTTAGTATTCAGTTGTGGTTTTAAAAACTTAAAATCACAACTGAATACTAACCCATACAATCACTAATACTCTTTTATTCCTAATTAAACCATTTTTCAACCGTGAACAATTTGTCAGCATTTTCTATTCCGTTTACCAATATATAATAACTTGTGTGTTACACCTCTATTCTTTTAACTATATATATATATATATATATATATATATATATATATATATATATATATATATATATAGTAATAATAATAAAATTGAAGACTAAAATCCAAAGTGGGCTCGATAAGGAAAATATATAGCAAATATATAAGAACCGTAGAGCAAATATTTATTAAAATAACAGATTAAAGTTTAAGCAAAGAATCGTTGCTTTCACCCTTCACGGGATCTTCTAAAAGCAGCGATTCTTTGCTTAAACTTTAATCTGTTATTTTAATAAATAAATAAATATATATATATATATATATATATATGTGTGTGTGTGTGTGTGTATCATACACAGTTCACTTTCCCGATTTTTGATGAGTTGTAGTGCACCTGAGCACTGTACAAATAATTTTCATTATAATTATAAGGGCGGTGGATTGGCAGTATCGGTAGAGGGTCGGACGCCATGCTTTGCAGCAAAGAGTTACACCCCTTTATGGTTTGAGTTCAAATCCCGCCGAGGTTAACTTTACGGGGTCGATAAAATAAAGTACCAGTAATACACTGGTATTGATTGGCCTTGTGCCAAACGTAGAAACAATTATTATAAAATGACACGTGTAAACGTTAATAAATCTTTGGCCTAAGGGAGATAACTATGAATTGTTTATGTTTTGGTGCGAAGTGGACGGAATTCAAATTCTTTAATCTTCGATTACTTTTTCCTTGGGGAGGTTAATGGGTTTAATTTTATATAAATAATATTGTCCTTCTTTTGTTATTTTATTTAATAATAATATAAATATATTAAGAATATTCCAAATAATCCAAACATATTTAGAAGTCTATGAATTATCCAGGGGCAGACAACTCTAAAACGTAGTCATTTAAAAATATTCATTTTCTTAGTTTTCTAAGTCGTTTGCTCGATATACGTTCAAACCATGTCATTGAGTAATCAGGATTATAGCGAATATATTTCCTACAACCTCGTCAAT
>OZ024742.1:360928935-360976435 GCA_964016885.1 Eledone cirrhosa | reverse complement strand
TAATAACTGCATTGATTCTTAACAGAGACTATGTTGAAAAATAAACCTCATTTAAAAAATATATATAAACACACACACTAATCTGAACCAAGAAGAAATAAGAAGAGAGAACTCAATACAAGGTAGAAAGTTGAGGAATTATATTGTTATATACAATTCACAGGATGGATACTTTCACTCCGATGTATGACGTAACAATATCTAGAATTATTTCACAAAACATCCAGTCATCTCAATTGCATTTAAAACACCACTTAAACGAATAAGTAGTTTCTGTCAAGGGAGATAATCTATGCGTAGTTTACTAGAATTATTTCCCCTGTGACCAGTCATAAGTAATATTAGTGAAATATCAAGAAAAGGCGTGGATGGGTGCTCCAATACAGTGTATGGAGCAGTTCTAAAGGGGAGCAGCTGGGATATTTCCTAAAGTTTATAGTTCTTCACTATTCCACAATTACTCGCAAACACTTGCTTTATAACCATCTTATATGAAACTCCTACTTTTAAACAACATTGTAAACAGTATCATCATATATTAAGGACTTGACCCCAGCATTGGACTGGTCAATAAAAAAAAAAGTACCAATCAAATATTAGGGGTGACTCTTCCTATCTCTCTCTCTCTCTCTCTTGCCCTAGACACACCGTTTGTCACCATGGTGCCACTACAATTCCATGAAGAGTTAACGGCTCATGGACAGATGGATGGATTGTCACGTTTGACTAGTTAAAGGGAGATAATCGCAATATACTAGCCATGTATTATTTATAATGATTTCTTATATAGGCACAAGGCCAGTAATTTGGGGGAGGGTGAAGTCGATTAAATCGATCCAGTACATTACTGGTACTTTATTTTATCGACCTCGTAAGGATGAAAGGCAAAATTACCCTCGGCGGGATTTGAACACAGACCATAGAGGGCCGTAACTATGCTGCAAAGCATGGCGTCCGACCCTCTACCGACCCTGCCAGTCCACAACTCTAACATGGCGTCCGACCCTCTACCGACCCTGCCAGTCCACAACTCTAACATGGCGTTCGACCCTCTACCGACCCTGCCAGTCCACAACTCTAACATGGCGTTCGACCCTCTACCGACCCTGCCAGTCCACAACTCTAACATGGCGTCCGACCCTCTACCGACCCTGCCAGTCCACAACTCTAACATGGCGTCCGACCCTCTACCGACCCTGCCAGTCCACAACTCTAACATGGCGTTCGACCCTCTACCGACCCTGCCAGTCCACAACTCTAACATGGCGTTCGACCCTCTACCGACCCTGCCAGTCCACAACTCTAACATGGCGTCCGACCCTCTACCGACCCTGCCAGTCCACAACTCTAACATGGCGTTCGACCCTCTACCGACCCTGCCAGTCCACAACTCTAACATGGCGTTCGACCCTCTACCGACCCTGCCAGTCCACCACCCTAACATGGCGTCCGACCCTCTACCGACCCTGCCAGTCCACCACCCTAACATGGCGTCCGACCCTCTACCGACCCTGCCAGTCCACCACCCTAACATGGCGTCCGACCCTCTACCGACCCTGCCAGTCCACCACCCTAACATGGCGTCCGACCCTCTACCGACACTGCCAGTCCACCACCCTAACATGGCGTCCGACCCTCTACCGACCCTGCCAGTCCACCACCCTAACATGGCGTCCGACCCTCTACCGACACTGCCAGTCCACCACCCTAACATGGCGTCCAACCCTCTACCGACCCTGCCAGTCCACCACCCTAACATGGCGTCCGACCCTCTACCGACCCTGCCAGTCCACCACCCTAACATGGCGTTCGACCCTCTACCGACCCTGCCAGTCCACCACCCTAACATGGCGTCCGACCCTCTACCGACCCTGCCAGTCCACCACCCTTGCCACCTCATTATAATGATAGGAGGCAGATATAGAAATGGTAGTTATTTGCAATTGAGATGAGAAAGTATATAACACAATAATATCTCTGGGTATTATTATGTAGAGTGAAACTTTAGTAGCAAATATATGCTTCCTCTAAGTTGTATTTATAAACATATATATATATATAAACATATATATATATATATATATATATATATATATATAAACATATATATATATATATATATATATATATATATATATAAACATATATATATATATATATATATATATATATATAAACATATATATATATATATATATATATATATATATATATATATAAACATATATATATATATATATATATATATATATATATATAAACATATATATATATATATATATATATATATATATATATATATATATATATATATATATATATATATGCAGAGGTTATATTTAATTTGTTGGGATTCAACAAGCTTAAAAATTTTATAACTGATATAAAGCACTCAACAAGTTAGTGGAGTAAATACACAATATATTAATAAATGGAAACTATATTTATAAAACCATATTTATTTTATTATACATATTTTAAGGGCAACCAAGGTAAATTATGGTGCGCTTTCATCAGATAAAATACAGATTTGGTTTATAAATAAATATTTACATACCCGGAAGCTCCAACCGTTAAGGTTGTCTTTTTTTTTCGGGTATGTCAATATTTATTTCATCATCATCATCATTTCATTTTCCGTCCGCTTTTTCCTTGCTTGCAAGGGTATAAACCAAATCTGTATTTTATCTGATGAAAGCGCACCATAATTTACCTTGGTTGCCCTTATGTATAATAAAATAAATATGGTTTTATAAATATAGTTTCCATTTATTAATATATATATATATATATATATATATGTGTGTGTGTGTGTGTGTGTGTGTGTGTATCGTTGAATTTAAAACCTTAATTACTAAGTGAGAGCAAGAGAGAGGGAAGGAAAATCTTTAGATGTCACACAAATCTAATGTTTCTTTTTTTTCCAGAGGAACACAAACAATATAGCTGATCCAATCAAGCCAAGTATATAACAGGTATCTATGGAGCTAAGATGGATATAAAGCAAGATTGGGTTTGGTGGGATGTGATCACCACGCTGGTAAGATACAAATTTTATGTTGTTTATAACAAGCAATACATCTCTCACTCCATATATATACATGTATATACACACATATATCTATATATATGTGTGTGTGTGTGTGTCTGTGTGTATATATATATATATAATGTCTGTGTGTGGTTGTGTATTTGTGCATTTTGTCGTAAATGCAGGCACATAAAAAATGACATGCTTATCTTCAAATATTGATTGCACTTTAAATATATACACAGTAAGGCATGCTATCAATTTATACACATACACACAGCTGTACACCCTCATTTCACAGTTGTCTGTATATAAATACATATTTTATCCATAGTTATTTACATATACCTACATACATGCTTATACATACATATATATACATATGTATATAGCTGTTCATACAAACACACATAGAGGAACACATATAATACATACATATATACACATACAAACACACATATATATACATATATGTACACACACACAGAACAACTCACATACACTTGGCAATACATACATCAAACGGATGGAAGCATATAGCAGACCAAGTTCATACATATATACACACATACATATACATACACACATATATACATATATATATATATATATATACATATACATATACATACAAACATATATACATATATATATATATATATATATACACATATACATATACATACAAACATATATACATATATATATATATATATATATATATATATATATATATATATATATATATATATATATATACATATATATATATTTATATATATATACACACATATATATATATATATACATACATACATGCTTTCTTCTTATTCTTATTTTTAAGCATATACATACATATATATGTATATAAAAATCAAGATAGTGTATATATATATATATACTATCTTGATTTTTTTTTGTAATAAACCTATAACAGTAGCTTTTTACAATCCATAACATATGACCCACACAAATTCCACTCAGATACTCCAAACCCCTTTACCTAAGTATAGGAGGGTTTGATATGTCTATAAAGCACTGCCTTTTTTTCTCAGACAAACACAAGTAATTTAAAGAAAAATAAAGTGGGGAGGGGATATTAGGCTTTAGTTAAAAATCAAGCTGAAGATTAACTTGGTCTTTTATCATAATAATAATAATCCTTTTTCTCCAACATTTACTTCATCTGTACATATATGTGTGTTGTTTCTTTCATTGCCATAATCATTGCACTTTTATTAACTTTTTTCATCTTTTTCCATTCTATCTCATTTAATTATTTTCCTCTTCATAATCATCATCTTCATCAACATCATCATTGTCATCAACATTATCTGTATTTTTGATTTCTCTTAAATTACTTTGACAAATGTACTGTAGTGTTGTTTTTGTTGTGGTTGTTGTGTTGGTTATTTTGCATTTTCTTTCATAAATATACATCATATATAATACATATGTATGTGTATGTGAGTGTGTATGTGTGAGTATATATATATATATGTACACAGATACATGCATATACATATATACATATATATGTATATATACAGATACATGCATGTGTGTGTGTATATATATATATATATATATATATACACAGATACATGCATATATATATATACATATATATGTATATATACAGATACATGCATGTGTGTATATATATATATATATATATATGTACACAGATACATGCATATATATATATACATATATATGTATATATACAGATACATGCATGTGTGTATATATATATATATATATATATGTACACAGATACATGCATATATATATATATATATATATATATATATATATATATATATATATATATATATACATATATATGTATATATACAGATAGATGCATGTGTGTATATATATATATACGTGCATATGTGTGTTTTATATGTTTGTTAATTTGATTGGTTTAAATGTTCGTTAACTGTTTGTTAACTATCGTTTTTTCCTTAGATTCGGAGTATTATCACAGCTGGCCTCATGACTGCTGCAGCTGCTGCTGTTGCCACTGCCAACAGGAAGGGATCTGTCCACAAACGGTGATGATGAAGAAGGAGAAGGCAACGAAGAAGATTGTGTGGGAGAGTCTGCTACTGTAGAATTGAACCTGGAGCCTCCAATTGCTGACCATAAGCTTTCGGTCCCTGTGTGACCAAGACCACGGATTATACATACTATGATGAACATTGGGAGAAGTACTGGAAGCAGTAGATACATCATGGGGTCATCTGAAAGTAGAGAGGAGAATAATTAACATTTATTGGGGAATAACATGGTTAAATATTTTGATACCAACTTTTTTATAATAAATAATAATAATGGTTTCTTATTTAGGCACAAGGCCAGCAATTTTTGGGGAGGGTGCATTACTGGTACTTTATTTTATCGACCCTGTAAGGATGAAAGGCAAAGTTAAGCTCGACGGGATTTGAACTCAGGCCATAAAGGGCCGTAACTCTATGCTGCAAAGCATGATGTCCGACCCACTACCGATACTGCCAATCCACTGCCTTTTAATAAATAATAATAATGGAAATTATTGTGTACAGTGCTCAGGTGCACTACAACTCATCAAAGGTGCATGTATAGTACACGTGGACATGCCTACAAAGTCAGAAAACAGCACAGCTCCCATGACTTTCAGAAACATTTTTTCACGCTCAGAGTTGCTGAAGCATGGAACAAACTACCTGCATCAGTTGTTAGCTGTCGAGACACTGCATCCTTTAAAACCTCCATGCTTCCTGAAATTTGTCAACACCTGATATACCCCTCCATACACATGCACACATGTGTGAGTGTGTCTGTGTGTGTGTATCATAACTCATACAATGTTCACTTTCCTGACATTTGTACATTATTATATGTACTACACATGCACCTTTGATGAACTGTAGTGCACCTTAGCACTGTAAACAATAATTTTCATTATTATTATTCCTGCCAATGTTTCCTCTTTCATCCATCTGGCATAAAATCTGTACCAGTCAAACAGCATCATTGTTTTAACATCCACTTTCCCTGCTAGCAAGGGTTGGTCTACATAGACCAAGTCAGTACTGAAGTGGTAGCTACTGATCGCCCAGAAAAGCCAGGGATATGTTGTCTCACTTATGTACGGTCATACATTCTAATTGATAGGGGAGGTCTTCACATCTTTGATACAATTGGGGGTCCTCACAACACTTTGTTCAGCAAGTGTTTTATGGCTGGAATCCCTTCCTATCACCAACCACTTTACAATGTGTACTGAGTGCTTTTATCATGTAGATCATGAATACTTGGGAGGTTGTCATGTCCTTGAGACAACTTACGGTCCCCCACAACCCTTTGCTTGGCAAGCTTTCTGAAGAACCTTTCTGATACCAACCCAGCCAAAACCAGGTATGGTTCTATAAAATAATTATTTCTACTTTTGGCACAAGGGCAGCAATTACCAAGTACATTACTGGTACTTTATTTTATCGATCCCGTAAGGATGAAAGGCAAAGTTAACCTCGGCAGGTTTTGAACTCAGACCATAAAGGGCCCTAACTCTTTGCTGCAAAGCATGATGTCCGACCCTCTACCAATACTGCCAATACCACCCATTTGGAAGGGTTCCTACATAAATTAAAATCTTCCAATATGATTTGATACAAGAGCCATATCTTTGTTACAAAATAATAACTTTAGTAAATACCTCAAAATACTCCAGAAATCAATTGAAAGGGTGGGTATTTCATTAGAAATATGGTAACAAATGTCACTGCCATTATCATCAATGTTTAACATATATTTTCATGCTTGCATGGGTTAAACTGTTAGTTGCGTGCTGAGCCCTAACTGCTTGAGTGACTAGTATGTCTTGTTTTCGCTCAGTTTTTATAGTTGGATGCCTTTCTATTGCCAATCACCTTATAATGTGTACTGAGAGGATTTTATTGTGATCTCAGCATCACCAGCTGTACTACATTACGGGGTGGACGGAGTGTTTTTGGTTGTGACACCTACATGACCACTTTACAGTGTGGACTGGGGGCTTTTTGTTGTGTCAGCTACATGACCACTTTACAGTGTGGAATGGGGGCTTTTTGTTTTGACACCTACATGACCTCTTTACAGTGTGGACTGGGGGCTTTTTGTTGTGTCAGCTACATGACCACTTTACAGTGTGGACTGGGGGCTTTTTGTTTTGACACCTACATGACCTCTTTACAGTGTGGACTGGGGGCTTTTTGTTGTGACACATACATGACCTCTTTACAGTGTGGACTGGGGGCTTTTTGTTGTGACACATACATGACCTCTTTACAGTGTGGACTGGGGGCTTTTTGTTGTGACACATACATGACCTCTTTACAGTGTGGACGTTGTGACACATACATGACCTCTTTACAGTGTGGACTGGGGGCTTTTTGTTGTGACACATACATGACCTCTTTACAGTGTGGACGTTGTGACACATACATGACCTCTTTACAGTGTGGACTGAGGGCTTTTTGTTGTGACACATACATGACCTCTTTACAGTGTGGACTGGGGGCTTTTTGTTGTGACACATACATGACCTCTTTACAGTGTGGACTGGGGGCTTTTTGTTGTGACACATACATGACCTCTTTACAGTGTGGACTGGGGGCTTTTTGTTTTGACACCTACATGACCTCTTTACAGTGTGGACTGGGGGCTTTTTGTTGTGACACCTACATGACCTCTTTACAGTGTGGACTGGGGGCTTTTTGTTGTGACACATACATGACCTCTTTACAGTGTGGACTGGGGGCTTTTTGTTGTGACACCTACATGACCTCTTTACAGTGTGGACTGGGGGCTTTTTGTTGTGACACATACATGACCTCTTTACAGTATGGACTGGGGGCTTTTTGTTGTGACACATACATGACCTCTTTACAGTGTGGACTGGGGGCGTTTTGTTTTGACACCTACATGACCTCTTTACAGTGTGGACTGGGGGCTTTTTGTTGTGACACATACATGACCTCTTTACAGTGTGGACTGGGGGCTTTTTGTTGTGACACCTACATGACCTCTTTACAGTGTGGACTGGGGGCGTTTTGTTTTGACACCTACATGACCTCTTTACAGTGTGGACTGGGGGCTTTTTGTTGTGACACATACATGACCTCTTTACAGTGTGGACTGGGGGCTTTTTGTTGTGACACCTACATGACCTCTTTACAGTGTGGACTGGGGGCTTTTTGTTGTGTCACCTACATGACCTCTTTACAGTGTGGACTGGGGGCTTTTTGTTGTGTCACCTACACAACTACTTTACAGTGACAGCTGGGGACTTGGATGGTGGAGGTGTGTGGAGATTGGGGATTTAGGGATGTGTATATATATATACATATATATATATACATACATATATATATTTACGATGGTTAGCTGAAAAGTTCATAGGCTAACTATGAAGGAGTGATGTTAGAGCTGTGAAATCTTGCTTGCATTAACTTCAACTCTTATCAATAACAGCATTGTTTCTTTCCAGAGAAACAATGTTGAAAAATAAATCTCATTTAGTCATTCCATGAGAGTATCTTGGTCAGCCTATGAACTTTACAGCTGATTGTATATATATATATTCAAAATAGAGGGCACACAGGACAAAGACAATAGAGAAAAAAAATGGAAAGACGAAGAATCCCATCTCCTCAGTCAACCTCTGGAAATCACTACAGTTTCAGTCCACTAAGGTCGATGCCATTCAGTCCAGTACACATTAGGACAGAACAAAAGAGACAGAGACAAGCTATAACTTTAGGGGAATTTCACAAATATAGAGTGGACAATGGCTTAGACAAAGGAGAGAAATAGTAAGAGAGAAGAGAATAAGGATTGTAGTCCAACATGTGGATATAGAAGGAAGATACTGAGGTGTCGAGATGGTAAAAAGGGAGAATATAGGACACAGACTGGGTGGTGTGGTGTCTATTATATATATAATAGACATATAAGTGTCTTGCTCAAGGTTATGTGTTGTTTCCTTGAGCAAGACACTTTATTTCACATTGCTCCAGTTTACTCAGCTGTAGAAATGAGATGATAGGGACTGGGGTCCCTATCATTCCACTGCAAAGTGGTCGTGGAGGTGCCACGGCAAAAAAGCACGGAGCACTCACTGTAAATGAGGTTGGTGTTAGGAAGGGCATGCAGCTGTAGAAATCAAGCCAGAATCAGTTCCCGTCCCACCCTTGCAAGCAGGGAAAAAGCGGACGCAAAATGAAATGATGATGATGATGATGATATAATAGACGTGGTCCGATTTACGTAAAACTTGTTTTATTCCATTTGTATCACCATGGCAACTTCCTTTCAAAGTATTTTCCCATTATGCACCCTTTTGACAAGCAAGCAAGCAAGCTTTTAGTATGAGAGAGAGAGAGAGAGAGAGAGAGGGGTTAATGTTATCTTTTTTAGATGAGTTTAAGGGTTAATAAATAAATAATGAGTGTGTTCTGTTATTATTTCTGGCAATATTACAACAATATACCCCTCCCCAAGTATAACAATATATATATATATATATATATACAAGAATGAAATATGAAATGAAATATGAAATTAAACAAAATTAATTACTACTCACTCAATCTTAACGATCTGAAGGTAATCTGTTCCTTGTTTTTAGGTGGTTTCTGGCCGTCACTGAGAATTTGTACAGGAATTATCTCCCCTTTGTCATCGTCATCATTGTCCATATGATGAGGTGCTGACGATGTTTTTGATCTACTTGAGAATATCCGACAACCAGAACCCCTTGCAGTATTATTACTGCTACTGATGCTGGTGTTTTTGTTATTGCTTTTCGTGGCATTGGGAGGTGATGACGTATTTGTCGGCAAGTTGCTTAAAGCTAAACTAGTCTCCTTCAGAAGGTGTGACGTAGTGCGATGCGGTGTTGTAGGAGTTTCTTTTGGCACAGCTTTGAACATTTCAGCAAATTTACGTCTCTCTGCAGCTTGGATGGCACTGGTTCGAATCTTGTTGATTCTCTGTTCCATATTTTCACGTCGGGCGTTCTGTTCGTTCTGTAACTTGGTTACATCAGGATGGTTATCAAGGTTTATTTTAAGGAAGTTGTTGGAGCTGAACTCTCCTAACGATGGTGGCCAAGAGCCTGCTCCCCCTCTGTATACAGAGGAGGGAGGAACACCACATTTGGGTGGCAGAGTGTTTGTCGGATTCGTTGTAACGTCAAAGTCACTATAGTAATATTTTGGACTATTCACAATAGACCTTGGTGGCAGTCCCTTCATGCCCTGTAGGTGGTGCCAGGCTGGTTCCAAACCATCATAGGTCAGTCCTGGAGAAGGACCAATATCTGTATATTTCTTCCATTTTTTTTCCTTCTTCTTCTTTGAATTCTGAATTCCCATTCTGGAAGAAAAGAAAATAGAATCAACCATAATAAGCTGTGTGTGTGTGTGTGTGTGTGTGTGTGTGTGTGTGTGTGTGTGTGTTGTGTGTTGTGTGTGTGTGTGTGTGTGTGTGTGTGTGTGTGTGTGTGTGTGTGTGTGTGTATATCATCTTACACAAAACAGCAGCATCAACAGTTTCCCTTGAGATGGCAACATGAACGGACCTGTTTTTTATCTAAAAAAATATGTTTTCCGTTTCCACCACTGTCCGTCTCCTCAATCTTTCTATTTCTTCTTTAATTTCCCATTCTATTTTCTGATGAAGGACTAGCATCTGAAATGTTAATACTTTTCTCCTACTATATCAAGCCTAAAACTAATAATATACGTTGGTTGATCCATTAATCAACTAGCTGTAGTGTAATTAGAAGACGTTAAGCACTCCAAAACATTACAACTTAACACCTGTCTGATGAAAACAAGTCAAGGATTATTGTGCAATCACTTTGATGTCTTTGAAATACACATAACAAGATTATATAATAAACTTAAAACTGCCTCTCTTCTGATTCTGCCAATCCCCCACCCTTTTAGCTCATTAATAATAAAACCAAAATGAAACTTGACTAATATGTGTGTTTTTACTGGCAGTATGACCTTCCAAAAATTAGCAGCCAAGGGCAACTTCCTTTTCCATCAAGGGTCTTCACCCTATTTTATATAGCATCTTTGTGCATGAGCCCACCATTCTTTATATTAACTTTAAAATACTAAATATTAACACGACTTACATTAAACGCTGGTAGAAGGTGCTACCTCATGACATTGTTGGGTTGGTAAAAGAACTTCATCTGAAAAAATAAAAAAACAATATCAGAATGTTTATCAACTGGAAAAATGATTTCAACAAAAATGTTGACTCTTAAAAGCCATTGGATTTGACATTTTATGTCAACTATATTTTACAGACAGAGGTTATACAATGATAGAAATATTTTGCTATCTGTTATACATAAACATATTATGTCAACTATATTTTACAGACAGAAGTTATACAATGGTGGAAATATTAAAAGAAAAGATAAAAACAAAATTAAGGAACGCAACAAAGGTGGAAGGGGTAAAGAAGGGTAGATGTAGTTGTATAGGAAAGTAAAAGAAAAGACTATAAATACTGTAAATGAGAAGAAAAGGAGGGAAAGCGCAAGGACTATTAAGTCACAGAGGAAAGGGGGGGGGGGGGGGTGACAGTCTCTACACCCAGGTCGGAGCGGTGTTTCAGCTGTGGCTCCGCAGTAAAAAACTGCAGAGATATTTCTGCAGACAAATGGCCAGCAACAGCCAGCCCACCTTGTGGAGATCCTTCCTCAGATGGACTGCTGTCATTCTGATTTTATGGAGGTGGTCAGCTGTAGAGGGTCTGAGGATACTAGAGATCTCAACTACACCCAACCATTACAAGAAGGAAGCAGGTGAACAAGCCCCGGTATTTCCTTTTCTTCCTGCCCCCCGTGGGCTGTGATATCTCTAGTTTTATGATACTAAATCCTGTTTTAAAGTGTTCATATTTAAGTTGAAGGTTTCCATCATAATTATACTATATTAGAATCTTTTGGTAAAAGATGTTATCTCCGTTAACACTCTACTGCATGAAACCACATTAACAACACATTTTAGAAAAGTACAATGACTGCATCACATTAAAAATTGAAGATATTTTTATGCAAACTAAGTGGCTTAAAAGAGATTTTGTTGCTATTTTTAGTAGGTCAAGCAAACACATATAAACTCACCCATTATTAACCATCTCACCAACAACAACCCTGGGTACCTTTTTGATTTCCATGTGTCTAACACACGTGGACATGCCAACAAAGTCAGAAAACAGCACAGCTCCTATGACTTTTGGAAACATTTTTTCATGCTCAGAGTTGCTGAAGCATGGAACAAACTACCTGCATCAGTTGTTAGATGTCGAGACACTGCATCCTTTAAAACCTCCATGGAACAAACTACCTGCATCAGTTGTTAGCTGTCGAAACACTGCATCCTTTAAGGCCTCCATGCTTCCTGAGATTTGCCAACACTACACCTAATATTCCCCCTCCATACACATACACACATGTGTATCATGACTCATACACTGTTCACTTTCCTGACATTTGTACATTATTATATGTACTATACATGCACCTTTGAAGAGTTGTAGTGCACCTGAGCACTGTACACAATAATTTCATTATTATTATTATTATTAGTGGATTGGCAGTATCGGTAGAGGGTCGGACGCCATGCTTTGCAGCAAGAGTTACGGTCCTTGCTATTCTCAGTTCAAATCCCGCCGAGGTTAACTTTGCCTTTCATCCTTACGGGGTCGATAAAATAAAGTACCAGTAGTGTACTGGGTAAGGACTTAATGTTTGCAGAGTGAACTTAACCTTTCTACCATGCTACAGCCACCAAATTCATCATCATCACCATTTAACATCTAGTTTCCATGCTTGCATGAGTTAGATGGGTTGTAACCCCATCAGGAGGCTACACAGGTGAACACATCTTACTTATCTGGTTTATATGGCAGCATGTCCTCCCTAATGCCAACCAATTCACAGTACATACTTGGAGCATTTTACAATGTCTCAGACACTACCAGCTTACAGGAGGGACTAGGGGCCTTTCTTTGTTGTAGGGCACATACATAAAATGATATGATGATGATGATGATGATGATGGTGGTAATGGTGGTGGTGATGGTGGTGGTGATGGTGGTGGTGATGATGGTGGTGGTGATGGTTATGATGGTGATGGTGATGGGGTGATGATGGTGATGGTGGTGGTGGTGGTGGTGGTGGTGAAGAGGATGGTGATGATGGTGATGGCGGTGATGGTGGTGATGGCGGTGATGGTGGTGATGGCGGTGATGGTGATGGTGGTGATGGTGATGGTACTGGTGGTGGTGGTAGTGGTGGTGGCGGTAGTGGTGGTGGTGGTGGTGGTGGTGTTGTTGGTGGTGATAGAGGTGGTGGTGATGATAGTGGTGGTGGTGGTGGTGGTAGTGGTGGTGGTGATGGTAATGGTGGTGGTAGTGGTGTTGGTGGTAGTGGTGGTGGTGTTGTTGGTGGTAGTGGTGGTTGTAGTGTTGGTGGTGGTGATGGTGTTGGTGATGGTGGTAGTGGTGGTGGTGGTAGTAGTGGTGGTGTTGTGATTATTGCGTGATAGACAGGGGAAGCTCAGACACTGGTATAACAGTGCAATGGATTCAAACCTCTCTAGTTACTGGGCATATGTCACATGACAGGGGACCCTGACCAGACAGTACTGTAGATGTCACCTTGGTCTAGTTCACCAGTCATCACCTGCCTCTCTAGTTACTGGGTATATGTCACATGACAGGGGACCCTGACCAGACAGTACTGTAGATGTCACCTTGGTCTAGTTCACCAGTCATCACCTGCATCTCTAGTTACTGGGTATATGTCACATGACAGGGGACCCTGACCAGACAGTACTGTAGATGTCACCTTGGTCTAGTTCACCAGTCATCACCTGCCTCTCTAGTTACTGGGTATATGTCACATGACAGGGGACCCTGACCAGACAGTACTGTAGATGTCACCTTGGTCTAGTTCACCAGTCATCACCTGCGTCTCTAGTTACTGGGTATATGTCACATGACAGGGGACCCTGACCAGACAGTACTGTAGATGTCACCTTGGTCTAGTTCACCAGTCATCACCTGCGTCTCTAGTTACTGGGTATATGTCACATGACAGGGGACCCTGACCAGACAGTACTGTAGATGTCACCTTGGTCTAGTTCACCAGTCATCACCTGCCTCTCTAGTTACTGGGTATATGTCACATGACAGGGGACCCTGACCAGACAGTACTGTAGATGTCACCTTGGTCTAGTTCACCAGTCATCACCTGCCTCTCTAGTTACTGGGTATATGTCATAGGAGCAGATAAATACCAAATTATACTCAATTATCAGTGATGGCTGTATTAGTTATAGTATTATTATTAACAATATGTGGCCAATAAAGAAATAATTATTATTAGCAATAACTAGGGCGGTGGATTGGCAGTATCAGTAGAGGGTCAGACGCCATGCTTTCCAGCATAGTTCAGTCCCTTTACGATCTGAGTTCAAATCCCGCCAAGGTTGACTTTGCCTTTCATCCATACAGAGGTCGATAAAATAAAGTACCAGTAATACACTGGGTATTTTCTGGCCTTGTGCCAAAAGTAGAAACAATTATTATTAGCAATAACACCGAAGAGGTAAGTGCTCGTCTTCAGCCCTTATCGAATGTGTCGACCATACTATCTCTTTCGCCATGGCCACCAGACAGATAAAAACTGCCTGCCCTTCCCGGCTAAAGGAAGAGGGCGGGGCAATCCTCACGATGGACTCAGATGATAGCCGAATCCGTCCTACACGCGACAACAGGTGTTCGACATAAACCCACAAGTCAGCAATTTTTGGACACTGGACGAGTGCGTGCAGGACGGTTTCGTCGCCCTGCGCGCATCTCGGACATGCCCTGCTGAGGGCACCTCCATGCCTGTAGAGTTTATCCCGAACTGGCAAGGCTCCTCAGTAGCACTGCCAGGCCAGAGATTTCTGGAAGTTGTCCATAGGCCCCGGCCCGAAAGTTCTTCCAAAGAGATTGGCTAGTTGATTTTCGTCGACGCCTAGAGTTTCCCCACGTACGTCCTCGCTCTTCCCCTCCACTAATCCTCTATAGAACGCTGAGGTGGAGTTTCCGCCGATCACATTGCCCGATTGGTCGAGGGCTGTGAGCGCCCGAAGACATTCCAGCCTCCAGGCGCTCCCTCTTGGTCTTCGCTTGACCCAGGACTGCAGCTCCGTCAAGGAAACGAGCTGGGGAAATACGTGTCTAGCAAACGGCGTCCACACCTGATCACCATCGAGGAAGAGGTGGAGATGTCTGCGCATCATCAGCCACGGCATGCCCAGCCCTCCGTGTAGTGGGTGTTGACAACAGATGGACCGCCTGACCATCGGAGCGCGTCCCTTCCACAAAAAGCGAAAGAGCAAACGCTCCAGTGCAGTCAGGCAAGGCTTAGGACAAGGTACGACGGTCAGGTAGTAGCAGATGACAGACATGATGTCCTGATTAACTTTTTCAAATTTCATTTGAAAAGGAAAATCAGAGTAGAGAGGGAAGTGCTCTCTTCCCGGCATTTTGTTGAAAGATGGGTGAGAGAAGCAAGAATGGCCTGAGTGAATGGGCCTACTCTGAGTATATATCTGTAAATTAAAGGTGGAAAACTGGGAGAGGGCACTTGCCTTGGTGGTCAGGGTCACTGTGGCCTTTTACTGGGCTTTCTCGACAAATGTCCCTCCGAAGTCTCCCCCCTATTGGGGAATTTTTCATTGTTTTTTTTTTGTTACATCCTCTGTTTTTGTTTTTTACATGCAGAAATGCCCATTTGTACCGTCCTGTATTGTCCTGCACTGTCCTTAATGTCTACTTTATGTAAACCCTTGTGGTTAATAAAGAAATCATTATTAGCAATAACACTAGTATTAGTTGAAGTATTATTAGTAACAGTAACACTAGTATTAGTTATAGTATCATTAGTAACAGTAGTAACACTAGTATTAGTTGCAGTATTATTAGTAACAGTAGTAACACTAGTATTAGTTATAGTATCATTAGTAACAGTAGTAACACTAGTATTAGTTATAGTATTATTAGTAACAGTAGTAACACTAGTATTAGTTGCAGTATTATTAGTAACAGTAGTAACACTAGTATTAGTTATAGTATTATTAGTAACAGTAGTAACACTAGTATTAGTTATAGTATTATTAGTAACAGTAGTAACACTAGTATTAGTTATAGTATTATTAGTAACAGTAGTAACACTAGTATTAGTTATAGTATCATTAGTAACAGTAGTAACACTAGTATTAGTTATAGTATCATTAGTAACAGTAGTAACACTAGTATTAGTAACAGTAGTAACACTAGTATTAGTTGCAGTATTATTAGTAACAGTAGTAACACTAGTATTAGTTATAGTATCATTAGTAACAGTAGTAACACTAGTATTAGTAACAGTAGTAACACTAGTATTCATCATCATCATCATCTTCGTTTAACGTCCATCTTCCATGCTAGCATGGGTTATTAGTTATAGCATTATTAGTTAAACTAGTTCGTGTGTAGGACGGATCCAGCTATCAGCTGAGTCCATCGTGAAGATTGCCCCGCCCTCTTCCTTTAGCCGGGAAGGGCAGGCAGTTTTTATCTGTTTGGTAGCCATGGCGAAAGAGATAGTATGGTGGACGCGTTTGAAAGGGCTGAAGACGAGCACTTACCTCTTCGGTGATGCCCTGATTGACTTTTTCAAATTTCATTTAAAAAGGAAAATCAGGGTAGAGAGGGAAGTGCTCTCTTCCCAGCATTTTGTTGAAAGATGGTTGAGAGAAGCAAGAATGGCCCGAGTGAATGGGTCTACTCTGAGTATGTGTCTGTAAATTAAAGGTGGAAAACTGGGAGAGGGCACTTGCCCTGGTGGTCAGGGTCACCGTGGCTTTTTTTTAATGGGCTTTCTCCACGAATGTCCCTCGGAAGTTTCCTCCCTATTGGGGAATTTTTCATTGTTATTTTTATTACATCCAATGTTTTTTTGTTTTTTTTACATGCAGAAATGCCCATTTGTACCGTCCTGTATTGTCCTGTACTGTCTTTAATGTCTTTCTTTGTGTAAACCCTTGTGGTTAATAAAGAATCCAGATCGTATCTCGATAGGGTATTCTGCAGAGAACTAGATAAGGCTAGTATAAGTTGTCCACAATTTAAAATAGTCGACTACACAGACCACAAATGTGTGATCTGTGATATCGACATAGACAGACTTCATAGACAAGGGCCTGGTTACTGGAAGCTGAACGCGTCTTTCCCGGCGCGCAAAGCCTACAGAGACCGGATTAGCGTATTAGTTAAGAGGGCGTTGACGGGAGCGGTCGTCAACAACAGGTGGTGGTTCGCCCTGAAAAGAGCAATTAAAGTAGAGTTGATTAGGTTTAGCAAAGGACTAGTGATAGAGGAAAATAGAGTAGAGGGAGAGCTAGTCAGAAAGCTAGAAGAGGTGTTTAGGGCAGGCATCGCAACCGACGCGCTTGCAGCGAAATTGGCACTCGACCAATTCTTCAACGCAAAACACGAAGGCTGCGTTGTCAGAGCTAGAGCGCGTACTCTGAAACACGAGGGGACAAAAGCCGTGCAATGGGCCTGGGTGGCAGGGGGCTGGGTGGCAGGGGCATGACGTGGCAACAAAGCCACAATTCGGTCTTTGTCTGACCAAAACGGGTGCGTGATGCTCGAACCCGAGCGGATGTGTGAAGCTTTTCAGCAGCACTTTGCTGAACTGTTCGGGAGCAGCGGCGGCCCGGGTCGGGGCATGGACTTCAGTGCATACCTCGACGGACTGTCTCGGCTCTCGACGACCACAGCACAGTGTTGCGAAAAGCCAATAACAACCGGTGAAATAAAGGAAGCGATGTCTAACTGCACAAGGGGTAAATCGCCAGGATTGGATGGTCTGCCCTACGAGCTTTATGCATTTATGCCAGACTTGTTCGGTGACCTCTTGGCAGATGTCTACTGCAACTGGCAGCAGAACGGGAGCATTGCCAGTTTTGTGAGCCAGGGAGCGGTGGCGCTGCTGAGAAAAGACCCGAACAAGGGGGATGTTATCGATAATTTCAGGCCCATAACCCTGCTAAACGCAGAGTTCAAGATTTTGGCCAAGGTGTGAGCAACGAGCTTGGCGCTTGTCGTCAAGGGTCTGGTGGAAGAGGCGCAGACATGCGCCATTCCGGACAGATACATACATGACAACCTCCACCTCATGCGATACATCATAGAGAGGGTGGTTAAGGAACCTGGCACGGGTGGGGCCCTGATCAACTTGGATCAGCCGGTTTCGGGCCCGTTTTCAGGGGTTAGATTGCAGCGATGTACAGCGACATCTGCTCAGTTGTGAGGGTGAACGGTCACCTGTCGCAGCCGTTCAGCATCATGCGCTCAGTCCACCAGTGTTGTCCCCTCTCGTGCCCCTTGTACGTATTGGCTCTCGAGCCGTTACTGCACAAACTGGGGGCGATGAGGGGCGTCCCACGCGAACTAGGATGCGGGAAATCCGAGTCGGCATTCGCCGACGACGTCATCGTGGTGGTGTCGAGCACCAGACACGTCCAGATGCTCGGCACCGCTCTCAAGGAATACGAAGCGGTGACAGGAGCAAAGATAAACCAGGAAAAGTCAGTGGGTTTGCAGCTCGGCACCTGGAGAGGCAAGTCCATGCCGTCCAACAGCGTCATGGGGCGTTGGACAGACGAACCGGTTAAATTGCTCAGGGTCTGGTTCAGACCGGACCTCCAGATGGAGAAAAACTGGAACGAGGTGACGAGCAAGGTGGCCTCCCTCACCCAGAAATGGGCCGAGAGGAAGCTGTCCCTGAAAGGCCGGGTGGAGGTGGCAAATGTGTACATCGCATCCGTTATCTGCTACCACCTCACAGTCGTCCCTTGCTCCAGCCCAACTCTCACCAAAATGGAGCGCCTCCTCTTCCACTTTTTGTGGAAGGGACACGCTCCCATGGTCAAACGATTCATCTGCTGTCAACACCCGTTGCGTTGAGGACTGGGCATGCCATGGCTGATGATGCGCAAACATGCGCTGAGGCTGCGACATCTCTGCTGCTTCTTTGACGGTGAACAGGTGTGGTAGCCGTTCGCCAGGCACATTTTTCCACAGCTCGTCTCCTTGACGGAGCTGCAGTCCTGGGTCAGAAAAAGACCGAGGGATAACGCTTGGAAACTGGAATGTCTCCAGGCGCTCACTGCCCTCTCCCAGTTGGGCACCAGTATCGGTGGAACATCCACCTTGGTGTTCTATAGAGGACTAGTGGAGAGGAAGAGCGACGACGTTCTCGGAGAGATCCTGGGCGTCGAAGAAGATCAGCTGTTTGCTCTCTTCCTGAGAACTTTCAGCCCGGGGCCTATGGATAACTTCCAAAAATCCCTGGCCTGGCAGTGCTACCGGGGAGCGCTGCCGGTTCGAGATAAGCTCTACAGGCACGGAAGTGCCGTCAGCCGAGCCTGTCCGAGATGCGCGCAGAGCGACGAAACCGTCGTGCACGCACTCGTTCAGTGCCCGAGAATTGCTGACTTGTGGAACTATGTCAAACAGTTGCTGTCACGTGTGGGACTGATCCGGTTATCGACTGAGTCCATTGTGCAGATGGTCTCGCCGTCTTCCTTCGAGGAGGAAGGGCAGGCGGTTTTCATCTGCCTGGTGGCCATGGCGAAAGAGATTCTGTTGTGGACAAGGTTGAAAGGGTTAAAGACAGACACTTTCCTCTTCGGCGAATCCCTAATTAACTTTTTCAAGTTCCACTTGAATAGGAAAATCAGGGTGGAGAGGCAAGTGGTGCCCTCTAGCAAGTTTGTTGAAAGGTGGGTGAATGTAGCGAGAATGGTCCGAGTGAACGGGACCGCTCTGAATATACGTCTGTAGTTTGAGAAATGGAAAAATTGGGAGAGGGCGCTTGCCCTGGTGGTCAGGGTGGCCGTGGTCTTTTGTGTGGTTTTTCGCCACGAGTAACCCTCGGAGGTTTCCCCCCTATTGGGGAATTTTTCATTGTTTCAATTTTCATTTTTATTGTTTATATATATATATGTTTCTATGTCTTTTTTTCTTTTCTTATATAAATAATAAAAATCTTTACATGCACAAAACCCACATCTTACCGCCCTGTACCGTCTGTAATGTTTTTCTTGATGTCAGCCCTTGTGGCCACTGTAGCCTTTTAATGGGCTTTCTCCACAAATGTCCCTCGGAAGTCTCTCCCCTATTGGGGAATTTTTCATTGTTATTTTTATTACATCCTCTGTTTTTTTTACACGCAGAAATGCCCATTTGTACCATCCTGTATTGTCCTGTACTGTCCTTAATGTCTACTTTATGTAAACCCTTGTGGTTAATAAAGAAAACATTATTAGTAACACTAGTATTAGTTATAGTATTATTAGTAACACTAGTATTAGTTATAGTATTATTAGTAACACTAGTATTAGTTATAGTATTACTAGTAACACTAGTATTAATTATAGTATTACTAGTAACACTAGTATTAGTTATAGTATTACTAGTAACACTAGAGGCCACTTAGAATATCAGCTGATTGACTACATATGCTTCAAATGAGATAATGTCTATTTGTAATTGTGTGTGTGTATATGTATATATATATACACACATGTATATGTATATACGCTTGAAAATGTGTTTATATGCATTTATATACATATGTACACACACTCATACATATACATATCCACACACACACATACATATATATATAACCACACACACACATACATATATATAACCACATACACATACATATATATATAACCCATGCCAGTGTAGAAAAATGGATGATGATAATGATGGTATGTGTATGTGTGTGTGTGTATTATATATGTATGTGTGTGTGTGTATTATATATGTATGTGTGTGTGTGTGTGAGGTGTGTGTGTGTGTGAGGTGTGTAGTGTGTGTGTGGTGTGTGTGTGTGGTGTGTGTGTGTGGTGTGTGTGTGTGTGTGGGTGTGTGGTGTGTGGTGTGTGTGTGTTTGTGTGTGAGGTGTGTGGTGTGTGGTGTGTGTGTATGTGTGGTGTGTGTGTGGTGTGTGTGTGTGTGTGAGGTGTGTGTGGGGGGGGGGGGGCGGGGTGGGAGGTGTGTGGTGTGTGTATGTGTGTGTGTGAGGTGTGTGTGTGTGTGAGGTGTGTGTGAGGTGTGTGGTGTGTGTGTGTGTGAGATGTGTGGTGTGTGTGTGTGGTGTGTGTGTGTGTGAGGTGTGTGTGTGTGTGTGAGGTGTGTGTGTGTGTGAGGTGTGGAGGTGGATGGGTGTGTGTGAGGTGTGCGTGCGGGGGTGGGGGTGGGAGGTGTGTGGTGTGTGTATGTGTGTGTGTGAGGTGTGTGTGTGTGTGTGAGGTGTGGGGGGGTGCGTGTGGTGTGTGTGAGGTGTGTGGTGTGTGTGTGTGTGAGATGTGTGGTGTGTGTGTGTGGTGTGTGTGTGTGTGAGGTGTGTGTGTGTGAGGTGTGTGTGTGTGTGTGTGGTGTGTGTCTGTGAGATGTGTGTGTGTGTGGTGTGTGTATGTGTGAGGTGTGTGGTGTGTGTGTGGTGTATGTGGTGTGTGTGTGTGAGGTGTGTGGTGTGTGTGGTGTGTGTGAAGTGTGTGGTGTGTGTGGTGTGTGAGGTGTGTGGTGTGTGTGTGTGTGTATGTGTGTGTGAGGTGTGTGTGTGTGTGAGGTGTGTGTGTGTGAGGTGTGTGGTGTGGTGTGTGAGGTGTGTGGTGTGGTGTGTGTGGTGTGTGTGTGTGTGGTGTGAGTGTGTGATGTGTGTGTGTGAGGTGTGTGTGTGTGAGGTGTGTGTGTGTGTGAAGTGTGTGTGGTGTGTGTGTGTGTGAAGTGTGTGTGGTGTGTGTGTGTGTGAGGTGTGTGGTGCATGTGTGTGTGGTGTGTGTGTGTGTGAGGTGTGTGGTGTGTGTGTGGTGTGCGTGTGTGTGAGGTGTGTGGTGTGTGTGTGGTGTGTGTGAGGTGTGTGGTGAGGTGTGTGGTGTGGTGCGTGTGCGGTGTGTGATGTGTGTGTGAGTGAGGTGTGTGGTGTGTGTGTGTGAGGTGGGTGTGTGTGGTGTGGTGTGTGTGTGTGTGTGGGGGTGTGGGGGTGGGTGGTGTGTGTGTGTGTGGGGGGTGTGGGGGGTGTGGTGTGTGTGTGTGCGGTGTGTGTGTGTGGGGGGGGGGGGGGGGGGGGGGGGTGGTTGTATGATTAAAAAGTTCAGTTGAAAATTATGTGGTTTTAAGTTTGGTCTCATTCACAGTACAGAACCATGGCCTTGTATATGTAACACCGCCACCGCCACCTCCACCACTATCATGGCCACTACCACCACCACACACCATTGTTGCTGCCATCATGGCAACCACCACCACCACCACCACTACTACTGCTGCTGCTGCTACCATGGCCACTTACATGACCTCTTTAGTTTGGACTGGATGTTGTGGTACCAACATAACTTTACAGAGAGAGGTGTGGGAGGATGGAGTAAGGGTTAGTGGGGTGTATATTTGGTTAAGAGGTGCTTACTGACTGTAGGTTTCACTTTTAGGAAGGGCATGCAGGCATAGAAAACCTGCCTGACACAGTCCTATATGAGAGAGACTGTCACCTGATCAATCTTGCCTCAAGTGGGACAATCCTGTCTAACCCATGCTAGCGTGGAAGTTAAATGATGATGATGATGTACCAGGATGAAAATAAATGCTATGTGAGATATTATGTGAGGTAAAGCCTTTACTGTGAAAATACAATAGTAGATATAGAGTAATGTAAGTGTTATGTGAGATATTATGTGAGGTAAATCCTTTACTGTGAAAATACAATAGTAGATATAGAGTAATGTAAATGTTATGTGAGATATTATGTGAGGTAAAGCTTTTACCGTGAAAATATAATAGTAGATATAGAGTAATGTAAATGTTATGTGAGATATTATGTGAGGTAAAGCCTTTACCGTGAAAATATAATAGTAGATATAGAGTAATGTAAATGTTATGTGAGATATTATGTGAGGTAAAGCCTTTACCGTGAAAATATAATAGTAGATATAGAGTAATGTAAATGCTTTGTGAGATATTATGTGAGGTAAATCCTTTACTGTGAAAATACAATAGTAGATATAGAGTAATGTAAATGTTATGTGAGATATTATGTGAGGTAAAGCCTTTACCGTGAAAATATAATAGTAGATATAGAGTAATGTAAATGTTATGTGAGATATTATGTGAGGTAAAGCCTTTACCGTGAAAATATAATAGTAGATATAGAGTAATGTAAATACTATGTGAGATATTATGTGAGGTAAAGCCTTTACTGTGAAAATATAATAGTATATATAGAGTAATGTAAATGTTATGTGAGATATTATGTGAGGTAAAGCCTTTACTGTGAAAATACAATAGTAGATATAGAGTAATGTAAATGTTATGTGAGATATTATGTGAGGTAAAGCCTTTACTGTGAAAATACAATAGTATATATAGAGTAATGTAAATGTTATGTGAGATATTATGTGAGGTAAAGCCTTTACTGTGAAAATACAATAGTAGATATAGAGTAATGTAAATGTTATGTGAGATATTATGTGAGGTAAAGCCTTTACTGTGAAAATACAATAGTATATATAGAGTAATGTAAATGTTATGTGAGATATTATGTGAGGTAAAGCCTTTACTGTGAAAATACAATAGTAGATATAGAGTAATGTAAATGTTATGTGAGATATTATGTGAGGTAAAGCCTTTACTGTGAAAATACAATAGTATATATAGAGTAATGTAAATGTTATGTGAGATATTATGTGAGGTAAAGCCTTTACTGTGAAAATACAATAGTAGATATAGAGTAATGTAAATGTTATGTGAGATATTATGTGAGGTAAAGCCTTTACTGTGAAAATACAATAGTAGATATAGAGTAATGTAAATGTTATGTGAGATATTATGTGAGGTAAAGCCTTTACTGTGAAAATACAATAGTAGATATAGAGTAATGTAAATGTTATGTGAGATATTATGTGAGGTAAAGCCTTTACTGTGAAAATACAATAGTAGATATAGAGTAATGCAAATGTTATGTGAGATATTATGTGAGGTAAAGCCTTTACCGTGAAAATATAATAGTAGATATAGAGTAATGTAAATGTTATGTGAGATATTATGTGAGGTAAAGCCTTTACTGTGAAAATACAATAGTATATATAGAGTAATGTAAATGTTATGTGAGATATTATGTGAGGTAAAGCCTTTACTGTGAAAATACAATAGTAGATATAGAGTAATGTAAGTGTTATGTGAGATATTATGTGAGGTAAATCCTTTACTGTGAAAATACAATAGTAGATATAGAGTAATGTAAATGTTATGTGAGATATTATGTGAGGTAAATCCTTTACTGTGAAAATACAATAGTATATATAGAGTAATGTAAATGTTATGTGAGATATTATGTGAGGTAAAGCCTTTACCGCGAAAATATAATAGTAGATATAGAGTAATGTAAATGTTAAAGGGTTAAGTTAAGTTCCAAACACCAGCTGAATAATGAGGAAGTTAGTTATATTACTAAAGAGAGTCGATCGACTTTCGTCAAATCGGATCAAGGAAACAATATTTCCATTGGTCTCTGCAATTGGTAATACTATCTATCGGTCGCAACTCTAGGTAGAAGGAGTAACGTAAAATAAAGTGTCTTGCTCAAGAACATAACGCATCGCCTGGTCCAGGAATCGAACTGACAACCTCACGATGTATGGACCAGGCAATGCTTTATGTCCTAAATACCTACTAATTCTTGATTATCTAAAAAGTTATTTGAAAACCAGAAGCAATTAGAAATACGATAATGCAAGGGTTAAAATACAATGACCCAGATATGTAAAACACTTATTATGAAGTCATTAAATACAGTTGGGACATTATTCCTGCTATAATAATGACCTTTAATACAGGCACAAGGTCAGTAATGTGTGTGTATGTATCACGACTCATACACTGTTTATCTTTCTGACTTTTGTACATTATTCTATGTACTATACATACACCTTTGATGAGTTGTAGTGCACCTGAGCACTGTACACAATAATTTTCATTGTTCATAGGTACAAGGCCAGTGAGTTGAGAAAAAGGAAAAGTCGATTAGCTTGGTCTCAGTACATAACTGGTACTTTATTTCATTGACCCCCCCCCTCCCCCCATAAGGATGAAAGGCAAAGTTACCATAGACAGGATTTGATATCAGAATGTAAAGAACTGAAACAAATATCATAATACTACCAATTCTGCCAATCCACCACCCTCCAATTCCATCTGTAATAATGGTTGCTTATATAGGCACAAGGCCAAAAATTTTGGAGGCGGGGGGGTCGATTAAATCAACCCGTGTGTGTGACTGGTACTTTATTTTATCGACCCAGTAAAGATGAAAGGCAAAGCTAACATCAGTGGGATTTGAACTCAGAACGTAAAGGGCCGTAACTATATGCCACAAAGTAAAATGTCCAATGCTCTACCGATTCTGACAATCCACTGCCCTCCAATTTCATCTATAATAGTAAGAGAGTATATTATAATTCCACTATTAATAAAGATGTTATATAATTCTATTATACGGCATGATAAATAGAAATACAGACGTTATATATAACAAGTCTGTTCCAAGCTAGGAGACTCATTAGGGTGTTTATCATGGTGCCATTGGTGTTAGGTGACTAAAAGTACAAAACTTACCCCTCGACAGGACACCAGTCCATTGAAGGCTTAACTCCTTGCAACTGCCGGTACTTATTTTCAACTGAATATTCTGGAGCAACATGAAATTAAGGGTTTTGCTCCAGAACACAACCTGGCTGTAGTAGGTTTTACTATGTATTTAGGTAAGGCGGGTCTTCTCTGTTACTGAGTACCGCCAAAGGTCTCGGTCCAGTGACATTGTCTTGGAGAGGTGTAAGTGTGTGAGGTCGGAGTTTATCAGCTCGTCCCAGGTTTTTCTAGGTCTGCCTATTCCGTGGCTACCGTCTATCTTTATTGCCCTGCACTTTGTTATACAGCTGTCGTCTTTCATGCGCATCACGTGTCCATACCAACGTAGCCTTCTCTCGAGTAAACAACATCTGATCCCTCTTATTTCTAATTTTTTCCTTAGTTCGTTTATGCTTTGCCGTTCACGTATATTACTGTTACACATCCAGCGGAGCATGCAAGCTTCGTTCCTCTCTAGTCTGCGTATATCCTCTGCACACAATGCCCAGGTCTCACTGCCATGCAACATTGCTGTTCGTATGCAGGCATCGTACAGCCTACCTTTCTTTTTTAGGGAGAACCCTTTAGCAGCTAATAGTGGTATAAGCTCTCTGAACTTTTTCCAACCAGTTCTGACTCTAGCTACTGTACTTTCAGAGCACCCTCCTCCACTGCTGATTTTATCACCCAGGTAACGGAAACTGTCCACTATTTCTATAGAACCCTCTGCTAGTATTGCTGCTACTTATTTCACCAGAGCACCGGCCACATGTAAAATCTATGTTCTTATATATATATATATATATATATACATATATATATATATATGTATATATATATATATATATATATATATATATATATACATGTATATATATATATATATATATATACATATATAGGAACAAGTAGGACCCCGACGGCTGGGCTCAAGCTGTTTCGACGGCTAATTCTGGACATATATATATATACATATATATATATGTGTATATATATATATATATATATATATATATATATATATATATATATATATATATATATATATACATGTATATATATATATATATATATATATATATATACATATATGAATTGAGAGAGAGACTGAGCATGAGAGGAATCAAATGCTGCGTGCAGGAGAGGCGGTTACGCTGGTATGGACATGTGATGCGTATGAAGGATGACAGCTGCATAAAAAGGTGCAGAGCACTAGAAGTTGATGGAAACCGCGGAGTGGGGAGACCCAAGATGACTTGGGATGAGGTGATAAAAGCCGACCTTACCCAACTACACCTCTCAAAGTCAATGACACACGACCGTGACTTCTGGCGTCACGCAGTAATACAGGGTACCCGACCTCCCATGGGTACACGCTGAAGCATATAAACAATATGCCCCCCCCCCCCCCACCCACCGCAAGGTGGTCGTGGAGGTGCCACGGCAAAAAAGCACCCAGCCCACACTGTAAAGTGGACGTGTAGGCGCCACGAAAAAGCACCCAGCACTCACTGTAAATGAGGTTGGTGTTAGGAAGGGCATCCAGCTGTAGAAATCAAGCCAGATCAGTTCCTGTATGAGCAAGGCATGGTCAGCCGACCAGACACTGCCCACAACAGGACAACCCGTCTAACCCATGCTAGCGTGGAAGAACGGACGTAAAACGGTGATGATGATATATACATGTATATATATATATATATATATATATATATACATGTATATATATATATACATATATATATATATATATATATATATATATATATATATATATATACATATATATATACATATACATATATATACATATATCATCATCATCGTTTAACGTCCATCTTCCACGCTTGCATGGGTTTGGACGGGAGTTTTCCCACTTGAAGCAAGATTGGTTGTCCTGCTCGTATAGGACTGTCTGGCAGGTTTTCTACGGCTGGGTGCCCTTCCTAACACCAACCACGTTTACAGTGTGGACTGGGAGGTTTTTACCGTGTTACCTACACGGCCACATTACAGCGTGGACTGTGTGTTTTTTTGCCGTGACACCTACACGACCGCATTTGTTTCGGACTGGATGTTGTGGTACCAACATAACTTCACATATAAGGGGGTGGTGTGGATGGGGTGGGGGTAGTGGGACGGGGTGTATTTTGTTAGAGGTGCCTACTGACTGTAGGTTTCGCTTTGTACTTAGGCAAGGCGGGTCTTCTGTATGACTGTGTAGCGCCAAAGATCTCGGTCCAGTGACATTGTCTTGGAGAGGTGTGTGTGAGGTCGGAATTTATCAAGTCGTCCCAGGTTTTTCTGGGTCAGCCTACTCCGTGGCTACCGTCTATTTTTATCGCCCTGCACTTTTTTATACAGCTGTCGTCTTTCATGCGCATCACGTGACCGTACCAACATAGTCTTCTCTCGAGTAAACAACATCTGATCCCTCTTATTCCCTTATTCCTAATTTCTCCCTTAGTTTGTTTATGCTTTGCCGTTCACGTATATTACTATTACACATCCAGCGGAGCATGCAAGCTTCGTTTCTCTCCAGTCTGCGTATATCCTCTGCACACAATGCCCAGGTCTCACTGCCATGTAACATTGCTGTTCGTATACAGGCATCATACAGCCTGCCTTTCATTTTTAGAGAGAACCCTTTAGCGGCCAATAGTGGTATAAGCTCTCTGAACTTTTTCCATCCCGTTCTGACTCTAGCTACTGTACTTTCAGAACACCCTCCCTCACTGCTGATTTTGTCACCCAGGTAACGGAAGGTGTCCACTATTTCTATAGAACCATCTGTGCAATGAAATGAGCTAGTATTGCTGCTACTTATTGCACCAGAGCACTTATTGGACTTGCTGCTACTTATTGCACCAGAGCACCGGCCACATATAAAATCTATATTCTTAGTTAGCTGGTGTAATAGTAATATACATGAACGGCAAAGCATAAACGAACTAAGGGAGAAATTAGGAATAAGAGGGATCAGATGTTGTTTACTCAACAGAAGACTACGTTGATACAGTCACGTGATGCGCATGAAAGACGACAGCTGTATAAAAAAGTGCAGCGCAATAAAGATAGACGGTAGCCACGGAGTAGGCAGACCCAGAAAAACCTGGGACGACTTGATAAATTCCGACCTCACACACTTACAGCTCTCCAAGACAATGTCACTGGACCGAGATCTTTGGCGCTACACAGTAATACAGAAGACCCACCTTACCTAAGTACAAAGTGAAACTTACTACAGTCAGTAGGCACCTCTAACAAAATACATCCCCGTCCCACTACCCCCACCCCATCCACAAAACCCCCTTAAATGTGAAGTTATGTTGGTACCACAACATCCAGTCCGAAACAAATGAGGTCGTGTTGGTGTCACGACAAAAAAACACACAGTCCATGCTGTAATGTGGCCGTAGTAGGCAACACGGTAAAAACCTCCCAACCCCACACTGTAAATGTGGTTGGTGTTAGGAAGGGCATCCAGCCGTAGAACACCCGCCAGACAGTCCTATGCGAGCAAGACAATCACTCTTGCCTCAAGTGGGAATACCCCCGTCCAAACCTATGCAAGCGTGGAAGATGGACGTTAAATGATGATGATGATGATGATGATGATGATGTGCATGTGTATATATATATGTGTGTATATATATATATATATATAATACAGGATGTTTGTTTACAAACACACCGAGCATTATAATAAATGTTCGGTGAATACATACGTACATATATATATGTGTGCATGTATGTATATATATATACATACTACTGTATGTCTGTATACATATATGTATGTACGTGTACATACTTATATTGAAGTAACAGCCGTACTAAGAGTGGGAAATGAAATTTCGTTTCATTTTTTCCGTTTACCATTTTTGGTGCACTCGGCCGATTAACCCACTCGATATGCAAATTGGGCTACTCAGCCGTTAATATGCATAAGGTAAGTATATACTTTCACATGTTCAACACTCTGGCAGGAAGGTATACGCTGCTGATGATAGCTAATAAGCTTGAAACTAGTACAGCGTTCCTTTGTCAGTGTTGAACAAATGAGCAACGATGATTGCTGGACACTACGGCTTAATACGGGATGTTTGTTTACAAACACACCGATCATTATAATAAATGTTCGGTGAATCCATACGTACACATATATATATATATATATATATGTGCATGTATGTATATATATATACATACTACTGTATGTCTGTATACATATATGTATGTACGTGTACATACTTATATTTAAGTAACAGCCGTACTAAGAGAGGGAAATGAAATTTTGTTTCATTTTTTCCGTTTATATATATATATATATATATGTATATGTGTGTGTGTGTGTGTGTGTGTATGTATGTATATATATATCATTTTAAATGGGTTAAAGTTATTTTAAACGTTTTTAAATTCTAAGAATATTTCTGAATGTTGTAATGTCATGAGAGGATATTTCTGTAGATAGATATATGTCAAGGAGAATTGGTGAACAGGATAGCAATCGAGTCAGCTTGAACTAGTTGTGAGACTAACTATATAGAGTCAGCTTGAACTAGTTGTGAGAATAACTATAAAGCATAGCAATTGAGTCAGCTTGAACTAGTTGTGAGACTAACTATATAGAGTCAGCTTGAACTAGTTGTGAGACTAACTATACAGCATAGCAATCGAGTCAGCTTGAACTAGTTGTGAGACTAACTATATAGAGTCAGCTTGAACTAGTTGTGAGACTAAGTATACAGCATAGCAATAGAGTCAGCTTGAACTAGTTGTGAGACTAACTATATAGAGTCAGCTTGAACTAGTTGTGAGACTAACTATATAGAGTCAGCTTGAACTAGTTGTGAGACTAACTATACAGCATAGCAATCGAGTCAGCTTGAACTAGTTGTGAGACTAACTATATAGAGTCAGCTTTAACTAGTTGTGAGACTAACTATACAGCATAGCAATCGAGTCAGCTTGAACTAGTTGTGAGACTAACTATATAGAGTCAGCTTGAACCAGTTGTGAGACTAACAATATAGAGTCAGCTTGAACTAGTTGTGAGATTAACTATACAGCATAGCAATAGAGTCAGCTTGAACTAGTTGTGAGACTAACTATATAGAGTCAGCTTGAACCAGTTGTGAGACTAACTATATAGAGTCAGCTTGAACTAGTTGTGAGACTAACTATACAGCATAGCAGTAGAGTCAGCTTGAACTAGTTGTGAGACTAACTATATAGAGTCAGCTTGAACCAGTTGTGAGACTAACTATATAGAGTCAGCTTGAACCAGTTGTGAGACTAACTATATAGAGTCAGCTTGAACTAGTTGTGAGACTAACTATATAGAGTCAGCTTGAACTAGTTGTGAGACTAACTATATAAAGTCAGCTTGAACTAGTTGTGAGACTAACTATATAAAGTCAGCTTGAACCAGTTGTGAGACTAACTATATAAAGTCAGCTTGAACTAGTTGTGAGACTAACTATATAGAGTCAGCTTGAACTAGTTGTGAGACTAACTATATAGAGTCAGCTTGAACTAGTTGTGAGACTAACTATACAGCATAGCAATAGAGTCAGCTTGAACTAGTTGTGAGACTAACTATATAGAGTCAGCTTGAACCAGTTGTGAGACTAACTATATAGAGTCAGCATGAACTAGTTGTGAGACTAACTATACAGCATAGCAATAGAGTCAGCTTGAACTAGTTGTGAGACTAACTATATAGAGTCAGCTTGAACCAGTTGTGAGACTAACTATATAGAGTCAGCTTGAACCAGTTGTGAGACTAACTATATAGAGTCAGCTTGAACTAGTTGTGAGACTACCTATATAGAGTCAGCTTGAACTAGTTGTGAGACTAACTATATAAAGTCAGCTTGAACTAGTTGTGAGACTAACTATATAAAGTCAGCTTGAACCAGTTGTGAGACTAACTATATAAAGTCAGCTTGAACTAGTTGTGAGACTAACTATATAGAGTCAGCTTGAACTAGTTGTGAGACTAACTATATAGAGTCAGCTTGAACTAGTTGTGAGACTAACTATATAGAGTCAGCTTGAACTAGTTGTGAGACTAACTATATAGAGTTAGTTTGAACTAGTTGTGAGACTAACTATATAGAGTTAGTTTGAACTAGTTGTGAGACTAACTATATAGAGTCAGCTTGAACTAGTTGTGAGACTAACTATATAGAGTTAGTTTGAACTAGTTGTGAGACTAACTATATAGAATTTGCTTGAACTAGTTGTGAGACTAACTATACAGAGTCAGCTTGAACTAGTTGTGAGACTAACTATAAAGAGTCAGCTTGAAGTAGTTGTGAGACTAACTATATAGAGTCAGCTGGAACTAGTTGTGAGACTAACTATATAGACTCAGCTTGAACCAGTTGTGAGTCTAACTATATAGAGTTAGTTTGAACCATTTGTGAGACTAACTATATAGAGTCAGCTTGAACTAGTTGTGAGACTAACTATATAGAGTCAGCTTGAACTAGTTGTGAGACTAACTATATAGACTCAGCTTGAACCAGTTGTGAGACTAACTATATAGAGTCAGCTTGAACTAGTTGTGAGACTAACTATACATCATAGCAATAGAGTCAGCTTGAACTAGTTGTGAGACTAACTATACAGCATAGCAATCGAGTCAGCTTGAACTAGTTGTGAGACTAACTATATAGAGTCAGCTTGAACCAGTTGTGAGACTAACTATATAGAGTCAGCTTGAACTAGTTGTGAGACTAACTATACAGCATAACAATGGAGTCAGCTTGAACTAGTTGTGAGACTAACTATATAGAGTCAGCTTGAACTAGTTGTGAGACTAACTATACAGCATAGCAATAGAGTCAGCTTGAACTAGTTGTGAGACTAACTATACAGCATAGCATTAGAGTCAGCTTGAACTAGTTGTGAGACTAACTATATAGAGTCAGCTTGAACTAGTTGTGAGACTAACTAAACAGAGTCAGCTTGAACTAGTTGTGAGACTAACTATATAGAGTTAGTTTGAACCAGTTGGGAGACTAACTATATAGAGTCAGCTTGAGCTAGTTGTGAGACTAACTAAACAGAGTCAGCTTGAACTAGTTGTGAGACTAACTACATAGAGTTAGTTTGAACCAGTTGGGAGACTAACTATATAGAGTCAGCTTGAACTAGTTGTGAGACTAACTATATAGAGTCAGCTTGAACTAGTTGTGAGACTAACTATATAAAGTCAGCTTGAACTAGTTGTGAGACTAACTATATAGAGTTAGTTTGAACCAGTTGGGAGACTAACTATATAGAGTCAGCTTGAACTAGTTGTGAGACTAACTATATAGAGTCAGCTTGAACTAGTTGTGAGACTAACTATATAAAGTCAGCTTGAACTAGTTGTGAGACTAACTATATAGAGTTAATTTGAACCAGTTGGGAGACTAACTATATAGAGTCAGCTTGAACTAGTTGTGAGACTAACTATACAGCATAGCATTAGAGTCAGCTTGAACTAGTTGTGAGACTAACTATATAGAGTCAGCTTGAACTAGTTGTGAGACTAACTAAACAGAGTCAGCTTGAACTAGTTGTGAGACTAAATATACAGCATAGCAATAGAGTCAGCTTGGAATAGTTGTGAGACTAACTATATAGAGTCAGCTTGAACCAGTTGTGAGACTAACTATATAGAGTCAGCTTGAAGTAGTTGTGAGACTAACTATATAGAGTCAGCTTGAACTAGTTGTGAGACTAACTATATAAAGTCAGCTTGAACTAGTTGTGAGACTAACTATACAGCATAGCAATCGAGTCAGCTTGAACTAGTTGTGAGACTAACTATATAGAGTTAGTTTGAACTAGTTGTGAGACTAACTATATAGAGTCAGCTTGAACTAGTTGTGAGACTAACTATATAGAGTTAGTTTGAACTAGTTGTGAGACTAACTATATAGAATTTGCTTGAACTAGTTGTGAGACTAACTATATAGAGTCAGCTTGAACTAGTTGTGAGACTAACTATACAGCATAACAATGGAGTCAGCTTGAACTAGTTGTGAGACTAACTATATAGAGTCAGCTTGAACTAGTTGTGAGACTAACTATACAGCATAGCAATAGAGTCAGCTTGAACTAGTTGTGAGACTAACTATACAGCATAGCATTAGAGTCAGCTTGAACTAGTTGTGAGACTAACTATATAGAGTCAGCTTGAACTAGTTGTGAGACTAACTAAACAGAGTCAGCTTGAACTAGTTGTGAGACTAACTATATAGAGTTAGTTTGAACCAGTTGGGAGACTAACTATATAGAGTCAGCTTGAACTAGTTGTGAGACTAACAATATAGAGTCAGCTTGAACTAGTTGTGAGACTAACTATAAAGAGTCAGCTTGAACTAGTTGTGAGACTAACTATATAGAGTCAGCTTCAACTAGTTGTGAGACTAACTATATAAAGTCAGCTTGAACTAGTTGTGAGACTAACTATATAGAGTTAGTTTGAACCAGTTGTGAGACTGACTATATAGAGTCAGCTTGAACCAGTTGTGAGACTAACTATATAGAGTCAGTTTGAACTAGTTGTGAGACTAACTATATAGAGTTAGTTTCAACTAGTTGTGAGACTAACTATATAGAGTCAGTTTGAACTAATTGTGAGACTAACTATATAGAGTCAGCTTGAACTAGTTGTGAGACTAACTATATAGAGTCAGCTTGAACTAGTTGTGAGACTAACTATATAGAGTCAGTTTGAACTAGTTGTGAGACTAACTATATAGAGTTAGTTTGAACTAGTTGTGAGACTAACTATACAGAGTCAGCTTGAACTAGTTGTGAGACTAACTATAAAGAGTCAGCTTGAAGTAGTTGTGAGACTAACTATATAGAGTCAGCTGGAACTAGTTGTGAGACTAACTATATAGACTCAGCTTGAACCAGTTGTGAGTCTAACTATATAGAGTTAGTTTGAACCAGTTGTGAGTCTAACTATATAGAGTTAGTTTGAACCATTTGTGAGACTAACTATATAGAGTCAGCTTGAACTAGTTGTGAGACTAACTATATAGAGTCAGCTTGAACTAGTTGTGAGACTAACTATATAGACTCAGCTTGAACCAGTTGTGAGACTAACTATACAGCATAGCAATCGAGTCAGCTTGAACTAGTTGTGAGACTAACTATACAGCATAACAATGGAGTCAGCTTGAACTAGTTGTGAGACTAACTATATAGAGTCAGCTTGAACTAGTTGTGAGACTAACTATACAGCATAGCAATAGAGTCAGCTTGAACTAGTTGTGAGACTAACTATATAAAGTCAGCTTGAACTAGTTGTGAGACTAACTATATAGAGTTAGTTTGAACCAGTTGGGAGACTAACAATATAGAGTCAGCTTGAACTAGTTGTGAGACTAACTATATAGAGTCAGCTTGAACTAGTTGTGAGACTAACTATATAAAGTCAGCTTGAACTAGTTGTGAGACTAACTATATAGAGTTAATTTGAACCAGTTGGGAGACTAACTATATAGAGTCAGCTTGAACTAGTTGTGAGACTAACTATACAGCATAGCATTAGAGTCAGCTTGAACTAGTTGTGAGACTAACTATATAGAGTCAGCTTGAACTAGTTGTGAGACTAACTAAACAGAGTCAGCTTGAACTAGTTGTGAGACTAACTATACAGCATAGCAATAGGGTCAGCTTGAACTAGTTGTGAGACTAACTATATAGAGTCAGCTTGAACCAGTTGTGAGACTAACTATATAGAGTCAGCTTGAACTAGTTGTGAGACCAACTATATAGAGTCAGCTTGAACTAGTTGTGAGACTAACTATATAAAGTCAGCTTGAACTAGTTGTGAGACTAACTATACAGCATAGCAATCGAGTCAGCTTGAACTAGTTGTGAGACTAACTATATAGAGTTAGTTTGAACTAGTTGTGAGACTAACTATATAGAGTCAGCTTGAACTAGTTGTGAGACTAACTATATAGAGTTAGTTTGAACTAGTTGTGAGACTAACTATATAGAATTTGCTTGAACTAGTTGTGAGACTAACTATATAGAGTCAGCTTGAACTAGTTGTGAGACTAACTATACAGCATAACAATGGAGTCAGCTTGAACTAGTTGTGAGACTAACTATATAGAGTCAGCTTGAACTAGTTGTGAGACTAACTATACAGCATAGCAATAGAGTCAGCTTGAACTAGTTGTGAGACTAACTATACAGCATAGCATTAGAGTCAGCTTGAACTAGTTGTGAGACTAACTATATAGAGTCAGCTTGAACTAGTTGTGAGACTAACTAAACAGAGTCAGCTTGAACTAGTTGTGAGACTAACTATATAGAGTTAGTTTGAACCAGTTGGGAGACTAACTATATAGAGTCAGCTTGAGCTAGTTGTGAGACTAACTAAACAGAGTCAGCTTGAACTAGTTGTGAGACTAACTACATAGAGTTAGTTTGAACCAGTTGGGAGACTAACTATATAGAGTCAGCTTGAACTAGTTGTGAGACTAACTATATAGAGTCAGCTTGAACTAGTTGTGAGACTAACTATATAAAGTCAGCTTGAACTAGTTGTGAGACTAACTATATAGAGTTAGTTTGAACCAGTTGGGAGACTAACTATATAGAGTCAGCTTGAACTAGTTGTGAGACTAACAATATAGAGTCAGCTTGAACTAGTTGTGAGACTAACTATATAGAGTCAGCTTGAACTAGTTGTGAGACTAACTATATAGAGTCAGCTTGAACTAGTTGTGAGACTAACTATATAAAGTCAGCTTGAACTAGTTGTGAGACTAACTATATAGAGTTAGTTTGAACCAGTTGTGAGACTGACTATATAGAGTCAGCTTGAACCAGTTGTGAGACTAACTATATAGAGTCAGTTTGAACTAGTTGTGAGACTAACTATATAGAGTTAGTTTCAACTAGTTGTGAGACTAACTATATAGAGTCAGTTTGAACTAATTGTGAGACTAACTATATAGAGTCAGCTTGAACTAGTTGTGAGACTAACTATATAGAGTCAGCTTGAACTAGTTGTGAGACTAACTATATAGAGTCAGCTTGAACTAGTTGTGAGACTAACTATATATAAATCAGCTTGAACTAGTTGTGAGACTAACTATATAGAGTCAGCTTGAACTAGTTGTGATACTAACTATATATAAATCAGCTTGAACTAGTTGTGAGACTAACTATATAGAGTCAGCTTGAACCAGTTGTGAGACTAACTATATAGAGTCAGCTTGAACTAGTTGTGAGACTAACTATACAGCATAGCAATAGAGTCAGCTTGAACTAGTTGTGAGACTAACTATATAGAGTCAGCTTGAACCAGTTGTGAGACTAACTATATAGAGTCAGCTTGAACTAGTTGTGAGACTAACTATACAGCATAGCAATAGAGTCAGCTTGAACTAGTTGTGAGACTAACTATATAGAGTCAGCTTGAACCAGTTGTGAGACTAACTATATAGAGTCAGCTTGAACCAGTTGTGAGACTAACTATATAGAGTCAGCTTGAACTAGTTGTGAGACTAACTATATAGAGTCAGCTTGAACTAGTTGTGAGACTAACTATATAAAGTCAGCTTGAACTAGTTGTGAGACTAACTATATAAAGTCAGCTTGAACCAGTTGTGAGACTAACTATATAAAGTCAGCTTGAACTAGTTGTGAGACTAACTATATAGAGTCAGCTTGAACTAGTTGTGAGACTAACTATATAGAGTCAGCTTGAACTAGTTGTGAGACTAACTATATAAAGTCAGCTTGAACTAGTTGTGAGACTAACTATATAGAGTTAGTTTGAACCAGTTGTGAGACTGACTATATAGAGTCAGCTTGAACCAGTTGTGAGACTAACTATATAGAGTCAGTTTGAACTAGTTGTGAGACTAACTATATAGAGTTAGTTTCAACTAGTTGTGAGACTAACTATATAGAGTCAGTTTGAACTAATTGTGAGACTAACTATATAGAGTCAGCTTGAACTAGTTGTGAGACTAACTATATATAAATCAGCTTGAACTAGTTGTGAGACTAACTATATAGAGTCAGCTTGAACTAGTTGTGAGACTAACTATATAGAGTCAGCTTGAACTAGTTGTGAGACTAACTATATAGAGTCAGCTTGAACTAGTTGTGATACTAACTATATATAAATCAGCTTGAACTAGTTGTGAGACTAACTATATAGAATCAGCTTGAACCAGTTGTGAGACTAACTATATAGAGTCAGCTTGAACTAGTTGTAAGACTAACTATACAGCATAGCAATAGAGTCAGCTTGAACTAGTTGTGAGACTAACTATATAGAGTCAGCTTGAACCAGTTGTGAGACTAACTATATAGAGTCAGCTTGAACTAGTTGTGAGACTAACTATACAGCATAGCAATAGAGTCAGCTTGAACTAGTTGTGAGACTAACTATATAGAGTCAGCTTGAACCAGTTGTGAGACTAACTATATAGAGTCAGCTTGAACCAGTTGTGAGACTAACTATATAGAGTCAGCTTGAACTAGTTGTGAGAATAACTATATAGAGTCAGCTTGAACTAGTTGTGAGACTAACTATATAAAGTCAGCTTGAACTAGTTGTGAGACTAACTATATAAAGTCAGCTTGAACCAGTTGTGAGACTAACTATATAAAGTCAGCTTGAACTAGTTGTGAGACTAACTATATAGAGTCAGCTTGAACTAGTTGTGAGAGTAACTATATAGAGTCAGCTTGAACTAGTTGTGAGACTAACTATACAGCATAGCAATAGAGTCAGCTTGAACTAGTTGTGAGACTAACTATATAGAGTCAGCTTGAACCAGTTGTGAGACTAACTATATAGAGTCAGCTTGAACTAGTTGTGAGACTAACTATACAGCATAGCAATAGAGTCAGCTTGAACTAGTTGTGAGACTAACTATACAGCATAGCAATAGAGTCAGCTTGAACTAGTTGTGAGACTAAGTATATAGAGTCAGCTTGAACCAGTTGTGAGACTAACTATATAGAGTCAGCTTGAACCAGTTGTGAGACTAACTATATAGAGTCAGCTTGAACTAGTTGTGAGACTAACTATATAGAGTCAGCTTGAACTAGTTGTGAGACTAACTATATAAAGTCAGCTTGAACTAGTTGTGAGACTAACTATATAAAGTCAGCTTGAACCAGTTGTGAGACTAACTATATAAAGTCAGCTTGAACTAGTTGTGAGACTAACTATATAGAGTCAGCTTGAACTAGTTGTGAGACTAACTATATAGAGTCAGCTTGAACTAGTTGTGAGACTAACTATATAGAGTCAGCTTGAACTAGTTGTGAGACAAACTATATAGAGTTAGTTTGAACTAGTTGTGAGACTAACTATATAGAGTCAGCTTGAACTAGTTGTGAGACTAACTATATAGAGTTAGTTTGAACTAGTTGTGAGACTGACTATATAGAATTTGCTTGAACTAGTTGTGAGACTAACTATATAGAGTCAGCTTGAACTAGTTGTGAGACTAACTATATAGAGTCAGCTTGAACTAGTTGTGAGACTAACTATATAGACTCAGCTTGAACCAGTTGTGAGTCTAACTATATAGAGTTAGTTTGAACCATTTGTGAGACTAACTATATAGAGTCAGCTTGAACTAGTTGTGAGACTAACTATATAGAGTCAGCTTGAACTAGTTGTGAGACTAACTATATAGAGTCAGCTTGAACTAGTTGTGATACTAACTATATATAAATCAGCTTGAACTAGTTGTGAGACTAACTATATAGAGTCAGCTTGAGCTAGTTGTGAGACTAACTATATAGACTCAGCTTGAACCAGTTGTGAGACTAACTATATAGAATCAGCTTGAACTAGTTGTGAGACTAACTATACAGCATAGCAATAGAGTCAGCTTGAACTAGTTGTGAGACTAACTATACAGCATAGCAATCGAGTCAGCTTGAACTAGTTGTGAGACTAACTCTATAGAGTCAGCTTGAACCAGTTGTGAGACTAACTATATAGAGTCAGCTTGAACTAGTTGTGAGACTAACTATACAGCATAACAATGGAGTCAGCTTGAACTAGTTGTGAGACTAACTATACAGCATAGCAATAGAGTCAGCTTGAACTAGTTGTGAGACTAACTATATAGAGTTAGTTTGAACCAGTTGGGAGACTAACTATATAGAGTCAGCTTGAACTAGTTGTGAGACTAACTATATAGAGTCAGCTTGAACTAGTTGTGAGACTAACTATATAAAGTCAGCTTGAACTAGTTGTGAGACTAACTATATAGAGTTAGTTTGAACCAGTTGGGAGACTAACCATATAGAGTCAGCTTGAACTAGTTGTGAGACTAACTATATAGAGTCAGCTTGAACTAGTTGTGAGACTAACTATATAGAGTCAGCTTGAACTAGTTGTGAGACTAACTATATAAAGTCAGCTTGAACTAGTTGTGAGACTAACTATATAGAGTTAGTTTGAACCAGTTGGGAGACTAACTATATAAAGTCAGTTTGAACTAGTTGTGAGACTAACTATATAGAGTCAGTTTGAACTAGTTGTGAGACTAACTATATAGAGTCAGCTTGAACTAGTTGTGAGACTAACTATATAGAGTCAGCTTGAACTAGTTGTGAGACTAACTATATAGAGTCAGCTTGAACTAGTTGTGAGACTAACTATATAGAGTCAGCTTGAACTAGTTGTGAGACTAACTATATAGAGTCAGCTTGAACTAGTTGTGAGACTAACTATATAGAGTCAGCTTGAACTAGTTGTGCGACTAACTATATATAAATCAGCTTGAACTAGTTGTGAGACTAACTATATAGAGTCAGCTTGAACTAGTTGTGAGACTAACTATATAGAGTCAGCTTGAACTAGTTGTGAGACTAACTATATAGAGTCAGCTTGAACTAGTTGTGAGACTAACTATATAGAGTCAGCTTGAACTAGTTGTGATACTAACTATATATAAATCAGCTTGAACTAGTTGTGAGACTAACTATATAGAGTCAGCTTGAACCAGTTGTGAGACTAACTATATAGAGTCAGCTTGAACTAGTTGTGAGACTAACTATACAGCATAGCAATAGAGTCAGCTTGAACTAGTTGTGAGACTAACTATATAGAGTCAGCTTGAACCAGTTGTGAGACTAACCATATAGAGTCAGCTTGAACTAGTTGTGAGACTAACTATACAGCATAGCAATAGAGTCAGCTTGAACTAGTTGTGAGACTAACTATATAGAGTCAGCTTGAACCAGTTGTGAGACTAACTATATAGAGTCAGCTTGAACCAGTTGTGAGACTAACTATATAGAGTCACCTTGAACTAGTTGTCAGACTAACTATATAGAGTCAGCTTGAACTAGTTGTGAGACTAACTATATAAAGTCAGCTTGAACTAGTTGTGAGACTAACTATATAAAGTCAGCTTGAACCAGTTGTGAGACTAACTATATAAAGTCAGCTTGAACTAGTTGTGAGACTAACTATATAGAGTCAGCTTGAACTAGTTGTGAGACTAACTATATAGAGTCAGCTTGAACTAGTTGTGAGACTAACTATACAGCATAGCAATAGAGTCAGCTTGAACTAGTTGTGAGACTAACTATATAGAGTCAGCTTGAACCAGTTGTGAGACTAACTATATAGAGTCAGCTTGAACTAGTTGTGAGACTAACTATACAGCATAGCAATAGAGTCAGCTTGAACTAGTTGTGAGACTAACTATACAGCATAGCAATAGAGTCAGCTTGAACTAGTTGTGAGACTAACTATACAGCATAGCAATAGAGTCAGCTTGAACTAGTTGTGAGACTAACTATATAGAGTCAGCTTGAACCAGTTGTGAGACTAACTATATAGAGTCAGCTTGAACCAGTTGTGAGACTAACTATATAGAGTCAGCTTGAACTAGTTGTGAGACTAACTATATAGAGTCAGCTTGAACTAGTTGTGAGACTAACTATATAAAGTCAGCTTGAACTAGTTGTGAGACTAACTATATAAAGTCAGCTTGAACCAGTTGTGAGACTAACTATATAAAGTCAGCTTGAACTAGTTGTGAGACTAACTATATAGAGTCAGCTTGAACTAGTTGTGAGACTAACTATATAGAGTCAGCTTGAACTAGTTGTGAGACTAACTATATAGAGTCAGCTTGAACTAGTTGTGAGACTAACTATATAGAGTTAGTTTGAACTAGTTGTGAGACTAACTATATAGAGTCAGCTTGAACTAGTTGTGAGACTAACTATATAGAGTTAGTTTGAACTAGTTGTGAGACTAACTATATAGAATTTGCTTGAACTAGTTGTGAGACTAACTATATAGAGTCAGCTTGAACTAGTTGTGAGACTAACTATATAGAGTCAGCTTGAACTAGTTGTGAGACTAACTATATAGACTCAGCTTGAACCAGTTGTGAGTCTAACTATATAGAGTTAGTTTGAACCATTTGTGAGACTAACTATATAGAGTCAGCTTGAACTAGTTGTGAGACTAACTATATAGAGTCAGCTTGAACTAGTTGTGAGACTAACTATATAGAGTCAGCTTGAACTAGTTGTGATACTAACTATATATAAATCAGCTTGAACTAGTTGTGAGACTAACTATATAGAGTCAGCTTGAACCAGTTGTGAGACTAACTATATAGAATCAGCTTGAACTAGTTGTGAGACTAACTATACAGCATAGCAATAGAGTCAGCTTGAACTAGTTGTGAGACTAACTATACAGCATAGCAATCGAGTCAGCTTGAACTAGTTGTGAGACTAACTCTATAGAGTCAGCTTGAACCAGTTGTGAGACTAACTATATAGAGTCAGCTTGAACTAGTTGTGAGACTAACTATACAGCATAACAATGGAGTCAGCTTGAACTAGTTGTGAGACTAACTATACAGCATAGCAATAGAGTCAGCTTGAACTAGTTGTGAGACTAACTATATAGAGTTAGTTTGAACCAGTTGGGAGACTAACTATATAGAGTCAGCTTGAACTAGTTGTGAGACTAACTATATAGAGTCAGCTTGAACTAGTTGTGAGACTAACTATATAAAGTCAGCTTGAACTAGTTGTGAGACTAACTATATAGAGTTAGTTTGAACCAGTTGGGAGACTAACCATATAGAGTCAGCTTGAACTAGTTGTGAGACTAACTATATAGAGTCAGCTTGAACTAGTTGTGAGACTAACTATATAGAGTCAGCTTGAACTAGTTGTGAGACTAACTATATAAAGTCAGCTTGAACTAGTTGTGAGACTAACTATATAGAGTTAGTTTGAACCAGTTGGGAGACTAACAATATAGAGTCAGCTTGAACTAGTTGTGAGACTAACTATATAGAGTCAGCTTGAACTAGTTGTGAGACTAACTATATAGAGTCAGCTTGAACTAGTTGTGAGACTAACTATATAAAGTCAGCTTGAACTAGTTGTGAGACTAACTATATAGAGTTAGTTTGAACCAGTTGTGAGACTGACTATATAGAGTCAGCTTGAACCAGTTGTGAGACTAACTATATAGAGTCAGTTTGAACTAGTTGTGAGACTAACTATATAGAGTTAGTTTCAACTAGTTGTGAGACTAACTATATAGAGTCAGTTTGAACTAATTGTGAGACTAACTATATAGAGTCAGCTTGAACTAGTTGTGAGACTAACTATATAGAGTCAGCTTGAACTAGTTGTGAGACTAACTATATAGAGTCAGTTTGAACTAGTTGTGAGACTAACTATATAGAGTCAGTTTGAACTAGTTGTGAGACTAACTATATAGAGTCAGTTTGAACTAGTTGTGAGACTAACTATATAGAGTCAGCTTGAACTAGTTGTGAGACTAACTATATAGAGTCAGCTTGAACTAGTTGTGAGACTAACTATATAGAGTCAGCTTGAACTAGTTGTGAGACTAACTATATAGAGTCAGCTTGAACTAGTTGTGAGACTAACTATATAGAGTCAGCTTGAACTAGTTGTGAGACTAACTATATATAAATCAGCTTGAACTAGTTGTGAGACTAACTATATAGAGTCAGCTTGAACTAGTTGTGAGACTAACTATATAGAGTCAGCTTGAACTAGTTGTGAGACTAACTATATAGAGTCAGCTTGAACTAGTTGTGATACTAACTATATATAAATCAGCTTGAACTAGTTGTGAGACTAACTATATAGAGTCAGCTTGAACTAGTTGTGAGACTAACTATATAGAGTCAGCTTGAACTAGTTGTGAGACTAACTATATAGACTCAGCTTGAACTAGTTGTGAGACTAACTATATAGAGTTAGTTTGAAGAGCATCTTGGGGCCTGCATCTTGCTTACATATGTTACCATAATCTACTGAATGTTCAGGCAGGCTAGGGTGTCTTTATTTCACTCACATACTACCAAGAGTATGTTATCATGGCAGCAGCACTAGAGAGGTTCTTACCTTTGACACAACCTAACAGCCCTCCTGTCCGGCAGATTTTCTACAACTATATACCCTTCCTATTACCAACGACTTTACAGAGTGTAATGGGTGCATTTATCATGTAAATCACTAGTGGGGTTGTCATGTCTTTGATATAACTGAAGATTCCTCATGACCCTTCACTACTAAAGTTATAACACAAACCTTCAGTTGCCATATATCTGATGACATGCATTGTATTTCAATTAATTAATGAAAAATTTGGAGGAATTTACTAAAATTATTAATTATTGCATTATCAATACAGTATTTATAACATATCTTAACACAACATTTTATACAAAATAATGATGGAACGTTTTAATCTAAATAGGATCTCTTTAAAATAGGTGGGTTTGTTTCATAGAACAGGAGTATGAAGATAATTTTTCCTACAGTTTCCACATCTTCAAATTCATGAAAAAACTGCCCTGCCCTTCCTTACAGGCAAAATCTTGTGTATCTTAGTAAAATAGGAACATATGTAACAATATCTTCTGAAACCTATATGCAATCATAAGAGTATTTTAATTTCCTGGTAACATATATTTCACTTCCTTTAACTCTTAATGTCCTGTACCACATGAAACCGCATTATCAAAACATTCTTGTAAAGTAGTAACCAGCAAGCCCTACAACTGCATCACATTAAAAGATAATATTTACTCTAATACTACAAATGTTTACATCTATCTATCCACAAGTAAACATTTGACTTAACGAATCCAGTTTATAAATATTTTCAGTTAAATCCTTAAAGTATATTAAAAGTGAAATCACAAACGATTATAACATGTTGGCCATGTGATTTGTTGATATCAAAAATATCACACATAACTGACCATCATCGTTTTTCCATGCTTGCATCAGTTGGAGAGGTCCTTTTCAGCACAGTATCTCTCCACTCACTGCGTTCCTTCATCATCTTCTCTGTGAGTCTCAGCAATTTGAGATCAGTTTTCACCACCTCTGCCCAGGTCTTTCTTGATCTTCCTCTACTGCAGCTTCTTTCTACTAGGATTTCCTGGCACTTCTTCACTCAGTGGTCATCATCCATGTGCATCACATGTCCATACCAACACAGTCTTCTTTCCTGCACACCAACTCTGATTCCTCTTAAACCCAGTTTCTCCCTCAGTTCATTCAAGCTCTGCCTTTCTCTGTTATGTTAGTAAAATCCATACCAGTAATACACTAAGGTTGATTAAATTGACTAAACGTCTTAAATCTTGGCTAACAATGTGATGGGCCCAAAATCATCAGCTGAAACCAAATATTACAATTACGTTTTTGTGCTACAATTATTCCATGAAGGGCATCCAAAAGAAATGACAAACAAATTGTCCAGAGAATTCCTCAGTGATGTCAAATATATCACAGCCTCCCTTGTACTGATACGATGATAAAACACATCCAGTGCTCTCTGTAAAGTGTGGACATGCATGCGAGATGCAGCTACTGGCATATTTGAGATATCAGTGGCATCAATTAAGTGCTGACCTGGTCTGTGAAGACCTGTGAAATGATGATGATGATGATATATAAAAGACTGCACTCAATATAATTGTACACAAGCAGAATACAAACCCCTTGTCCTATCTGGGTGGTCAATAGCCCTGCCTCAGTACTGACTTGGTCTATGTAGACCCATCCAACACATGCTAGCAGGGATATCAGACATTAAATGCTGCTGATGAAGATATATACATACATACATACATCATCATCATCATTTTTACGTCCGCTTTTTTCCATGCCTGCATAGTGTGTGTGTGTGTGTGTGTGTGTGTGTGTATTGCTATACTTTGGGAGTGTAATGCTGCTAATAGAAATACATGCATATACATACATATATATGTATATATATATACATATATATATGTATGTGTGTGTGTATATATATATATACACAGATACACACACACACACAGGGTATTTCAAAAAATTAGATATCATTTGAGATGTATTTATCCCAGGAACTACCACTATATATTGTGAATTAGTGTTTATAATGTTGACTAATTTTGAGGAATAATTCTTGTTCAACATTAAACCAGCCCAGTCTCGTTGTCCTTGACTTCATAGTTTCTGGGATATTACACCTCAAATGATATCTGATGTTGTTCAACATTAAACCAGCCCAGTCTCATTGTCCTTGACTTCATAGTTTCTGGGATATTACACCTCAAATGATATCTGATGTTGTTCAACATTAAACCAGCTCAGTCTCGTTGTCCTTGACTTCATAGTTTCTGGGATATTACACCTCAAATGATATCTGATGTTGTTCAACATTAAACCAGCTCAGTCTCGTTGTCCTTGACTTCATAGTTTCTGGGATATTACATCTCAAATGATATCTTATGTTGTTCAACATTAAACCAGCACAGTCTCGTTGTCCTTGACTTCATAGTTTCTGGTATATTACATCTCAAATGATATCTTATGTTGTTCAACATTAAACCAGCTCAGTCTTGTTGATCTAGACTTCATAGTTTCTGGGATATTACATCTCAAATGATATCTTATGTTGTTCAACATTAAACCAGCTCAGTCTTGTTGATCTAGACTTCATAGTTTCTGGGATATTACATCTCAAATGATATCTTATGTTGCTCAACATTAAACAAGCTCGGCCTAGTTCTTGACTTGGTAGTTTTGGGGATATTTACATCTCCAATGAGATCTAGTTTTATAAAGCACCCTATATATATATATACATTACTCACAAACATACATATACAATCCTAAAGAAGTAGACTGACAGACATGGAGGTCAAATAACGGCACTCAAATAACACAATCACATTTTTTCTAAACTAAAAGGAATTTAAACATTTAAACTAGCCGCTAAATTTGGTGGATTTAACAATGATACTGTTGCTAACAGCTATAATAACATTTATACAACTAGAAAATTTACATAGAATAACACAAGCAACATTGAAAGGCTCTTATATAATGTGTGTGTCTTATATATATATTTACATATATACTTCTACATGCAAATATCACCATGATGATGATGATGATGAGCACAACAAAGTATAAAAATGCTTATACACACACACATATATATACATATACACACACATATATATACATATACACACATATACACACATATATATACATATACACACACATACACACATATATATATACATATACACACACATACACACACATATATATACATATACACACACATACACA
>OZ024742.1:360906435-360926435 GCA_964016885.1 Eledone cirrhosa | reverse complement strand
ATGGTACCATGGGACCAGCACTATGTGTCAATAATTGTCACAGGTGTAGTGTTTGTACCAGAGTTTTCAAGTTGCTGGCTGGACTAAAAAGTCACTCGTTCAGTGCATCGGTAGGGGTTCTCCTACATGGATATAAAGTAGTGGCCGTACTCGAAAACGAGTTGGCAGCCACCATATGTATGTATGTGTATATATATATATTAGAATGGGTGTTTATAACACCATGGTATTTAAAAACAATCAACCATTAATTGATTATGTACTCAATACTGGTGCATAGAGTGTGATAGTGACTGAAGATCAGTTTGTTTTCTCCATCTAGTTGCCTATAAACTCATGGACTATATTATAGGCGGCTAAAATTTGCCGAGTCTACATAAAGTGACAATAAGAATTGCAGCTTCTTGTAAACTTTATTACATATTACAATTTGTTTCCATATCGGCCAGCTTGGTGTGATCGTGTGATTGGTTCCAGACTCTTAATTGACACTTCTTAAGATATGAGTGTTTACATGGGTGGTCCCATGATTGATATGGAAAGAAATTGTAAGATGTAATAAACTGTACAAAAAGCTGCAATTCTTATTGTCACCTTATATATATATATATATTTTTTTTTTCTTTATATAATAAATAACACAATAATAATTATTCTATCACCCAAGGTTTCACGAAGTTATCAGAAATGTCTGCTTCGTTCATCAGATGAAATATCTAATTAAATAGCTCTGTGGTATACATAGAGCACTCTTCTTTCTTTTACCTTTTCTACGGAAATACTTAACACACATTTGTATATATAAGTTTATCCCGGGTTCAATTGGGGGTAACACAGTAAGTAAGGTACTCAATACAAAGCAGAGTATAAATATTTAATATAGAAAGGCTTCTACAGGACTAGAACTGTTTCATTCAACAGTTCTAGTCCTGTAGAAGCCTTTCTATATTATATATATATATATATATACATACATACATACATAATTGTTTCTACTTTTGGCACAAGGCCAGCAATTACCCAGTACATTACTGGTACTTTATTTTTTCGACCCCGTAAGGATGAAAGGCAAAGTTAACCTCGGCGAGATCTGAACTCAGATCATAAAGGGACGTAACTCTATGCGTCAAAGCATGGCGTCCGACTCTCTACCGATACTGCCAATCCACCACCTACATACATACATACATAATGAAGGAAGTGTGGTAAGGAACCAGGTGGACCATAACGCACCAGAGTACTCGATACTGTGGGTAGTAGAGTGGGTAATAGGAAAGAGTCAGGACCCTGATGGCTGAGCTCCAGCCATTTTGACAGCTAGTTCTGAACTAGCTTTCGAAACAGCCAGAGCTCGGCCATCAGGGTCCTGACTCTTTTCCTATATACATACATATAGAAAAACCTGGGATGATTTGATAAATTCCGACCTTACACACTTGCACCTCTCTAAGACAATGTCACTGGACCGAGATCTTTGGCTCTACGCAGTAATACAGAAGACCCGCCTTGCCTATGTACAAAGCAAAACCTACAGTCAGTAGGCACCTCTTAACCAAATATACACCCCAATCCACTACCCCTACCCTATCCTCCCACTCCCACCAACACCACCCTCTCTCTATAAAGTTGGTAACACAACATCCAGTCCAAATAAATGAGATCGCGATCGAGATCGTGTAGGTGTTACGAGAAAAAAACACACAGTCCACGCTGTAATGTGGCCGTGTAGGTAACACGGTAAAAGGTTCCCAGTTCCACACTGTAAATGTGGTTGGTGTTAAGAAGGGCATCCAGCCGTAGAAAACCTGCCAGATAGTCCTATATGAGCGAGACATGGTCACCCGACCAACCTTGCCTCAAGTGAGACAACTCCCGTCTAACCTATGCTAGCGTGGAAAATGGACGTTAAACGAAGATGATGATGATGATGATGTATATTCACACACAGTCATGTGGATCCCAGGATTTTAGAATAGGTACACCATATCCCAGTTTTGTATGAGGTAGGGCATCTGCCTCTAAAACTTTGTCTCAAAAAATCTCTTCCACCCCATATAAGCATGGAATTGTTGATGTAAAAATGATGATGATGATGATGATGATCATTGTCATCGTTTTTATGTCCGTTTTTCCACGCTTGCATGGGTTGGACAGGTCCTTTTCTGCCCAGCATCTCTCCACTTGTTGCGTGCATTTGTCATCTCCTCTGTGAGACTCGCCAATTTCAGATCAGCTCTCACCACCTCCACACAGGTCTTCCTTGGACTACCCATGTTTCACTACCATGCAGCACCACATGTCTTCTGCGGTCACAGCCCATGTTTCACTACCATGCAGCACCACATGGCTTCTGCAGCCACAGCCGATGTTTCACTACCATGCAGCAACACGTCTTCTGCGGTCACAGCCCATGTTTCACTACCATGCAGCACCACATGTCTTCTGCGGTCACAGCCCATGTTTCACTACCATGCAGCACCACATGTCCTCTGCAGTCACAACCCATGTTTCACTACCATGCAGCACCACATGTCTTCTGCTGTCACTGCCCATGTTTCACTACCATGCAGTATCCTACTTCAAACACATGGAGTACTTGTGTTTCTAATCAAGAGTATTTAGCACAAATGTATACGTATACATGCTGGAGAGGAATGGACTCTACCAGGTTTAAAATGCATAAGAAACACTGTAAGACACTACAGTGCTCTACAACACCAGCAGGAGTTACAGGTCCATACATATATATATATGTATATATATAGGAACGAGTAGGACCCCGACGGCTAAGCTCAAGCCGTTTTGACGGCTAATTCTGGACTAAAAAAAAAAAATTTTTTTTTTTAGTCCAGAATTAGCCGTCGAAACGGCTTGAGCTCAGCCGTCGGGGTCTTACTGGTTCCTATTACCCACTCTACTACCCTAAGTATTGAGTACTTTGGTGCGTTATGGTCCACCTGGTTCCTTACCACATTTCCTTTGTTATGTATATATATATATATATACATATGTGTATATATATATATACATATATCATCATCATCACGCTTTTCCCTGCTTGCAAGGGTGGGATGGGAACTGATTCTGGCTTGATTTCTACAGCTGGATGCCCTTCCTAACACCAACCTCATTTACAGTGAGTGCTGGGTGCTTTTTATCCGTGGCACCTACACGTCCACTTTCAGTGGAATGATATGGACCCCAGTCCCTATCATCTCATTTCTACAGCTGAGTAAACTGGAGCAATGTGAAATAAAGTGTCTTGCTCAAGGAAACAACACATCACCCGGTCTGAGAATTGAACTCACAACCTTTCGATTGCAAGGCTAATGCTCTAACCACTAAGTGATGTGCCTCCATATATATATATATAAATACAGAAACACAGACAAGCATATGTTGGCATATGAAGCACACATAGGGTAGATTCTCCATTCTAATAAGCCTTCATTTGTTTGGTCAACTGATTTTCAACTTGTGAAATTATAGTGTAAACAACTGAGGTGGAACAATAGATATATAATTGTTTCTACTTTTGGCACAAAGCCAGCAATTATAACAGTGTATTACTGGTACTTTATTTTATAAAACCCCGTAAGGATGAAAGGCAAAGTTAACCTCGGCGGGATTTGAACTCAAACCATAAAGGGTCGTAACTCTATGCTGCAAAGCATGGCGTCCGACCTTCTACCAATACTGCCAGCTATACAATTCCCTACTGCAATAATACTGGTCTGGATAATGTGGCAGAATGCTCTCTGGTGTACAGAACTCCACCTCATGGGGATACTAGTTTATTGATGTGACATCGTCTATCATTCAGATATGTGTTGTTAATAAATGTTTGTTTAAAAATCATCATTTTACTAAAAAAAAAAACAAAAGAAAAAACAGGCACAGCAACTGTAGCTGTGAAATATGTGCGGCAGACCTTATCCAATTGACCTCTGGGGTCACGCAGTAATACAGAAGACCCGATTTCTCAAGGGCTGAAGCCGAAGCTGAAGCATATAGACAATATGGCCCCACCCCCTCCCACTACAACATGTAGGCACCACAGAAAAAAAGCACCCAGACTCACTGTAATATGGACATGTAGGCACCACAGAAATAAAGCACCCAGACACACTGTAAAGTGGACATGTAGGCACCACAGAAAAAAAGCACCCAGCACTCACTGTAAAGTGGACATGTAGGCACCGCAGAAAAAAGCACCCAGGACTCACTGTAAAGTGAACATGTACGCGCCACAGAAAAAAAGCACCCAGACTCACTGTAACGTGGACATGTAGGCGCCACAAAAAAAAGGCACCTAGGATTGACTGTAAAGTGAACATGTAGGCACCACAGAAAAAAAGCACCCAGCCCACACTGTAAAGTGGACATGTAGGCACCACAGAAAAAAAGCACCCAGCCCACACTGTAAAGTGGACATGTAGGTGCCACAGAAAAAAAGCACCCAGCACTTACTGTAAAGTGGACAGTAGGCACCACAGAAAAAAAGCACCCAGGACTCACTGTAAAGTGGACATGTAGGCACCACAGAAAAAAAGCATGCAGGACTCACTGTAAAGTGGACTTGTAGGTGCCACAGAAAAAAAGCACCCAACACTCACTGTAAAGTGGACATATAGGCACCACAGAAAAAAAGCACCCAGGATTCATTGTAAAGTGGACATGTAGGTACCACAGAAAAAAAGCACCCAGGACTCACTGTAAAGTGGACATGTAGGCGCCACAGAAAAAAAGCACCCAGGACTCACTGTAAAGTGAACATGTAGGCACCACAGAAAAAAAGCACCCAGGACTCACTGTAAAGTGAACATGTAGGCACCACAGAAAAAAAGCACCCAGGACTCACTGTAAAGTGAACATGTAAGCACCACAGAAAAAAAGCACCCAGCCCACACTGTAAAGTGGACATGTAGGCACCACAGAATAAAAGCACCCAGGACTCACTGTAAAGTGAACATGTAGGCACCACAGAAAAAAAGCACCCAGCCCACACTGTAAAGTGGACATGTAGGCACCACAGAAGAAAAGCACCCAGCCCACACTGTAAAGTGGACATATAGGCACCACAGAAAAAAAGCACCCAGGACTCACTGTAAAGTGGACATGTAGGCACCACAGAAAAAAAGCACCCAGGACTCACTGTAAAGTGGACATGTAGGCACCACAGAAAAAAAGCACCCAGACTCACTGTAAAGTGAACATGTAGGCCCACAGAAAAAAAGCACCCAGCCCACACTGTAAAGTGGACATGTAGGCACCACAGAAATAAAGCACCCAGACACACTGTAACGTGGACATGTAGGCACCACAGAAAAAAAACACCCAGGACTCACTGTAAAGTGAACATGTAAGCACCACAGAATAAAAGCACCCAGCACTCACTGTAAAGTGGACATGTAGGCACCACAGAAAAAAAGCACCCAGCCCACACTGTAAAGTGGACATGTAGGCACCACAGAAAAAAAGCACCCAGACTCACTGTAACATGGACATGTAGGCACCACAGAAAAAAAGCACCCAGGACTCACTGTGAAGTGAACATGTACGCGCCACAGAAAAAAAGCACCCAGACTCACTGTAACGTGGACATGTAGGCGCCACAGAAAAAAAGCACCGAGGATTCACTGTAAAGTGAACATGTAGGCACCACAGAAAAAAAGCACCCAGCCCACACTGTAAAGTGGACATGTAGGCACCACAGAAAAAAAGCACCCAGCCCACACTGTAAAGTGGACATGTAGGCGCCACAGAAAAAAAGCACCCAGCACTTACTGTAAAGTGGACATGTAGGCACCACAAAAAAAAAGCACCCAGCACTCACTGTAAAGTGGACATGTAGGCACCACAGAAAAAAAGCACCCAGCCCACACTGTAAAGTGGACATGTAGGCACCACAGAAAAAAAGCACACAGGACTCACTGTAAAGTGGACATGTAGGCACCACAGAAAAAAAGCACCCAGGACTCACTGTAAAGTGGACATGTAGGCGCCACAGAAAAAAAGCACCCAGCCCACACTGTAAAGTGGACATGTAGGCGCCACAGAAAAAAAGCACCCAGGACTCACTGTAAAGTGGACATGTAGGCACCACAGAAAAAAAGCACCCAGCCCACACTGTAAAGTGGACATGTAGGCACCACAGAAAAAAAGCACCCAGGACTCACTGTAAAGTGAACATGTAAGCACCACAGAAAAAAATCACCCAGGACTCACTGTAAAGTGGACATGTAGGCACCACAGAAAAAAAGCACCCAGCCCACACTGTAAAGTGGACATGTAGGCACCACAGAAAAAAAGCACCCAGGACTAACTGTAGAGTGAACATGTAAGCACCACAGAAAAAAATCACCCAGGACTCACTGTAAAGTGGACATGTAGGCACCACAGAAAAAAAGCACCCAGGACTCGCTGTAAAGTGGACATGTAGGCACCACAGAAAAAAAGCACCCAGGACTCACTGTAAAGTGAACATGTAAGCACCACAGAAAAAAAGCACCCAGGACACACTGTAAAGTGGACATGTAGGCACCACAGAAAAAAAGCACCCAGGACTCACTGTAAAGTGAACATGTAGGCACCACAGAAAAAAAGCACCCAGCCCACACTGTAAAGTGGACATGTAGGCACCACAGAAAAAAAGCACCCAGCCCACACTGTAAAGTGGACATGTAGGCACCACAGAAAAAAAGCACCCAGGACTCACTGTAAAGTGGACATGTAGGCACCACAGAAAAAAAGCACCCAGACTCACTGTAAAGTGAACATGTAGGCACCACAGAAAAAAGCACCCAGCCGACACTGTAACATGGACATGTAGGCACCACAGAAAAAAAAGCACCCAGGACTCACTGTAGAGTGAACATGTAGGCACCACAGAAAAAAAATACCCAGGACTCACTGTAAAGTGAACATGTAGGCACCACAGAAAAAAAACACCCAGGACTCACTGTAAAGTGGACATGTAGGCACCACAGAAAAAAAGCACACAGGACTCACTGTAAAGTGGACATGTAGGCACCACAGAAAAAAAGCACACAGGACTCACTGTAAAGTGGACATGTAGGCACCACAGAAAAAAAGCACCCAGCCCACACTGTAAAGTGGACATGTAGGCACCACAGAAAAAAAGCACCCAGGACTCACTGTAAAGTGGACATGTAGGCACCACAGAAAAAAAGCACCCAGGACTCACTGTAAAGTGGACATGTAGGTACCACAGAAAAAAAGCACCCAGGACACACTGTAAAGTCGACATGTAGGCGCCACAGAAAAAAAGCACCCAGCACTCACTGTAAAGTGGACATGTAGGCACCACAGAGCACTCACTGTAAAGTGGACATGTAGGCACCACAGAAAAAAAGCACCCAGGACTCACTGTAAAGTGAACATGTAAGCACCACAGAAAAAAATCACCCAGGACTCACTGTAAAGTGGACATGTAGGCACCACAGAAAAAAAGCACCCAGGACTCACTGTAAAGTGGACATGTAGGCACCACAGAAAAAAAGCACCCAGGACTCACTGTAAAGTGGACATGTAGGCACCACAGAGCACTCACTATAAAGTGGACATGTAGGCACCACAGAAAAAAAGCACCCAGGACTCGCTGTAAAGTGAACATGTAAGCACCACAGAAAAAAAGCACCCAGGACACACTGTAAAGTGGACATGTAGGCACCACAGAAAAAAAGCACCCAGCCCACACTGTAAAGTGGACATGTAGGCACCACAGAAAAAAAACACCCAGCCCACACTGTAAAGTGGACATGTAGGCAACACAGAAAAAAAGCACCCAGGACTCACTGTAAAGTGAACATGTAGGCACCACAGAAAAAAAGCACCCAGCCCACACTGTAAAGTGGACATGTAGGCACCACAGAAAAAAGCACCCAGCCCACACTGTAAAGTGGACATGTAGGCACCACAGAAAAAAAGCACCCAGACTCACTGTAACGTGGACATATAGGCACCACAGAAAAAAAGCACCCATGACTCACTGTAAAGTGAACATGTAGGCGCCACAGAAAAAAAGCACCCAGGACTCACTGTAAAGTGAACATGTAGGCACCACAGAAAAAAGCACCCAGCCCACACTGTAAAGTGGACATGTAGGCGCCACAGAAAAAAAGCACCCAGGACTCACTGTAAAGTGGACATGTAGGCACCACAGAAAAAAAGCACCCAGGACTCACTGTAAAGTGGACATGTAGGCACCACAGAAAAAAAGCACCCAGGACTCACTGTAAAGTGGACATGTAGGCACCACAGAAAAAAAGCACCCAGGACTCACTGTAAAGTGGACGTGTAGGCACCACAGAAAAATAAGCACCCAGCACTCACTGTCAATGAGGTTGGTGTTAGGAAGGGCATCCAGCTGTAGAAATCAAACCAGAATCAGTTCCCGTATGAACAAGACATGGTCAGCCGACCGGACACTGCCCACAACAGGACAACCCGTCTAACCCATGCTAGTGTAGAACAGACGTAAGACGGTGATGATGATGATGATGATGAGTCAACAGGTTAACTCCTTACATGAGGGCCAAGGCTGCATCGAGATCATGACTTCTGGGTGTCCTTCAGTGGTAAGAAACTCTCAGGGGAGCTGTACAGCAGGTCTTCAGAGGAAAATCCCCACTCAAGCAAGTGTTTTGGCCTTAACTTCTTACATTCTAAGGGGCCAAGAGACATCCAGGTCATGACTCCTAGGTGCCCTTTGGTGACATTTAGCATTTAGATATCAGAGACTTGTGTATTTAAACTGTATGGAGATTTGTTGACAGGATCTAACTGGTGCTCCTCTCTGTCACCTCAGCTTTTAAACTTATATTGAAAGTTTGACTTATGTAGCACAGAGCTAAAACATCTGTAAAGTACTGAGTCCAATGATTTTAGAAACTACCAATTCACTACAATACATAGACATTTGTGTCTATTATAACCGGGCCTCTGTAGCAGTGATCTAGCCAGGAACTTTTCAGCATCACCTCGTATATTATAGCTGTGTGAGCATATGTATAGAAACATCTATGTTTATGTTTAATGTGTTTTTTATATATATGTACATACATATATACATACATATGTATAGATATATATATATATGTACATACATATATACATACATATGTATATATATATATATATATATATATATGTACATACATATATACATACATATGTATATATATATATATATATATATATATATGTACATACATATATACATACATATGTATAGATATATATATACATATATATATATGTACATACATATATACATACATATGTATGTAGACGTGACAGTGTGTCTGTTGTTAACACTAAATCCCTCCCCCATGAAGAATGCACCTCCCAACATAGACTGATAATTAGCGACCTCATAGTCAGGACGAGACGTACTAGACAGCAGAAGAGGACTATCCTCAGGAGAAAAATATGGAAGCTAAAGGACCCCATAGCCAGAAATAAATTTCAAAGCATATTACTTGATGCTTTCGACAGTAAGGAAGAGCAATTAGAGTCGTACAATATAGAGGAACAGTGGGAATTCCTGAAAGCAAACCTGCTGACGGCAGCAGACGAAGTCTGTGGCTGGAGCAGGCCTGTAGGTAGGAGGAGAGTAACATGGTGGTGGAACAGTAAGGTGGAGGAGTCAATTAAGGCCAAAAAGCAGGCTTCGAAAGTATGGCGGGATGGGGGAAGTAGAGAAGACTATCAAGTGGCCAGGAGGGAAGCTAGGAGACAAGTGTACTTCGCAAGAAGGGAAGCAGAGGAAAGAAAGTTCAAGCATGTTCTACAACGTGAGGACCAAAAACGTGAGGTGTTCAGGATTGCTAGGCAATGTGTCAAGGAAAACCGTGATATTGTCGGGGAGAAGTGTGTACTTAATGATGATGGCATACTTGCCATCACTGACGCTGATAAGAAGGTAGCTTGGAAGTGTCACTACGAAAGGCTTCTAAATGAGGAGAATAAATGGGAGAAAGACAGTCTCCCCCACATCGACCCAATAGAGGGACCAGCAGTGTTAGTCGAAGGTAGTATAATAAGTAAGGCAATCAAAGATATGAAGACGGGTAAGGCGGCTGGGCCTTCGGAAATAGTTGCTGAGATGCTGAAAGCCTCTGGAACGGTGGGACACACCATGGTCACCCGGATAGTAAACCAAGTCATACAGAATGGGGTTGTTCCGAAGGACTGGCATAGCAGCATCACCATTAACTGTTACAAGGGTAAAGGAGATGCCCTAGATAGGTGTAACTATAGAGGCATTAAATTAATCGACCAGGTCATGAAGGTCACGGAAAAAGTAATAGCGCAACTAATCAGAGAGAGAATTGATCTAGATGAAATGCAGTTCGGGTTTGTGTCAGGCAAAAGTACCACAGACGCTCTTTTCATTGTACGACAACTACAGGAGAAGTACCTAGCTAAAAGTAAACCCCTATACTTAGCTTTTGTTGACTTGGAGAAAGCCTTCGACAGAGTCCCCCGTTCCATTATCTGGTGGGCTCTTAGAAAACTAGGTGTTGACGAATGGCTTGTCAGAGCTATACAAGCCATGTATAAAGAAACAGTCAGCAAAGTTAGAATTAACAACGAATATAGTGAAGAGTTTAGCGTAAAAGTTGGTGTCCATCAGGGCTCTGTTCTTAGCCCCCTACTATTTATTATTGCCCTTCTGGCTATAACAGAGGAGTTCAAGACCGGCTGCCCATGGGAACTCCTATACGCAGATGATCTAACGCTCATAGCTGAATCAATGACCGAACTAGAGAAGAAATTCCAAACATGGAAGCACGGCCTAGAATCAAAAGGCCTTAAAATTAACCTGGCTAAGACTAAAGTTCTAGTTTGTAGGAAAGAAAATAAGGCGGCGGTCCCTTCCGGGAAATGGCCATGCTCAGTGTGTAGGAAAGGCGTAGGTAGAAACTCCATTTTATGTCCCAAATGCAAAGTATGGGTGCATAAAAGATGTAGTGGGATCACAGGTAAGCTAACTAAGAACATAGATTTTACATGTGGCCGGTGCTCTGGTGCAATAAGTAGCAGCAAGTGCCCACAAAATACTAGCTCTTTCAATTGCGCAGAGGGTTCTATAGAAATAGTGGACAGCTTCCGTTACCTGGGTGACAAAATCAGCAGTGGGGGAGGGTGCTCTGAAAGTACAGTAGCTAGAGTCGGAACTGGATGGAAAAAGTTCAGAGAGCTTATACCACTATTAGCCGCTAGAGGGTTCTCCCTAAAAATGAAAGGCAGGTTATACGATGCCTGCATACGAACAGCAATGCTGCATGGCAGTGAGACCTGGGCATTGTGTGCAGAGGATATACGCAGACTAGAGAGGAACGAAGCTTGCATGCTCCGCTGGATGTGCAATAGTAATATACGTGAACGGCTAAGCATAAACGAACTAAGGAAAACATTAGAAATAAGAGGGATCAGATGTTGTTTACTTGAGAGAAGGCTACGTTGGTACGGTCACGTGATGCGCATGAAAGACGACAGCTGTATAACAAAGTGCAGGGCAATAAAGATAGACGGTAGTCACGGAGTAGGCAGACCCAGAAAAACCTGGGACGACATGATAAATTCCGACCTCACACGCTTACACCTCTCCAAGACAATGTCACTGGACCGAGACCTTTGGCGGTACTCAGTAATAGAGAAGACCCGCCTTACCTAAATACAAGTAAAACCTACTACAGTCAGTAGGCATCTCTATCAAAACACACCCCCGTCCCACCACCCCCACCCCATCCACACCGCCCCTTTCAATGTAAAGTTATGTTGGTGCCACAACATCCAGGCCGAAACAAATGAGATCGTGTAGGTGTCACGACAAAAAAACACACAGTCCACGCTGTAAATGTGGCCGTGTAGGCAACACAGTAAAAACCTCCCAGCCCCACACTGTAAATGTGGTTGGTGTTAGGAAGGGCATCCAGCTGTAGAAAACCCGCCAGACAGTCCTATGCGAGCAAGACAACCACTCTTGCCTCAAGTGGGAAAACCCCCGTCCAAACCCATGCAAGCGTGGAACACGGACGCTAAACCTTGATGATGATGATGATGATGATGTATAGATATATATATATATATGTACATACATATATACATACATATGTATAGATATATATATATATATGTACATACATATACACATACATATGTATAGATATATATATATATATATATGTACATACATATACACATACATATGTATAGATATATATATATATATATATATATATATATATATACATATATACATACATATATATATATATAAATATATATGTACATACATATATACATACATATGTATATATATATATAAATATGTACATACATATATACATATGTATAGATATATATATATATATGTATATACATATATAAATATATATGTATAGATATATATATCTAAATATATGTACATACATATATACATACATATATATAGATATATATCTCTATATATATGTACATACATATATACATACATATGTATATATATATATGTACATACATATATGGTGGCTGCCAACTCGTTTTCAAGTACGGCCACTACTTTATATCCATGTAGGAGAACCCCTACTGATGCACTGAACGAGTGTGACTTTTTAGTCCCGCCAGCGACTTGAAAACTCTGGTACAAACGCTACACCTGTGACAATTATTGACACATAGTGCTAGGCCCATGGTACCATGTGACGACAAGTGCAGAGAGATCTCCAGATATAAAGCAATGCCTGTGCCGTGAAGCTTTTATAGTGAGCAAAGGCACTGCACAAAGCCAGTCCCACTCTCTTAACCAAGATGATATTTACCAAAAAGAAGAACAAGTCAACATCATTGGATACCATCAGGGTTGCAGGTGTTATATCAGAGTTTTCCTTCTCCTAGAATTCTGCCTTGACAAAGGCTAAGGGGTCATCACTCCCGGACATACTACTACTACACTACTACTACCACTACTACTACCAACACTACTACTACTACTATTACCAACACTACACTACTACTACTACTACTACTACTTACATATATACATACATATGTATAGATAGATATATATATATACATACATATATACATACATATGTATATATATATATATATATATATAATATATTTAGAAACACACAGATACATGCGGACACACACATATACATGAATGCATCCACATCCAAGCGTGAGTCAATGGTGCCAACCCTACCGATGTTGCTCAATGAATGACTGGGACAGACCAATCCGGCTGAACCAGACCGAACCAGTATCAGAGTTAAAAATACATTATATATCTTATGATGTACTGTTTTTGTTTATGCCACGAAACTACGTAGTCGAGGAATCTAGGAGCAGTTTAGGTATGATACATTGTATTACTAATTATAGCTAAATGTTCCTTCTCTCTTCATAATGTATATATAAATGTATATATATATATATATATATATATATATATATATATATATGTACATACATATATACATACATATGCACATACATACATATATACACATATACATATATATGCACATACATATATATATACATATATATGTTTACAATATATATACATATATATGTATACATATATGCATACATCTAACCATGCTAGTATGGAAAATGGACGTTAAATGATGATACACACACACACATATGTATATATATATACACACACACATATGTATATATATATACACACACACATGTATATATATATATATACACACACACATGTATATATATATATATACACACACATATGTATATATATATATATACACACACACATATGTATATATATATACACACACACATGTATATATATATATACACACACACATATGTATATATATATACACACACACATATGTATATATATATATACACACACACACATATGTATATATATATATACACACACACATATGTATATATATATACACACACATATGTATGTATATATATACACACACACACATATGTATATATATATACACACACACATATGTATATATATATACACACACACATATGTATATATATATACACACACACATATGTATATATATATATACACACACATATGTATATATATATACACACACACATATGTATATGTATATATATATATACACACACATGTATATATACACACACACATATGTATATATATATACACACACACATATGTATATATATATACACACACACACATATGTATATATATATATACACACACACATATGTATATATATATACACACACATATGTATATATATATATATATACACAAATATGTATCATCACCATCATCATCACCGTTTTACGTCCGTTCTTCCACGCTAGCATGGGTTAGACGGGTTGTCCTGTTGTGGGCAGTGTCTGGTCGGCTGACCATGCCTTGCTCATACAGGAACTGATCTGGCTTGATTTCTACAGCTGGATGCCCTTCCTAACACCAACCTCATTTACAGTGAGTGCTGGGTGCTTTTTCGTGGCGCCTACACGTCCACTTTACAGTGTGGGCTGGGTGCTTTTTTGCCGTGGCACCTCCACGACCACCTTGCGGTGGGGGGGGGGGGGGGGGGGGGGTCATATTGTTTATATGCTTCAGCATGTACCCATGGGAGGTCGGGTACCCTGTATTACTGCGTGACGCCAGAAGTCACGGTCGTGTGTCATTGACTTTGAGAGGTGTAGTTGGGTAAGGTCGGCTTTTATCACCTCATCCCAAGTCATCTTGGGTCTCCCCACTCCGCGGTTTCCATCAACTTCTAGTGCTCTGCACCTTTTTATGCAGCTGTCATCCTTCATACGCATCACATGTCCATACCAGCGTAACCGCCTCTCCTGCACGCAGCATTTGATTCCTCTTATGCTCAGTCTCTCTCTCAATTCATTTATGCTTTGTCGTTCACGTATATTACTGTTACACATCCATCGGAGCATGCAGGCTTCGTTTCTCTCTAATCTACGTAAGTCTTCCACCTTCAGCGCCCAGGTCTCACTACCATGCAACATCGCTGTTCGGATACACGCATCATACAGTCTGCCTTTCATTCTGAGGGAGAAGCCTTTTGCAGCTAGCAGTGGTAGTAGTTCCCTAAACTTCTTCCATCCCGTTCTTACCCTAGTTATTGTACTTTCTGAGCACCCACCTCCGTTGCTAATTCGGTCACCTAGGTAGCAGAAGCTGTCTACTGTTTCTACAGGGCCCTCCCAGAGATTGGTGGTACTTGTTTCCTGTGGCTGTTTGCTTGCTGTTTCAGCACAGCTGCTGCATGTGAATCCTACATTCTTAATTAAGCTTCCTGAGATCCCGCTACATCTCTTGTGTACCCATTGTTTGCATTTGGGGCAAAGAATGGAGTTCCTACCTACACCTTTCCTACATACTGAGCAAGGCCATTTCCCTGAGGGGATCTGGGTTCTGTTTTCTCGTCTACTTATAAGGACCTTAGTCTTTGTCATGTTGACTTTGAGGCCCTTTCTCTCTAGTCCCTGCTTCCAGGTTTGGAATTTATTCTCTAGTTCTACCATAGATTCAGCTATGAGTGCGAGGCCATCAGCATACAGGAGTTCCCATGGGCATCCGGTCTTAAACTCCTCCGTTATTGCCTGCAGGACTATGATGAACAGGAGAGGGCTAAGAACAGAGCCCTGGTGGACCCCAACCTGTACGCTAAATTCCTCGCTATACTCATTGCCAATCCTAACTTTGCTGACTGCTCCCCTATACATGGCTTGTACCGCTTTCACAAGCCATTCATCTACTCCTAGTTTTCTAAGAGCCCACCAGATTACTGCACGTGGAACTCTGTCAAAGGCTTTCTCAAGGTCGACAAATGCCAAGTAGAGTGGCTTACTTTTAGCTAGGTACTTTTCCTGTAATTGCCTCACAAGGAAGAGCGCATCAGTGGTGCCTTTCCCTGGAACAAACCCAAATTGCATCTCGTCTATATTCACCCGGTCCCTAATCAGCTGTGCTATAACTCTTTCTGTTACTTTCATGACCTGGTCCATCAACTTTATACCTCTATAGTTTCCTCTATCTAGTGCATCGCCTTTACCTTTGTAGCAGTTGACAATGATGCTACTGCACCAATCTTTTGGTATGGCCCCCTCTAGTATTACCTGGTTAACGATACGTGTGGTTATAGTGTGACCTACAGACCCAGATGCCTTCAGCATCTCGGCAGCTATACCCGATGGACCGGTTGCCTTCCCTATCTTCATATCTCTGATTGCCTTACTTACTACGCTGCCGCTGACTTGTACTGCTGGTCCCTCTATAGGGTCTACGTGGGGTAGGGTCTCTTCTTCCCATGCATTCTCCTCATTTAGTAATCTATCATAATGACTCTTCCATGCATCTTTCTTCTCAGCACTTGTGAGGGCAAGCTCACCTTTATCATTCCGGATACACTTCTCTCCAATGACATCACAACTATCTCTGACACACTGCCTCGCAATCTTGAATACCTCCTGTTTCTGGTCCTCACGTTGTAAAACATGCTTGAATTTTCTATCCTCTGCTTCCCTCCTAGCTAAGTATACTTGTCGCCTAGCTTCCCTCTTGGTCTCTATGTAATGTACCCTGCTCCCCCCGTTCTTCCATTCTTTCCATGCCTGTCTCTTGGCCTTGACTGCTTCATCTACCTTATTGTTCCACCACCAAGTCACTCTCCTCCTGCTTGAGGTCTTACTCCAGCCACAAACCTCATCCGTCGCCTCTAGTAAGTTATTTTTTAGGAACTCCCAGTTCTCTTCTACGTTAAATGTCTCTATCTGTTCTTCTTTACTGTCGTAGGCGTTGAGTAAAATATCTTTAAATCTGTTACTGGTTGAGGGGACTTTCAGCTTCCAGATCTTTCTTCTCCAGGTTGGCCTCTGTTTCAGGGCTCGTCTAGTTCTGACCGTGAGGTCGCTGACAACTAAGCTATGTTGGGATGTACATTCCTCACTAGGGAAGGCTTTTGTGTTTACGACCGTCCATCTGTCACGTCCTCTGATGAGGATAAAATCTAACTGACTAGAGTGCTCCCCTGATCTATAGGTGATCAGGTGGTTGTCGGGTTTTTTAAAGTTTGTGTTACATATCGACATGTCATTGGCGTCGCAGAATTCTAGAAGTCTGAATCCTTCCTCATTCCTTGTGCCAACTCCATGGCCTCCATGTACTCTATTGAAGCCGTCGCAGTGTTTACCTACGTGTCCGTTAAAATCTCCTGCAATGATTAGGAAGTCCTTGTCGTCTGTTAGAGCAGTAGTGTGTATTAGGGACTCGTAAAACCTATCCTTAAGTTCGTCTGGCAGCCCCGATTGGGGTGCGTAAGCTGATATTATTGTGGTAATTGTCTTATTCAGGACTAGTCTGAGTTTAATGATTCTTGCATTTACCCTGTACACTGAGATTACTTTATCTACCCACTTGTCAGCTAATAGTATACCTACACCACCCATCCCATCGTCATTTCCCACCCAGAAAAATTTGTAGCACTGGCTTTTTCCTACAAGGACTCTAGCAGACCCTCCTCTCCATCTAGTCTCTTGCACACAGCATACATCAACTTCCTTTCGCTCTAGCATTTCTACGATTTCTCCTGCTCTTCCTTTCATTGAGCCTACATTGATGGTACCAACTCGGAGTTTTATATGGTACCAACTCGGAGTGTATATATATATATATACACACACACATATGTATATATATATATATATATATATATATACACACATATGTATATATATATACACACACACATATGTATATATATACTATCTGTAACACTAACTTAAAAAAACGTGACAATCACCTGATCACCTATAGATCCGGGGAACACACAAGCCAGGTAGATTATATCCTTACCAGAAGACGTGACAGAGTGTCTGTTGTTAACACTAAATCCCTCCCCCATGAAGAATGCACCTCCCAACATAGACTGATAATTAGCGACCTCATAGTCAGGACGAGACGTACTCGACAACAGAAGAGGACTATCCTCAGGAGGAAAATATGGAAGCTAAAGGACCCCACAGCCAGGAATAAATTTCAAAGCATATTACTTGATGCTTTCGACAGTAAGGAAGAACATTTAGAGTCGGACAATATAGAGGGAGAGTGGGAATTTCTGAAAGCAAACCTGCTGTTGGCGACAGACGAGGTCTGTGGCTGGAGCAGGCCTGTAGGCAGGAGGAGAGTAACATGGTGGTGGAACAGTAAGGTGGAGGGGTCAATTAAGGCCAAAAAGCAGGCTTGGAAAGTATGGCGGGATGGGGGAAGTAGAGAGGACTATCAAGTGGCCAGGAGGGAAGCTAGGAGACAAGTGTACTTAGCAAGAAGGGAAGCTGAGGAAAGAAAGTTCAAGCATGTTCTACAACGCGATGACCAAAAACGTGAGGTGTTCAGGATTGCTAGGCAATGCGTCAAGGAAAACCGTGATATTGTCGGGGAGAAGTGTGTACTAAACGACGATGGCACACTTGCCATCACCGACGCTGATAAGAAGGTAGCTTGGAAGTGTCACTATGAAAGGCTTCTAAATGAGGAGAATAATTGGGAGAAAGGCAGTCTCCCCCATATCGACCCAATAGAGGGACCAGCAGTGTTAGTCGAGGGGAGTATAATAAGTAAGGCAATCAAGGATATGAAGACTGGTAAGGCGGCTGGGCCTTCGGAAATAGTTGCTGAGATGCTGAAGGCATCTGGCACGGTGGGACACACCATGGTCACCCGCATAGTTAACCAAGTCGTACAAAACGGGGTTGTTCCGAAGGACTGGCATAGCAGCATCATCGTTAACTGTTATAAGGGTAAAGGAGACGCCCTAGATAGGAGTAACTATAGAGGCATTAAATTAATCGACCAGGTCATGAAGGTCACGGAAAGAGTAATAGCGCAACTAATCAGAGAGAGAATTGACCTAGATGAAATGCAGTTCGGGTTTGTGTCAGGCAAAAGTACCACAGACGCTCTTTTCATAGTACGACAACTACAAGAGAAGTACCTAGCTAAAGGTAAACCCCTCTACTTAGCTTTTGTCGACTTGGAGAAAGCCTTCGACAGAGTCCCCCGCTCCATTATCTGGTGGGCTCTTAGAAAACTAGGCGTTGACGAATGGCTTGTGAGGGCTATACAAGCCATGTATAAAGAAACAGTCAGCAAGGTTAGAATTAACAACGAATATAGTGAAGAGTTTAGCGTAAAAGTCGGCGTCCATCAGGGCTCTGTTCTCAGTCCACTACTATTTATTATTGCCCTTCAGGCCATAACAGAGGAGTTCAAGACAGGCTGCCCATGGGAACTCCTATACGCAGACGACCTGACACTCATAGCGGAATCAATGGCCGAGCTAGAGAAGAAATTCCAAACATGGAAGCACGGCCTAGAGTCAAAAGGACTTAAAATTAACCTGGCTAAGACCAAAGTACTAGTTTGTAGGAAAGAAAACAAGGCGGCGGTCCCTTCTGGGAAATGGTCGTGCTCGGTGTGTAGGAAAGGCGTAGGTAGAAACTCCATTTTATGTCCTAAATGCAAAGTATGGGTGCATAAAAGATGTAGTGGGATCACAGGTAGGCTAACTAAGAACATAGATTTTACATGTGGCCGGTGCTCTGGTGCAATAAGTAGCAGCAAGTGCCCACAAACTACTAGCTCTTTCAATTGCGCAGAGGGTTCTATAGAAATAGTGGACAGCTTCCGTTACCTGGGCGATAAAATCAGCAGTGGGGGAGGGTGCTCTGAAAGTACTGTAGCTAGAGTCAGAACTGGTTGGAAAAAGTTCAGAGAGCTTATACCACTATTAGCTGCTAAAGGGTTCTCACTAAAAATGAAAGGCAGGTTGTACGATGCCTGCATACGAACAGCAATGCTGCATGGCAGTGAGACCTGGGCATTGTGTGCAGAGGATATACGCAGACTAGAGAGGAACGAAGCTTGCATGCTCCGCTGGATGTGTAACAGTAAT
>OZ024742.1:360881435-360901435 GCA_964016885.1 Eledone cirrhosa | reverse complement strand
CTACTCATATTTATGCAAGTAAATCTATTCCACATGTCTAAAGTTTGTTTCAAACCCAGAGACTCATCAAGCTGGTGTTTGTCATTTCATGCCACAAACAGGAGAGAGTACAAGACATCTCTGGATAGGATGCCAGTTCATCACAGTGTTAAACCCCCAGATATTGCTGGTACTAATTTTCAGCTGAGTAAACTGGAGCAACGTGTTTTTTGCTCAAGAACACAACACACAACCCAACCCAGGAATTGAACCCATCACATTATGATCATTGTCCAATACCTTTACTACAAGACCATTCACCTCCACACTAGACATGCCACCACCAGAAATGAGGCTTAAGGGTCAGTCCACCTCGTGGTCCCAACTGACAGGATGGTGAGGGAGACGCACTGGAACAGCCACTCTGTCATTCAGGGCTCACACTTGCAGGTAGCCACACTTGAATAGCACTGAGTAAGGATGTGGCTCGGTCCAAGAACACCGAAGTCTTGTGGAGTACCGTTGCAGCTTATCTTAAGGTTGTCTTAGTTAAATAAAACACTGCTATATATATATATGGTTAAAGGGAAAATGCTTACCTATTAATCTCCCTTTACCTACAGGTTAAGGGGAGATTGTGGCTACATTGTGTGTGTGACAGCTCACACCTATGCAGGTTTAGCTGGCCTCCTCCAAGGTATATCTCAGAGGTGGTCTTGGGGGATTTTAATGATAGGGACTCCAGTCCCTATCATCTCATTTCTACAGCTGAATAAATTGGAGCAACGTGTAATAAAGTGTCTTGCTCAAGGAAACAACACATCACCCAGTCCGAGAATTGAACTCACAACCTTTCGATTACAAGCCCAATGCTCTAACCACTAAGCCATGCACCTTCACATTGGGCCAATATTGAATGAGAAGAGGGATTAAACCAGCTAACCTGGCATCTTCTCTTCTTTCTAGGTTGACTATTCATCATCACCGTTTTACGTCCGTTCTTCCATGCTAGCATGGGTTAGATGGGTTGTCCTGTTGTGGGGAGTGTCTGGTCGGCTGACCATGCCTTGCTCATACAGGAACTGATTTGGCTTGATTTCTACAGCTGGATGTCCTTCCTAACACCAACCTCATTTACAGTGAGTGCTGGGTGCTTTTTCGTGGCGCCTACACGTCCACTTTACAGTGTGGGCTGGGTGCTTTTTTGCCATGGCACCTCCACGACCACCTTGGGGTGGTGGGTGTGGGGGCATATTGTCTATATTCTTCAGCTTGTACCCATGGGAGGTCGGGTACTCTGTATTACTGCGTGACGCCAGAGGTCACGGTCGTGTGTCATTGCCTTTGAGAGGTGTAATTGGGTAAGGTCGGCTTTTATCACCTCATCCCAGGTCATCTTGGGTCTCCCCACTCCGCGGTTTCCATCAACTTCTAGTGCTCTGCACCTTTTTATGCAGCTGTCATCCTTCATACGCATCACATGTCCATACCAGCGCAACCGCTTCTCCTGCACACAGCATTTGATTCCTCTTATGCTCAGTCTCTCTCTCAATTCATTTATGCTTTGTCGTTCACGTATATTACTGTTACACATCCATCGGAGCATGCAGGCTTCGTTTCTCTCTAATCTACGTAAGTCTTCCACCTTCAACGTCCAGGTCTCACTACCATGCAACATTGCTGTTCGGATACACGCATCATACAGTCTGCCTTTCATTCTGAGGGAGAAGCCTTTTGCAGCTAGCATTGGTAGTAGTTCCCTAAACTTCTTCCATCCCGTTCTTACCCTAGTTATTGTACTTTCTGAACACCCACCTCCGCTGCTAATTCGGTCACCTAGGTAGCAGAAGCTGTCTACTGTTTCTACAGAGCCCTCCCAGAGATTGGTGGTACTTGTTTCCTGTGGCTGTTTGCTGCTTGCTGTCTCAGCACAGCTGCTGCATGTGAAGCCTACATTCTTAATTAAGCTTCTTGAGATCCCGCTACATCTCTTGTGTACCCATTGTTTGCATTTGGGGCAGAGAATGGAGTTCCTACCTACACCTTTCCTACATATTGAGCAAGGACTTTTCCCTGAGAGGATCTGGGTTCTGTTTTCTCGTCTACTTACAAGGACCTTAGTCTTTGTCATGTTGACTTTGAGACCCTTTCTTTCTAGTCCCTGCTTCCAAGTTTGGAATTTATTCTCTAGTTCTACCATAGATTCAGCTATGAGTGCGAGGTCATCCGCATACAGGAGTTCCCATGGGCATCTGGTCTTAAACTCCTCCGTTATTGCCTGCAGGACTATGATGAACAGGAGGGGGCTAAGAACAGAGCCCTGGTGGACCCCAACCTGTACGCTAAATTCCTCGCTATACTCATTACTAATCCTAACTTTGCTGACTGCTCCCCTATACATGGCTTGTACCGCTTTCACAAGCCATTCATCTACTCCTAGTTTTCTAAGAGCCCACCAGATTACAGCACGTGGAACTCTGTCAAAGGCTTTCTCAAGGTCGACAAATGCCAAGTAGAGTGGGTTACTTTTAGCTAGGTACTTTTCCTGTAACTGCCTCACAAGGAAGAGGGCATCAGTGGTGCCTCTTCCTGGTACAAACCCAAATTGCATCTCGTCTATTTTCACCCGGTCCCTAATCAACTGTGCTATAACTCTTTCTGTTACTTTCATGACCTGGTCCATCAACTTTATACCTCTATAGTTTCCTCTATCTAGTGCATCGCCTTTACCTTTGTAGCAGTTGACAATGATGCTACTGCACCAATCTTTTGGTATGACACCTTCTAGTATTACCTGGTTAACAATACGTGTGGTTATAGTGTGACCTACAGACCCAGATGCCTTCAGCATCTCGGCAGCTATACCCGATGGACCGGTTGCCTTCCCCATCTTCATATCTTTGATTGCCTTACTTACTACGTTGCTGCTGACTTGTACTGCTGGCCCCTCTATAGGGTCTACTTGGGGTAGGGTCTCTTCTTCCCATGCATTCTCCTCATTTAGTAATCTATCATAATGACTCTTCCATGCATCTTTCTTCTCAGCACTTGTGAGGGCAAGCTCACCTTTATCATTCCGGATACACTTCTCTCCAATGACATCACAACTATCTCTGACACACTGCCTCGCAATCTTGAATACCTCCTGTTTCTGGTCCTCACGTTGCAAAACATGCTTGAATTTTCTATCCTCTGCTTCCCTCCTAGCTAAGTATACTTGTCGCCTAGCTTCCCTCTTGGTCTCTATGTAATGTACCCTGCTCCCCCCGTTCTTCCATTCTTTCCATGCCTGTCTCTTGGCCTTAACTGCTTCATCTACCTTATTGTTCCACCACCAAGTCACTCTCCTCCTGCTTGAGGTCTTACTCCAGCCACAGACCTCATCCGTCGCCTCTAGTAAATTATTTTTTAGGAACTCCCAGTTCTCTTCTACATTAAATGTCTCTATCTGTTCTTCTTTACTGTCGTAGGCGTTGAGTAAAATATCTTTAAATCTGTTACTGGTTGAGGGGACTTTCAGCTTCCAGATCTTTCTTCTCCAGGTTGGCCTCTGTTTCCAGGTTCGTCTAGTTCTGACCGTGAGGTCACTGACAACTAAGCTATGTTGGGATGTACATTCCTCACTAGGGAAGGCTTTTGTGTTTACGACCGTCCATCTGTCACGTCCTCTGATGAGGATAAAATCTATCTGACTGGAGTGCTCCCCTGATCTATAGGTGATCAGGTGGTTGTCGGGTTTTTTAAAGTTTGTGTTACATATCGACATGTCATTGGCGTCGCAGAATTCTAGAAGTCTGAATCCTTCCTCCTTTCTTGTGCCAACCCCATGGCCTCCATGTACTCTATTGAAGCCGTCGCAGTGTTTACCTACGTGTCCGTTAAAATCTCCTGCGATGATTAGGAAGTCATTGTCGTCTGTTAGTGTTTATCTACTATTTCACAGTAATAGAACAAAGCAACAATCTGTTTTCACATGTGGCTGGGGTATAGTTGATTAAATCAACTGAGGGGTTGATTATCTATTTTACTGACCCCAGAAGAATGTAACACAAAGGTAATCCTAACAAGATTTGAACCCAGGATGTTAAGGGCTGTAACCATATCACATTAACAAGATATTTCATCTCATTCTTTCTTTGTTTTGGCCAGTAGTTACTATTGGTTTCGAATTTAGAAATAAGGCCAATAATTTTTTTTTGGAGGGGGAAGGGGCAATTATATCGACCTCCAGTTGATCACAGCAGGATTTGAATTAGGACATAAAGGGTTGTAACTAAATACCACAAAGCATTTTATCTGGCTTGTTGTTGTTGATAACAGTTAATAATGGTTTCTGATTTAGGCACAAGACTAGTAATTTGGCGGGAGGGGAAAGTTGATTGACCCTGTAAGCATGAAAGGCAAAGCTAACCTCGGTGGGATGTGAACTCAGAACATAAAGGGCTATAACTCTCTGGTGCAAAGCATGTTGCCTGACGCTCTACCGATATTGCCACTGTTTGGTTTCCACTTCAGTTTGGTATATCTAAATAGTTTTATAAATAATTTAGCTGGCACCCGGAAACAAAAAAAGTTATAGAAACACAGTTAATAATTGTTTCTACTTTTGGCACAAGAGCAGCAATTATGCCAGTGCATTACTGGTATTTTATTTTATCAACCCTGTAAGGATGAAGAGCAAATCTAACCTCAGCGGGATTTGAACTCAGACCATAAAGGGCCATAACTCTATGCTGCAAAGCATGGCGTACGACCCTCTACCGACACTGCCAATCCACCGCCCTGCCAATAATGCAGGAACATTGGTACCTATTCAATTAAACAGAGTGTAGAATTAAGTGTCTGAAGCAGGAACATAATAAAATGCTTATTTATCAAGATATTTCAATTCAGTGTTGATAAAGCATAAGAGTTTTATTACTCAGCTGAATTAGCAGAGGATTTGGTGATGTTAACTGGATGAGTGTAGCAATGACATTGCTACACTTTCTTTATGGTGTGAACTATCAATGATGACACAATATCACTTCTAAGGAGATATATATCAATTAAAATGTACGCAGACACACACACACACACATACACATACATATGTAGATACACGTGCTTACACACACATATATATAGATACATATGCTCACACAGATACACATGCACAAATACAGACATATATGCACATACACAAATACAGCTACACATACACACACAGACAGACACAAACACATACAAACACACATACACACAGATAGACACACACACACACAAATACACATACACAGCCACACACACAAATACACAGGCACACACACAGATACACAGACACATTCACAGACACACATACAAATACACAGAGATACACAGGCACACACACATGTACTTAGGAGGGTTCTATATTTCAGTTATACAATCTTCCTTCCCCAATTAATTCTGCTGTTGGTGCTTAGTTCCAGCAGTGTGGTGCCACACTCACTTTTACAATTAGAGAAGTTCATTCACTACTAGAGACCCTATTAACCTAGCCAGTTACTAAACATTCGCTTCTTACTTATCTCAGCGACTGTGATGTGTTGTTTCCTTGAACAAGACACTTTATTTCACATTGCTCCAGTTTACTCAGCTGTAGAACTGAGATGATAGGACTGGGATCCCTATCATTCTACTGTAAAGTGGTTGTGTAGGTGCCACGGCAAAAAAGCACCCAGCCCACACTGTAAACTGGTTGTGTAGGTGCCACGGCAAAAAAGCACCCAGCACTCACTGTAAAGTGGATGTGTAGGCGCCATGGAAAAAAGCACCCAGCACTCACTGTAAATGAGGTTGGTGCTAGGAAGGACATCCAGCTGTAGAAATCAAGCCAGAATCAGTTCCTGTATGAGCAAGACAAGGCCAGCCGACCGGACACTGCCTACTACAGGACAACCCGTCTAACCCATGCTAGCATGGAAGAACGGACATAAAACGGTGATGATGATGATGATGATGTTGATCATAACTATAAAAACCAATGTCATTTCAATATATTGGTTTGATTTAGGCACAAGACCAACAATTTTAGGGGGCGGGGAAAGTGTTTTAAATCGACCCCAGTGCATTACTGATACTTTATTTTATCTACTCAGTAAGGATGAAAGGCGAAACTAACCTCAGCAGGATTTGAACTCGGAACGTAAAGGGCCGTAACTCTATGCTGTGAAGCATATTGTCCGACGCTCTACCGATTACTGCCAATAACTGCATTGTTTCTTTCCAGGTACTATGTTGAAAAATATACCTCATTTGGTCATTCCATGAGAGTATCTTGGTCAGCCTATGAACTCCTGCTGGGGTGATCAGAACTATGAAAACCTGTCATTCTAATATATTGTTTCTACTTTTGGCACAAGGTCAGCAAATACCAGTGTATTACTGGTACTTTATTTTATCGACCCCCGTAAGGATGAAAGGCAAAGTTAACATCGGCGGGATTTGAACTCAGAATGGCAAGGACCGTAACTCTATGCGTCAAAGCATGGTGTCATTCTAATATATTGATCTCTGGTTTCCTCATATTTAACTTCAGCACACACTAAAGTGTTGTTGTTGCTGCTGTTGTTGTTGTTGTAAGGTAAACTGAAGCTCCTGATGATTAATACTTACAGGCAACATGGTGAGATGGGTTTGGTCAAATTCCCAATCCCAAAGAATGAGAAGAAAATCTTGAAGGAAGATGATGGCTCACTGCCAAACTAAACTCAAAATGGAAGACATTCAACTAGAAATTTCTATTGGGTGAGCAAACCGGAAAGTAAATTTGATAGTCAGTTGTAAATATAATGGCAGGCTGCTGCTACTGCTGCTATAATGGTCTGCTGGTATATTGCTCATAGAATTCATTGTGAATGACTGCAATAGAGCTGCTACATAAAAGGAAGTGGGTAGTATGACATTCCACATACCTTATATTAGGTGTTTTGTTTTAATAATTGCTGAATTAGTAGTAATGGGCGTAGTCAGTAAGTTTCTGTCATTCAGAGACAGAAGGTTTGTACTGTAATGTTGAGTACTCTACCTCTACACCATACCTACCTGTGTAATAGTTAGAGTTAGTTACAGGTACAGATGCCATGTAGAGGTCTCCTTCATTGGTAGAGACTTGCAGGTGTGCCTAATTACTACAGCCCTAACTTGTAATCAATTCTGACTTGATAGTGTGTACCATGCTTTTGCTAAGGGTTTTAGGTGTCCATGCAGTCATGAGTAGATACAGATACCCTGTTGATCTCCCCTGAAAATTCATCATTAATTAATTGAAATAGGGAACTGTTCTGTTAGAAATATGGTCACAAAAATGTTAAAGATTTGTGAGTTACTATAAATCATATAATGGCCCTGTTAATTCGTCTTTGAGAATCTGTTGTGTATCTTTGGGACTATGACTAAAAATGTATTTAACAACAAAAAAAAAAAAATGGCGGGGGATGGTTGGATTCATAAAATTGAGAGAATTTATGGAAATATCTTCTGTAACAGACCTGTCTGGGGTAAAACCCTACCATTTTTATTAACATTGAAAAAATATTTCAAAATTTGTAAATAAGATAAAAAATGACATTGCTTCTTTTACAGGCCGCCGCGAAAAAGATAAATTTGTTACTATAATCCTTCTTGATGGCCTCACTAGTCTGATTAACACATTCTCAATAATGGACCCCTTCATTTCATTCATTTTTAATCACTTCTTTGTAAGTAATGTATCATACTTTTTAACTTCATGCACCTTTGTTATATTTCAAATTTATAAACAGCAAATGAAATAAATGATAAGAAAAAAAAAAGTCCAGAACATACGATATTTGTCCCTGTCTATGAAAGAGTAACTATCTAGAGACTGGATAAGATTGACATGGATTGGGTATCCTCACCGTTTTTACATCTGTTTTTCCATGTTTGAATGGAAAAACAGATGTAAAAACAATGGGTATAAATATATTTATTGATCAAATTTGACATTTTTAAAAGAATATTTTATTTAAATCTTTAGTTACCAACCTGACTAAAACAAGTTCTGGTTCTATAAAGTAAAACCACCCCTTTTAAAGGTTTCCAATTTAAATTAAAATCTTCCGACATAATTTGATATAAGAACCTTACATTAAGTTACTATCTTGGTAATGAAATAATTAATAATTTTAGTAAATCCCTCAAAATTCTTCCTTAATTAATTAAAATAGAGTGTATTTCATTAGAAATGTGGTCATGAAAGGGTTAATGTGTATTTATAAATATTTATAAAGTAAAATAGAAATGTAGACTCACCTGTGATTAAACAAATCTGTACATATATACATCAGGTATGTCCAGTTGAGATCGAAATCTTTCACCACAGTATAGGTTTCAATATGATGCTGAAATGACAAGGAAGAAATATATATAAAATACAAAACATAGAATAATCATAAAAGTTGCTTCCAAGACATTCAATAAAGGAAACAGGTACAAAATGAGGAACTTAACTCTTACTGTCCTGTACCACACAAAACTGCATCTAAAACAACACTATGTACTCTTGGGTCCCAAATAATAGGGGGTGGTGTGAAATAAGCAGGGGGTGAGGGTTGGGGAAAATCAATAATTTTTTGAGGTTGTCTCCATTGATATTTTCAAAAACCAGAATTAATTGTTTAGTTTACATATTGAGACTCCAACCCATCCTATTTATTTTATAACGTATGGCATTTCAAGTAATATACTTTTTTGTCATGTATAATGGTTTTTAATGTATAAAGAAAAGGAATTGTCGCATGAATGCTTTCACTGAAAATAAAAATGTGTTAGATCATGTTTAGAAATGTGTTAGATACATGTCACAAAGGACATCCAACTATAGGAATCAAACCTTACATATATATACATCTAACTCTCTATATAGACAGGGTCAATCAAAGGCAACTGGGCTTCTGCATGTTTTGTGTCACTATATATCCAGTTTCTAACTGATCAACCTTAAATTTAAGGATATAACAGATACAACATCTGAGAAGATAAGGCCCCTAGTGGGTGCTTCAGTGCAAGGTTTTCAGTATGAAACACTCTTATAAGGGTCGCTGTACAAGAAGGTCCAGAAGGAATTTCATACAATTTTGGGAGCGGACAAAATCAACAAATCTCCTTCCAAAGCTCTCTCTCTCTCTCATATATATATGAGCTTCCTGATGATTTATATATATATATATATATGCAAAAGTTCTATTTAAAATTGTTGGGATACAACAAGTAAATATTTTTATAACTCATATATATATATATAAATGGTATATATATATATAAATGGTATATATATATATCCATTTGTGTGGGTGTGTGTGTGTATATATATACATCTCTCTTTATGTATACACACACAAAGATATATATGTATAAATAGAAACCCAAAAATATAACCTATATAACATATACATACATAAACACCTTCAGACATATATACAGCCCAATCAACACATGTAAATAATTGGCTGGTATTTTAGCTGCCATAGTTCCCCAGCTGTCAGCAAATCATGTAACCTTCAAGATATATATATATATATATATATATATATATAGAGACACACACACACACACACATATATATATATATAATATATATATGATATATATATATATGATATATATATGATATATATATATGATATATATATATGATATATATATATGATATATATATGATATATATATATATCGTCATTCTTTAACTTCCATTTTTTCACGCTAGCATGGGTTAGACAATTTGTCCAGTTGAGAGAAATGCCAGGTCAGGTGACAATGTCTTGCTCATATAGAACTGATTTTGGCTAGGTTTCTACAGCTGGATCCCTTCCCAATGTCAACCATATTTACATTGAGTACCAGGTGCTTTATGCTGTGACATCTACATGACTACTTTGCAGTGTCGGCTGGGTGCCTTGTATTATATATATATATATGCAGGGCAATGAAAATTGATAGAAGCTATGGAGTGAGTAGACCAAGAAAAACCTGGGACGAGGTGATAAAAACTGACCTTGCTCACTTACACCTCTCTAAGACAATGACACTGGAGCGAGACCTTTGGCGCCATGCAGTTGTACAGAAGACCTGACTGCCCTTGCATACAAACCTACAGTCAGTAGGCACCTATTAACTCAATGTACACCCCCCTGCCACACCCTACCCCATCCTCCCTTTACTGTTCTGTCCCCTGTGTCGATGACAGAACAGTCTCCACACTGTAAGGTGTTTGTTTAGGAGACATGGTAAAAAGGCTCCCAGTCCACACTGTAAGGTGGCCATGTAGGAGACACGATAAAAAGGCTCCCAGTCCACACTGTAAAGTGGCCATGCAGCAGACACGCTAAAAAGGCTCCCAGTCTACACTGTAAGGTGGCCATGTAGGAGACACGCTAAAAAGGCTCCCAGTCCACACTGTAAGGTGGCCATGTAGGAGACATGCTAAAAAGGCTCCCAGTCCACACTGTAAGATGGCCATGTAGGAGACATGCTAAAAAGGCTCCCAGTCCGCACTGTAAGGTGGCCATGTAGGAGACACGCTAAAAAGGCTCCCAGTCCACACTGTAAGGTGGCCATGCACAGACACGCTAAAAAGGCTCCCAGTCCACACTGTAAGGTGTTTGTTTAGGAGACATGGTAAAAAGGCTCCCAGTCCACACTGTAAGGTGGCCATGTAGGAGACATGCTAAAAAGGCTCCCAGTCCACACTGTAAGGTGGCCATGTAGGAGACACGCTAAAAAGGCTCCCAGTCCACACTGTAAGGTGGCCATGTAGGAGACACGCTAAAAAGGCTCCCAGTCCACACTGTAAAGATGGTTGGTGTTAGAAAGGGCATCCAGTTGTAAAAGAAACCTGTCAGAGACACTTCTGTGTGAGCGCGACATGGTCTCCCGACCATTCCCGCATCAAATGGAACAAAACCGTCTAACCCATGCTAGCATGGAAGATGGACGTTAAACGATGATGATGATACAGAGAGAGAGTTAGTTCCACAACAAATTAGCTAACCAGTATGGTTTACTAATTTGCTGTGGTCATAACATAGAGGTTTGAATACAGGTATATAATTTACCATTCATTCTGAGAGAGAAAGCCTTTGTTACCAACTGAGGTAACATCTCCCTGAACTTCTTTCACCCTCTTCTCCCTCAAGCTACACTTCGTTAGATCCACCTTCACTGTTAATGAGGTCACCTAGATTGAAGAAGGTTTCTATTATTTTTAGTGAGTATTCTGGGCATGTGAAGGAGTGTATGGAGTGTATTTCCTGAGTAACTTTACTGTTGACTACTCTTATGCACCTGTCACGTATGTAATCTCCCTTCTCTCATTAACCCATAACTCCTAGTAGAGTTGCAGAGGTGCCATAGTCTCGTGTGTTTCTTGGGCATTTTTTAAAAATCTGGCAGGGCCCATCCCTCTCCAGGTCTGAACACAGATTATTTCTTCGAGAAAAAGAGAGTCTGATAGAGAGGAAATGAGAAAAAGATATAGAGGAAAAAATGACCCCCCATTATCAGACTGGTACCTTTTTATCAACCTTGAAAGGTAGCATTCCAGCAACAGTTTTCTTTATACTTTAAAAAACATTTTACAAGACAAAAAAGTACATTACTAAAAATTCCATGTGTTATAAAATAAATAGGATGGGTTGGGGTCTCAATATGTAAACTAAACGACTAATTCTGGTTTTTAAAAAAATCAAGGGAGACAACCTAGAAAAATTACCAATTTTCAGCCCCACCCTTACTTATTCCAACACTCCCCTATTATTTGGGACCCAAGAGAATAAGAGGAATCAGATGTAGTGCACAAGAGAGGACTGTGCTGGTATGGACCTGTGATGCATATAGAGGGCAATCATTGGGTATGGAAGTCCCAGGAAATCCCAGTTGAAGGTAGGTGCAGCAGAGGAAGACCTGGGAAAAGGTGGGGAGACCTGATCTTAAATTGTTGAAGCTCACAGTTGACAAAGGGAGACAATAAATGGAGGGATGCTGTATTGGAAAAGACCTGTCCAACCCATGCAAGTATGTGAAAGTAGTCATAAAATATTGACAATGATGATGACAATGATGGTTATGATGATGGTGAGGATGATGATGAGGATGATGATGGTGATGATGATGATGGTGGTGTTGAGATGAAGATGATGGTGGTGGTGGTGTTGATGATAATGGTGATGATAACGATGAAGGTGGTGTTGAGATGATGGTGGTGGTGGTGGTGGTAGTGTTGATGATGGTGGTGGTGTTGATGATGATGGTGGTGAGATGATGATAATGATGATGATGATGGTGGTGTTGAGATGATGATGATGAGATGATAACAATAAAGATAATAACAATGATGAGACAACAATAACCAGTGTTTATCAGCACTGTTACAGACTACCATATGTTTAGTTGAAGATGACATACACCATACCTGACACCTTATTAGTTGGCAGGTATAACAACTATTCAAGTCATTACCATCTGTTACCTATCATTCACCTGACAATACCACACTAGAGGTAAATTTAGAGAAAAGCAGCCGATCAACTTCTCTAAGAAATGTTTCATTTTTCTCTAAGATTTCTCATATGTCTTCAACTAATCTGACCTCTGATATGCTCACATGTCTGAAAACAGATTTGGGGTGGGGAAACCCTCGGATTTTCCCAGCCTCCGAGTTTTCTTTGGTGGGAATTTTCTTTTTTTCTCTTTTGTCATTTGTTTTCTTCTGGTCTGACATCTGATTCACTCACCATTGACTTCTTTTTCTCAAGAAGGAGACAGAGATGGAAGAGGGCCCTAGGAGTTACAGATAAACATGTCTCAGCCATTTAAATTCATAGAAAAGCACCAGCTGGGGATTGCTAAGAAATGTTTGTCTCCCTAGGTTTTCAACTAATCTGACCTCTGACATGCTTACAAGCGACTTTCTCTTAACCCTTTAGCATTTAAATTACTCTATATATACTATTGTATTTTCACAGTAAAGGCTTTATCTTACATAATTATCTCACATAATATCAAATCTACAAGATAATGATGTTATTTATTTTGAGAAGAATATCTTAATGTAGGTATGAGCAGCCTGTTACAGCCAGTTTGAACAGAAAGAGGTGAGAGAATTCTGGCCGGATATGGCTGGTTTAAATGCTAAAAGATTAAGAGATTACACAAGGGCAACTGAGAACAGCCAATAAACATGTCAGTCTCGGTCAAAACCTTAAGTGTTCTCACTCCCTCAACTTCTGTTTTCCTCTGCACGATTGGTGGGAAGAGTGACACCCATCCAAGCAGGGTGTCTATGAGGTGGAATGGCTGATTTAGCAGATGTTGCTGGCTATTCACCACAGCAATGTCTTTGCTATTTTGTCACTGGGTGCAGCTGAGATATATCGCTTACACTGGGATGTAGAGTGTCATTCCCTCCCCCCTACAGTAGGATGTAGTCTGTCATTCCCTCCCCCCTACAGTAGGATGTAGTCTGTCATTCCCTCCCCCTACAGTAGGATGTAGAGTCTGTCATTCCCTCCCCCCTACATTAGGATGTAGTCTGTCATTCCCTCCCCCCTACAGTAGGATGTAGTCTGTCATTCCCTGCCCCCTACAGTAGGATGCAGTCTGTCATTCCCTCCCCCTACAGTAGGATGTAGTCTGTAATTCCCTCCCCCCTACAGTAGGATGTAGTCTGTCATTCCCTCCCCCCTACAGTAGGATGTAGTCTGTCATTCCCTCCCCCTACAGTAGGATGCAGTCTGTCATTCCCTCCCCCTACAGTAGGATGTAGAGTCTGTCATTCCCTCCCCCCTACATTAGGATGTAGTCTGTCATTCCCTCCCCCTACAGTAGGATGTAGTCTGTCATTCCCTGCCCCCTACAGTAGGATGCAGTCTGTCATTCCCTCCCCCCTACAGTAGGATGTAGTCTGTCATTCCCTCCCCCCTACAGTAGGATGTAGTCTGTCATTCCCTCCCCCTACAGTAGGATGTAGTCTGTCATTCCCTCCCCCTACAGTAGTATGTAGAGTCTGTCATTCCCTCCCCCCTACAGTAGGATGTAGAGTCTGTCATTCCCTCCCCCCTACAGTAGGATGTAGAGTCTGTCATCCCCTCCCCCCTACAGTAGGATGTAGTCTGTCATTCCCTCCCCCTACAGTAGTATGTAGAGTCTGTCATTCCCTCCCCCCTACATTAGGATGTAGTCTGTCATTCCCTCCCCCTACAGTAGGATGTAGAGTCTGTCATTCCCCCCCCCCTACAGTAGGATGTAGTCTGTCATTCCCTCCCCCCCTACAGTAGGATGTAGTCTGTCATTCCCTCCCCCTACAGTAGGATGCAGTCTGTCATTCCCTCCCCCCTACAGTAGGATGTAGTCTGTCATTCCCTCCCCCCTACAGTAGGATGTAGTCTGTCATTACCTCCCCCTACAGTAGGATGCAGTCTGTCATTCCCTCCCCCCTACAGTAGGATGTAGTCTGTCATTCCCTCCCCCTATAGTAGGATGTAGTCTGTCATTCCCTCCCCCTACAGTAGGATGCAGCCAGTCATTCCCTCCCCCTACAGTAGGATGTAGTCTGTCATTCCCTCCCCCTACAGTAGGATGCAGGCTGTCATCCGCCCCCCCTACAGTAGGATGTAGTCTGTCATTCCCCCCCCCTACAGTAGGATGTAGTCTGTCATTCCCTCCCCCCTACAGTAGGATGTAGTCTGTCATTCCCTCCCTCCTACAGTAGGATGTAGTCTGTCATTCCCTCCCCCTACAGTAGGATGCAGTCTGTCATTCCCTCCCCCTACAGTAGGATGTAGAGTCCGTCATTCCCTCCCTCCTACAGTAGGATGTAGTCTGTCATTCCCTCCCCCTACAGTAGGATGCAGTCTGTCATTCCCCCCCCTACAGTAGGATGCAGTCTGTCATTCCCTCCCCCTACAGTAGGATGCAGTCTGTCATTCCCTCCCCCCTACAGTAGGATGTAGCTTGTCATTCCCTCCCCCTACAGTAGGATGTAGTCTGTCATTCCCTCCCCCTACAGTAGGATGTAGTCTGTCATTCCCTCCCCCTACAGTAGGATGCAGGCTGTCATTACCTCCCCCCTACAGTAGGATGTAGCTTGTCATTCCCTCCCCCTACAGTAGGATGTAGTCTGTCATTCCCTCCCTACAGTAGGATGTAGTCTGTCATCCCCTCGCCCCTACAGTAGGATGCAGTCTGTCATTCCCTCCCCCCTACCGTAGGATGCAGTCTGTCATTCCCTCCCCCTACAGTAGGATGTAGTCTGTCATTCCCTCGCCCCTAAAGTAGGATGCAGTCTGTCATTACCTCCCCCTACAGTAGGATGTAGTCTGTCATTCCCTCGCCCCTACAGTAGGATGCAGTCTGTCATTACCTCCCCCTACAGTAGGATGTAGTCTGTCATTCCCTGCCCCCTACAGTAGGATGCAGTCTGTCATTCCCTCCCCCTACAGTAGGATGCAGTCTGTCATTCCCTCCCCCTACATTAGGATGTAGTCTGTCATTCCCTCCCCCTACAGTAGGATGCAGTCTGTCATTCCCTCCCCCCCTACAGTAGGATGTAGTCTGTCATTCCCTCCCCCTACAGTAGGATGTAGTCTGTCATTCCCTCCCCCTACAGTAGGATGTAGTCTGTCATTCCCTCCCCCTACAGTAGGATGTAGAGTCTGTCATTCCCTCCCCCTACAGTAGGATGTAGTCTGTCATTCCCTCCCCCTACAGTAGGATGTAGAGTCTGTCATTCCCTCCCCCTACAGTAGGATGTAGTCTGTCATTCCCTCCCCCTACAGTAGGATGTAGTCTGTCATTCCCTCCCCCCTACAGTAGGATGTAGTCTGTCATTCCCTCCCCCTACAGTAGGATGTAGAGTCTGTCATTCCCTCCCCCTACAGTAGGATGTAGTCTGTCATTCCCTCCCCCTACAGTAGGATGTAGTCTGTCATTCCCTCCCCCTACAGTAGGATGCAGTCTGTCATTCCCTCCCCCTACAGTAGGATGTAGTCTGTCATTCCCTCCCCCTACAGTAGGATGTAGTCTGTCATTCCCTCCCCCTACAGTAGGATGTAGTCTGTCATTCCCTCCCCCTACAGTAGGATGTAGAGTCTGTCATTCCCTCCCCCTACAGTAGGATGTAGTCTGTCATTCCCTCCCCCTACAGTAGGATGTAGAGTCTGTCATTCCCTCCCCCTACAGTAGGATGTAGTCTGTCATTCCCTCCCCCCTACAGTAGGATGTAGTCTGTCATTCCCTCCCCCTACAGTAGGATGTAGAGTCTGTCATTCCCTCCCCCTACAGTAGGATGTAGTCTGTCATTCCCTCCCCCCTACAGTAGGATGTAGAGTCTGTCATTCCCTCCCCCTACAGTAGGATGTAGTCTGTCATTCCCTCCCCCCTACAGTAGGATGTAGAGTCTGTCATTCCCTCCCCCTACAGTAGGATGTAGTCTGTCATTCCCTCCCCCTACAGTAGGATGTAGTCTGTCATTCCCTACCCCTACAGTAGGATGTAGTCTGTCATTCCTCCCCTTATTTTTCTTTTCTCTTTCCATTGGATTACTCCCGAATTAGCAGTATCGGCAGAGGGTCAAATGCCATGTTTTGCAGCATAGAGTTACAGCCTTTTATGGTCTGAGTTCAAATCTCGCCAAGGTTAGCTTTGCCTTTCATCCTTACGGGGCCAATAAAATAAAGTACCAGTAATGCACTGGGTATGGCTGGCCTTGTGCCAAAAGTAGAAACAATTATTCCATGTGTTACCATTTCCATTAATAAAGACTTAATTCCAAATGATAAAGAAATAGTTAAAACTCTACAAGTTGTTGGATGTTCCATAAAAGACTGGCTGGCAGCTGACTGAGGGAGGACAATACCAAAAAATGGAGAGAGAATTTAGAGAAGACAGATGATTAGGCCATTAAAGAATGTCAACATATTTGTAGAACTAAGATCTGGTCTCTGTGAAGAATCTCAGTCCTAATTTAAGGGAATCAATTGTACTTTAATGACACTGTAAGTTAATGTTATATGTGTGTTTATATATATATGTGTGTGTGTGTAAGGTCCTTCTTCATAACTTCATCCCATGTCTTCCTTGGTCTCCCTCTTCCACATCTACCATCCACTTCAAATGTCAGCCATATTTTTATGCAACTCTCACTCTCCTTAAACATCACATGCCCGTACCAGTGCAATCATCTCTCTTGCAAACTACACTCAATACCTTTTATAATCATCTTTTCTCTCTGTTCCTTTGTGTTTTGTTGTCACCCCCTTCCCCCTAGCGCTGGTTCCACAATAAAATATACTCAATAGAACATGGGACTGTATGCGAATGTAGATTCTCAGCCTGTCTGGGAGTAGGTCTGTGTACCATTTCAGTACTGAATAGCTTGTGAAGACTCTCTAACCTTTGCTATCAGGGAAAGCAGATGTTAAAGGATGATGATGATATCACCAACACCACCCCTTTCTCTGTAAAGTTATGTTGGTACCACAACATCCAGTCCAAACTAATGAGGTCGTGGAGGTGTCACGAGAAAAAAAAACACAGTCCACGCTGTAATGTGGTCATGTAGGTAATATGGTAAAAACCTCCCAGTCCACACTGTAAATGTGATTGGTGTTAGGAAGGGCATCCAGCCATAGAAAACTTGCCAGACAGTCCTACATGAGCGAGACACGGTCACCCAACCAATCTTGCCTCAAGTGGGACAATTCCCATCTAACCCATGCTAGTGTGGAAGATAGACGTTAAACGATGTTGATGATGATGACAGGCTTCTTTAGATTTCCTGCCCACAAAATATTCAATGTCCCATGGCTATAGTGGTAAACACTTACCCAAGATGCTACAGGGTGGGATAAAACCCTAGACCAGCTATTCCTATGAATACTCTCAAGTCTCGAATAATTATCAACTCCAATCTGCTAATTAATTTTTCAGTTCACTCAGCTGTAGAAATGAGATGATAGGACTGGGGTCCCTATCATTCCACTGCAAAGTGGTCGTGGAGGTGTCATGGCAAAAAAGCACCCAGCCCACACTGTAAAGTGGACGTGTAGGCGCCACGGAAAAAAAAAGCATCCAGCACTCACTGTAAATGAGGTTGGTGTTAGGAAGGGCATCCAGCTGTAGATATCAAGACAGAATCAGTTGCCGTATGAGCAAGACAAGGTCAGCCGACCGGACACTGCCCACAACAGGACAACCCGTCTAACCCATGCTAGCGTGGAAGAAGGACGTAAAATGGTGATGATGATTCCACACACACACACACATAACCACTATCATGATAAATACCTCCATCATAAAATAAACACCATTATAACTACTCTCGGGTCTCGAATACACACACACACATTTATTTTTCAAATCTCTCCGCCGCCCCCTCTTATTAAATTTTACTAATCCATCTGGTGAAATATTATTTTAAGTAGTAGCATTCCTGCAACAATTAGTTTCCTTTAGACATTAAAAAACATTCTACATGACAAAAATATACATTACTAGAAATCCCAGCCCCCACCTGGCTTATTCCAACCCCCACCCACCTGGCTTATTCCACCCCCACCCCTATTGTTTGGGACCCAAGAGTTCCTCCATCATATGATAACTACCATCGTCATAGGTTTCCCAATCATATTATAACCACCGTGATTATAACTACCCCCTTATCATAACTACCATCATTATATTTGGATTGGCAGTATCAGTGGAGTGTCAGACGCCATGCTTTGAGGCATAGAGTTACGGCCCTTGCCATTCTGAGTTAAAATCCCGCCAAGATTAACTTTGCCTTTCATCCTTACGAAGTCGATAAAACAAAGTACCAGTAATGTACTGAGATAATTGCTGGCCTTGTGCCAAAAGTAGAAACAATTATATTTACTTCTATCACATCATAACCATCCCCATTATATCACAATCACCACCATCATAACATTTCCACCCCCATCATACCACAATCACCCCCCATCATACCACAATCACCTCCATCATACCACAATCACCTCCATCATACCACAATCACCCCCATCGTAACATGTCCACCTCCATCATACCACAATCACCTCCATCATAACATTTCCACCCGCATCATACCACAATCACCTCCATCATAACATTTCCACCCGCATCATACCACAATCACCTCCATCATAACATTTCCACCCGCATCATACCACAATCACCTCCATCATAACATTTCCACCCGCATCATACCACAATCACCTCCATCATAACATGTCCACCTCCATCAAACCACAATCACCCCCATCATACCACAATCACCTCCATCATAACATGTCCACCCGCATCATACCACAATCACCTCCATCATAACATGTCCACCCCCATCAAACCACAATCACCTCCATCATAACATGTCCACCCCCATCAAACCACAATCACCTCCATCATAACATGTCCACCTCCATCATACCACAATCACCTCCATCATAACATGTCCACCTCCATCAAACCACAATCACCTCCATCATAACATGTCCACCTCCATCAAACCACAATCACCCCCATCATACCACAATCACCTCCATCATAACATGTCCACCCCCATCAAACCACAATCACCTCCATCATAACATGTCCACCCCCATCAAACCACAATCACCTCCATCATAACATGTCCACCCCCATCATACCACAATCACCTCCATCATAACATGTCCACCCCCATCATACCACAATCACCTCCATCATAACATGTCCACCCCCATCATACCACAATCACCTCCATCATAACATGTCCACCCCCATCATACAACAATCACCCCCATCATACCACAATCACCTCCATCATAACATGTCCACCCCCATCATACCACAATCACCTCCATCATAACATGTCCACCCCCATCATACCACAATCACCTCCATCATAACATGTCCACCCCCATCATACCACAATCACCTCCATCATAACATGTCCACCCCCATCAAACCACAATCACCTCCATCATAACATGTCCACCCCCATC
>OZ024742.1:360723935-360876435 GCA_964016885.1 Eledone cirrhosa | reverse complement strand
GATGCTGTATGTGTGAGATGCTGTGTGTGTGAGATGCTGTGTGTGAGATGCTGTGTGTGTGAGATGCTGTGTGTGTGAGATGCTGTGTGTGAGATGCTGTAGGTGTGAGATGCTGTGTGTGAGATTCTGTGTGTGTGTGAGATGCTGTGTGTGTGAGATGCTGTGTGTGAGATGCTGTGTGTGTGAGATGCTGTGTGTGTGAGATGCTGTGTGTGTGAGATGCTGTGTGTGTGAGATGCTGTGTGTGTGAGATGCTGTGTGTGTGAGATGCTGTGTGTGAGATGCTGTATGTGTGAGATGCTGTGTGTGAGATGCTGTGTGTGTGAGATGCTGTGTGTGTGAGATGTTGTGTGTGTGAGATGCTGTGTGTGAGATGCTGTGTGTGAGATGCTGTGTGTGTGAGATGCTGTGTGTGTGAGATGCTGTGTGTGAGATGCTGTGTGTGTGAGATGCTGTGTGTGTGAGATGCTGTGTGTGTGAGATGCTGTGTGTGAGATGCTGTGTGTGTGAGATGCTGTGTGTGTGAGATGCTGTGTGTGAGATGCTGTGTGTGAGATGCTGTGTGTGAGATGCTGTGTGAGAGATGCTGTGTGTGTGAGATGTTGTGTGTGTGAGATGCTGTGTTTGAGATGCTGTGTGTGAGATGCTGTGTGAGAGATGCTGTGTGTGTGAGATGCTGTATGTGTGAGATGCTGTGTGTGTGAGATGCTGTGTGTGTGAGATGCTGTGTGTGTGAGATGCTGTGGGTGTGAGATGCTGTGTGTGTGAGATGCTGTGTGTGAGATGCTGTGTGAGAGATGCTGTGTGTGTGAGATGCTGTGTGTGTGAGATGCTGTGTGTGAGATGCTGTGTGTGTGAGATGTTGTGTGTGTGAGATGCTGTGTTTGAGATGCTGTGTGTGAGATGCTGTGTGAGAGATGCTGTGTGTGTGAGATGCTGTATGTGTGAGATGCTGTGTGTGTGAGATGCTGTGTGTGTGAGATGCTGTGTGTGTGAGATGCTGTGGGTGTGAGATGCTGTGTGTGTGAGATGCTGTGTGTGAGATGCTGTGTGAGAGATGCTGTGTGTGTGAGATGCTGTGTGTGTGAGATGCTGTGTGTGTGAGATGCTGTGTGTGTGAGATTCTGTGTGTGTGAGATGCTGTGTGTGAGATGCTGTATGTGTGAGATGCTGTGTGTGAGATGCTGTATGTGTGAGATGCTGTGTGTGTGAGATGCTGTGTGTGTGAGATGCTGTGTGTGAGATGCTGTATGTGTGAGATGCTGTGTGTGAGATGCTGTGTGTGTGAGATGCTGTGTGTGTGAGATGCTGTGTGTGTGAGATGCTGTGTGTGTGAGATGCTGTGTGTGAGTTGTTGTATGTGTGAGATGCTGTGTGTGTGAGATGCCGTGTGTGTGAGATGCTGTGTGTGAGATGCTGTGTATGTGAGATGCTGTGTGTGTGAGATGCTGTGTGTGAGATGCTGTGTGTGAGATGCTGTGTGTGAGATGCTGTGTGTGAGATAGTGTGTGTGTGAGATGCTGTGTATGTGAGATGCTGTGTGTGAGATGCTGTGTGTGTGAGATGCTGTGTGTCAGATGCTGTCTATTTGAGATGCTGTGTGTGTGAGATGCTGTGTGTGTGAGATGCTGTGTGTGTGAGATGCTGTGTGTGAGATGCTGTGTGTGTGAGATGCTGTGTGTGAGATGCTGTGTGTGAGATGCTGTATGCGCGAGATGCTGTGTGTGTGAGATGCTGTGTGTGTGAGATGCTGTGTGTGTGAGATGCTGTGTGTGAGATGCTGTATGTGTGAGATGCTGTGTGTGAGATGCTGTGTGTGTGAGATACTGTGTGTGTGAGATGCTGTGTGTGTGAGATGCTGTATGTGTGAGATGCTGTGTGTGTGAGATGCTGTGTGTGTGAGATGCTGTGTGTGTGAGATGCTGTGTGTGTGAGATGCTGTATGTGTCAGATGCTGTGTGTGAGAGATGCTGTGTGTGTGAGATGCTGTGTGTGTATGATGCTGTATGTGTGAGATGCTGTGTGTGAGATGCTGTGTGTGTGAGATGCTGTGTGTGTGAGATGCTGTGTGTGTGAGATGCTGTGTGTGAGATGCTGTATGTGTGAGATGCTGTGTGTGTGAGATGCTGTGTGTGTGAGATGCTGTGTGTGTGAGATGCTGTGTGTGAGATGCTGTGTGTGTGAGATGCTGTGTGTGTGAGATGCTGTGTGTGTGAGATGCTGTGTGTGAGATGCTGTGTGTGAGATGCTGTATGTGTGAGATGCTGTGTGCGTGAGATGCTGTGTGTGAGATGCTGTGTGAGAGATGCTGTGTGTGAGATGCTGTGTGTGTGAGATGCTGTGTGTGAGATGCTGTGTGTGAGATGCTGTATGTGTGAGATGCTGTGTGTGTGAGATGCTGTGTGTGTGAGATGCTGTGTGTGTGAGATGCTGTGTGTGTGAGATGCTGTGTGTGAGATGCTGTGTGTGAGATGCTGTATGTGTGAGATGCTGTGTGTGTGAGATGCTGTGTGTGTGAGATGCTATGTGTGAGATGCTATGTGTGAGATGCTGTGTGTGTGAGATGTTGTGTGTGTGAGATGCTGTGTTTGAGATGCTGTGTGTGAGATGCTGTGTGAGAGATGCTGTGTGAGAGATGCTGTGTGTGTGAGATGCTGTGTGTGTGAGATGCTGTGTGTGTGAGATTCTGTGTGTGTGAGATGCTGTGTGTGAGATGCTGTATGTGTGAGATGCTGTGTGTGAGATGCTGTATGTGTGAGATGCTGTGTGTGTGAGATGCTGTGTGTGTGAAATGCTGTGTGTGAGATGCTGTATGTGTGAGATGCTGTGTGTGAGATGCTGTGTGTGTGAGATGCTGTGTGTGTGAGATGCTGTGTGTGTGAGATGCTGTGTGTGAGATGTTGTATGTGTGAGATGCTGTGTGTGTGAGATGCTGTGTGTGTGAGATGCTGTGTGTGAGATGCTGTATGTGTGAGATGCTGTGTGTGAGATGCTGTGTGTGTGAGATGCTGTGTGTGTGAGATGCTGTGTGTGAGATGCTGTGTATGTGAGATGCTGTGTGTGTGAGATGCTGTGTGTGAGATGCTGTGTGTGTGAGATGCTGTGTGTGAGATGCTGTGTGTGAGATGCTGTGTGTGTGAGATGCTGTGTGTGTGAGATGCTGTGTATGTGAGATGCTGTGTGTGTGAGATGCTGTGTGTGTGAGATGCTGTGTGTGTGAGATGCTGTGTGTGTGAGATGCTGTGTATGTGAGATGCTGTGTGTGTGAGATGCTGTGTGTGTGAGATACTGTGTGTGTGAGATGCTGTGTGTGTCAGATGCTGTGTATTTGAGATGCTGTGTGTGTGAGATACTGTGTGTGTGAGATGCTGTGTGTGTGAGATGCTGTGTGTGAGATGCTGTGTGTGTGAGATGCTGTGTGTGAGATGCTGTGTGTGAGATGCTGTTTCTGCGAGATGCTGTGTGTGTGAGATGCTGCGTATGTGAGATGCTGTGTGTGTGAGATGCTGTGTGTGTGAGATGCTGTGTGTGTGAGATGCTGTGTGTGTGAGATGCTGTGTGTGTGAGATGCTGTGTGTGTGAGATGCTGTGTGTGTGAGATGCTGTGTATGTGAGATGCTGTGTGTGTGAGATGCTGTGTGTGAGATGCTGCGGGTGAGATGCTGTGTGTGTGAGATGCTGTGTGTGTGAGATGCTGTGTGTGTGAGATGCTGTGTGTGAGATGTTGTGTGTGTGAGATGCTGTTTGTGTGAGATGTTGTGTGTGTGAGATGCTGTGTGTGTGAGATGCTGTGTGTGTGAGATGCTGTGTGTGAGATGTTGTGTGTGTGAGATGCTGTGTGTGTGAGATGCTGTGTGTGTGAGATGCTGTGTGTGTGAGATGCTGTGTGTGTGAGATGCTGTGTGTGTGAGATGCTGTGTGTGTGAGATGCTGTATGTGTGAGATGCTGTGTGTGTGAGATGCTGTGTGTGAGATGTTGTGTGTGTGAGATGTTGTGTGTGTGAGATGCTGTGTGTGAGATGCTGTGTGAGATGCTGTGTGTGTGAGATGCTGTGTGTGTGAGATGCTGTGTGTGTGAGATGCTGTGTGTGTGAGATGCTGTGTGTGTGAGATGCTGTGTGTGTGAGATGCTGTGTGTGTGAGATGCTGTGTGTGTGAGATGCTGTGTGTGAGATGCTGTGTGTGTGAGATGCTGTGTGTGTGAGATGCAGTGTGTGAGATGCTGTGTGTGTGAGATGCTATGTGTGAGATGCTGTGTGTGTGAGATGCTGTGTATGTGAGATGCTGTGTGTGAGATGCTGTGTGTGTGAGATGCTGCGTGTGTGAGATGCTGTGTGTGAGATGCTGAATGTGTGAGATGCTGAGTGTGTGAGATGCTGTGTGTGAGATGCTGTGTGTGAGATGCTGTGTGTGTGAGATACTGTGTGTGTGAGATGCTGTGTGTGTGAGATGCTGTGAGTGTGAGATGCTGTGTGTGTGAGATGCTGTGTGTGTGAGATGCTGTGTGTGTGAGATGCTGTGTGTGAGATGCTGTGTGTGAGATGCTGTTTGTGTGAGATGCTGTGTGTGAGATGCTGTGTGTGTGAGATGCTGTGTGTGAGATGCTGTGTGTGTGAGATGCTGTGTATGTGAGATGCTGTGTGTGAGATGCTGTGTGTGAGATGCTGTGTGTGTGAGATGCTGTGTGTGTGAGATGCTGTGTGTGAGATGCTGTATGTGTGAGATGCTGTGTGTGTGAGATGCTGTGTGTGAGATGCTGTGTGTGAGATGCTGTGTGTGTGAGATGCTGTGTGTGTGAGATGCTGTATGTGTGAGATGCTGTGTGTGTGAGATGCTGTGTGTGTGAGATGCTGTGTGTGTGAGATGCTGTGTGTGAGATGCTGTATGTGCGAGATGCTGTGTGTGTGAGATGCTGTGTATGTGAGATGCTGTGTGTGTGAGATGCTGTGTGTGTGAGATGCTGTGTGTGTGAGATGCTGTGTGTGTGAGATGCTGTGTGTGTGAGATGCTGTGTGTGTGAGATGCTGTGTATGTGAGATGCTGTGTGTGTGAGATGCTGTGTGTGTGAGATGCTGTGTGTGAGATGCTGTGTATGTGAGATGCTGTGTGTGTGAGATGCTGTGTGTGTGAGATGCTGTGTGTGTGAGATGCTGTGTGTGTGAGATGCTGTGTGTGTGAGATGCTGTGTGTGTGAGATGCTGTGTGTGTGAGATGCTGTGTATGTGAGATGCTGTGTGTGTGAGATGCTGTGTGTGAGATGCTGCGGGTGAGATGCTGTGTGTGTGAGATGCTGTGTGTGTGAGATGCTGTGTGTGTGAGATGCTGTGTATGAGATGTTGTGTGTGTGAGATGCTGTTTGTGTGAGATGCTGTGTGTGTGAGATGCTGTGTGTGTGAGATGCTGTGTGTGTGAGATGCTGTGTGTGAGATGTTGTGTGTGTGAGATGCTGTGTGTGTGAGATGCTGTGTGTGTGAGATGCTGTGTGTGTGAGATGCTGTGTGTGTGAGATGCTGTGTGTGTGAGATGCTGTGTGTGTGAGATGCTGTGTGTGTGAGATGCTGTGTGTGTGAGATGCTGTATGTGTGAGATGCTGTGTGTGTGAGATGCTGTGTGTGAGATGTTGTGTGTGTGAGATGCTGTGTGTGAGATGCTGTGTGAGATGCTGTGTGTGTGAGATGCTGTGTGTGTGAGATGCTGTGTGTGTGAGATGCTGTGTGTGTGAGATGCTGTGTGTGTGAGATGCTGTGTGTGTGAGATGCTGTGTGTGTGAGATGCTGTGTGTGTGAGATGCTGTGTGTGAGATGCTGTGTGTGTGAGATGCTGTGTGTGTGAGATGCTGTGTGTGTGAGATGCTGTGTGTGTGAGATGCTGTGTGTGTGAGATGCTGTGTGTGAGATGCTGTGTGTGTGAGATGCTGTGTGTGTGAGATGCAGTGTGTGAGATGCTGTGTGTGTGAGATGCTATGTGTGAGATGCTGTGTGTGTGAGATGCTGTGTGTGTGAGATGCTGTGTGTGTGAGATGCTGTGTATGTGAGATGCTGTGTGTGTGAGATGCTGTGTGTGAGATGCTGCGTGTGAGATGCTGTGTGTGAGATGCTGTGTGTGTGAGATGCTGTGTGTGTGAGATGCTGTGTGTGTGAGATGCTGTGTGTGTGAGATGCTGTGTCTGAGATGTTGTGTGTGTGAGATGCTGTGTGTGTGAGATGCTGTGTGTGTGAGATGCTGTGTGTGTGAGATGCTGTGTGTGTGAGATGCTGTATGTGTGAGATGCTGTGTGTGTGAGATGCTGTGTGTGAGATGTTGTGTGTGTGAGATGCTGTGTGTGAGATGCTGTGTGAGATGCTGTGTGTGTGAGATGCTGTGTGTGTGAGATGCTGTGTGTGTGAGATGCTGTGTGTGTGAGATGCTGTGTGTGTGAGATGCTGTGTGTGAGATGCTGTGTGTGTGAGATGATGTGTGTGTGAGATGCTGTGTGTGTGAGATGCTGTGTGTGTGAGATGCTGTGTGTGTGAGATGCTGTGTGCGAGATGCTGTGTGTGTGAGATGCTGTGTGTGTGAGATACAGTGTGTGAGATGCTGTGTGTGTGAGATGCTGTGTGTGAGATGCTGTGTGTGTGAGATGCTATGTGTGAGATGCTGTGTGTGTGAGATGCTGTGTATGTGAGATGCTGTGTTTGAGATGCTGTGTGTGTGTGAGATGCTGTGTGTGTGAGATGCTGTGTGTGAGATGCTGTATGTGTGAGATGCTGTGTGTGTGAGATGCTGTGTGTGAGATGCTGTGTGTGTGAGATGCTGTGTGTGTGAGATGCTGTGTGTGTGAGATGCTGTGTGTGTGAGATGCTGTGTGTGAGATGCTGTGTGTGAGCTGCTGTGTGTGAGATGCTGTTTGTGTGAGATGCTGTGTGTGAGATGCTGTGTGTGTGAGATGCTGTGTGTGAGATGCTGTGTGTGTGAGATGCTGTGTATGTGAGATGCTGCGGGTGAGATGCTGTGTGTGTGAGATGCTGTGTGTGTGAGATGCTGTGTGTGTGAGATGCTGTGTGTGAGATGTTGTGTGTGTGAGATGCTGTTTGTGTGAGATGCTGTGTGTGTGAGATGCTGTGTGTGTGAGATGCTGTGTGTGTGAGATGCTGTGTGTGAGATGTTGTGTGTGTGAGATGCTGTGTGTGTGAGATGCTGTGTGTGTGAGATGCTGTGTGTGTGAGATGCTGTGTGTGTGAGATGCTGTGTGTGTGAGATGCTGTGTGTGTGAGATGCTGTGTGTGTGAGATGCTGTGTGTGTGAGATGCTGTATGTGTGAGATGCTGTGTGTGTGAGATGCTGTGTGTGAGATGTTGTGTGTGTGAGATGCTGTGTGTGAGATGCTGTGTGAGATGCTGTGTGTGTGAGATGCTGTGTGTGTGAGATGCTGTGTGTGTGTGAGATGCTGTGTGTGTGAGATGCTGTGTGTGTGAGATGCTGTGTGTGTGAGATGCTGTGTGTGTGAGATGCTGTGTGTGTGAGATGCTGTGTGTGAGATGCTGTGTGTGTGAGATGCTGTGTGTGTGAGATGCTGTGTGTGTGAGATGCTGTGTGTGTGAGATGCTGTGTGTGTGAGATGCTGTGTGTGTGAGATGCTGTGTGTGAGATGCTGTGTGTGTGAGATGCTGTGTGTGTGAGATGCAGTGTGTGAGATGCTGTGTGTGTGAGATGCTATGTGTGAGATGCTGTGTGTGTGAGATGCTGTGTGTGTGAGATGCTGTGTGTGTGAGATGCTGTGTATGTGAGATGCTGTGTGTGTGAGATGCTGTGTGTGAGATGCTGCATGTGAGATGCTGTATGTGAGATGCTGTGTGTGTGAGATGCTGTGTGTGTGAGATGCTGTGTGTGTGAGATGCTGTGTCTGAGATGTTGTGTGTGTGAGATGCTGTGTGTGTGAGATGCTGTGTGTGTGAGATGCTGTGTGTGTGAGATGCTGTATGTGTGAGATGCTGTGTGTGTGAGATGCTGTGTGTGAGATGTTGTGTGTGTGAGATGCTGTGTGTGAGATGCTGTGTGAGATGCTGTGTGTGTGAGATGCTGTGTGTGTGAGATGCTGTGTGTGTGAGATGCTGTGTGTGTGAGATGCTGTGTGTGTGAGATGCTGTGTGTGAGATGCTGTGTGTGTGAGATGATGTGTGTGTGAGATGCTGTGTGTGTGAGATGCTGTGTGTGTGAGATGCTGTGTGTGTGAGATGCTGTGTGCGAGATGCTGTGTGTGTGAGATGCTGTGTGTGTGAGATGCAGTGTGTGAGATGCTGTGTGTGTGAGATGCTGTGTGTGAGATGCTGTGTGTGTGAGATGCTATGTGTGAGATGCTGTGTGTGTGAGATGCTGTGTATGTGAGATGCTGTGTGTGTGTGAGATGCTGTGTGTGTGAGATGCCGTGTGTGAGATGCTGTATGTGTGAGATGCTGTGTGTGTGAGATGCTGTGTGTGAGATGCTGTGTGTGTGAGATGCTGTGTGTGTGAGATGCTGTGTGTGTGAGATGCTGTGTGTGTGAGATGCTGTGTGTGTGAGATGCTGTGTGTGTGAGATGCTGTGTGTGTGAGATGCTGTATGTGTGAGATGCTGTGTGTGTGAGATGCTGTGTGTGAGATGTTGTGTGTGTGAGATGCTGTGTGTGAGATGCTGTGTGAGATGCTGTGTGTGTGAGATGCTGTGTGTGTGAGATGCTGTGTGTGTGAGATGCTGTGTGTGTGAGATGCTGTGTGTGTGAGATGCTGTGTGTGTGAGATGCTGTGTGTGTGAGATGCTGTGTGTGTGAGATGCTGTGTGTGAGATGCTGTGTGTGTGAGATGCTGTGTGTGTGAGATGCTGTGTGTGTGAGATGCTGTGTGTGTGAGATGCTGTGTGTGTGAGATGCTGTGTGTGAGATGCTGTGTGTGTGAGATGCTGTGTGTGTGAGATGCAGTGTGTGAGATGCTGTGTGTGTGAGATGCTATGTGTGAGATGCTGTGTGTGTGAGATGCTGTGTGTGTGAGATGCTGTGTGTGTGAGATGCTGTGTATGTGAGATGCTGTGTGTGTGAGATGCTGTGTGTGAGATGCTGCGTGTGAGATGCTGTGTGTGAGATGCTGTGTGTGTGAGATGCTGTGTGTGTGAGATGCTGTGTGTGTGAGATGCTGTGTGTGTGAGATGCTGTGTCTGAGATGTTGTGTGTGTGAGATGCTGTGTGTGTGAGATGCTGTGTGTGTGAGATGCTGTGTGTGTGAGATGCTGTGTGTGTGAGATGCTGTATGTGTGAGATGCTGTGTGTGTGAGATGCTGTGTGTGAGATGTTGTGTGTGTGAGATGCTGTGTGTGAGATGCTGTGTGAGATGCTGTGTGTGTGAGATGCTGTGTGTGTGAGATGCTGTGTGTGTGAGATGCTGTGTGTGTGAGATGCTGTGTGTGTGAGATGCTGTGTGTGAGATGCTGTGTGTGTGAGATGATGTGTGTGTGAGATGCTGTGTGTGTGAGATGCTGTGTGTGTGAGATGCTGTGTGTGTGAGATGCTGTGTGCGAGATGCTGTGTGTGTGAGATGCTGTGTGTGTGAGATACAGTGTGTGAGATGCTGTGTGTGTGAGATGCTGTGTGTGAGATGCTGTGTGTGTGAGATGCTATGTGTGAGATGCTGTGTGTGTGAGATGCTGTGTATGTGAGATGCTGTGTTTGAGATGCTGTGTGTGTGTGAGATGCTGTGTGTGTGAGATGCTGTGTGTGAGATGCTGTATGTGTGAGATGCTGTGTGTGTGAGATGCTGTGTGTGAGATGCTGTGTGTGTGAGATGCTGTGTGTGTGAGATGCTGTGTGTGTGAGATGCTGTGTGTGTGAGATGCTGTGTGTGAGATGCTGTGTGTGAGCTGCTGTGTGTGAGATGCTGTTTGTGTGAGATGCTGTGTGTGAGATGCTGTGTGTGTGAGATGCTGTGTGTGAGATGCTGTGTGTGTGAGATGCTGTGTATGTGAGATGCTGCGGGTGAGATGCTGTGTGTGTGAGATGCTGTGTGTGTGAGATGCTGTGTGTGTGAGATGCTGTGTGTGAGATGTTGTGTGTGTGAGATGCTGTTTGTGTGAGATGCTGTGTGTGTGAGATGCTGTGTGTGTGAGATGCTGTGTGTGTGAGATGCTGTGTGTGAGATGTTGTGTGTGTGAGATGCTGTGTGTGTGAGATGCTGTGTGTGTGAGATGCTGTGTGTGTGAGATGCTGTGTGTGTGAGATGCTGTGTGTGTGAGATGCTGTGTGTGTGAGATGCTGTGTGTGTGAGATGCTGTGTGTGTGAGATGCTGTATGTGTGAGATGCTGTGTGTGTGAGATGCTGTGTGTGAGATGTTGTGTGTGTGAGATGCTGTGTGTGAGATGCTGTGTGAGATGCTGTGTGTGTGAGATGCTGTGTGTGTGAGATGCTGTGTGTGTGTGAGATGCTGTGTGTGTGAGATGCTGTGTGTGTGAGATGCTGTGTGTGTGAGATGCTGTGTGTGTGAGATGCTGTGTGTGTGAGATGCTGTGTGTGAGATGCTGTGTGTGTGAGATGCTGTGTGTGTGAGATGCTGTGTGTGTGAGATGCTGTGTGTGTGAGATGCTGTGTGTGTGAGATGCTGTGTGTGTGAGATGCTGTGTGTGAGATGCTGTGTGTGTGAGATGCTGTGTGTGTGAGATGCAGTGTGTGAGATGCTGTGTGTGTGAGATGCTATGTGTGAGATGCTGTGTGTGTGAGATGCTGTGTGTGTGAGATGCTGTGTGTGTGAGATGCTGTGTATGTGAGATGCTGTGTGTGTGAGATGCTGTGTGTGAGATGCTGCATGTGAGATGCTGTATGTGAGATGCTGTGTGTGTGAGATGCTGTGTGTGTGAGATGCTGTGTGTGTGAGATGCTGTGTCTGAGATGTTGTGTGTGTGAGATGCTGTGTGTGTGAGATGCTGTGTGTGTGAGATGCTGTGTGTGTGAGATGCTGTATGTGTGAGATGCTGTGTGTGTGAGATGCTGTGTGTGAGATGTTGTGTGTGTGAGATGCTGTGTGTGAGATGCTGTGTGAGATGCTGTGTGTGTGAGATGCTGTGTGTGTGAGATGCTGTGTGTGTGAGATGCTGTGTGTGTGAGATGCTGTGTGTGTGAGATGCTGTGTGTGAGATGCTGTGTGTGTGAGATGATGTGTGTGTGAGATGCTGTGTGTGTGAGATGCTGTGTGTGTGAGATGCTGTGTGTGTGAGATGCTGTGTGCGAGATGCTGTGTGTGTGAGATGCTGTGTGTGTGAGATGCAGTGTGTGAGATGCTGTGTGTGTGAGATGCTGTGTGTGAGATGCTGTGTGTGTGAGATGCTATGTGTGAGATGCTGTGTGTGTGAGATGCTGTGTATGTGAGATGCTGTGTGTGTGTGAGATGCTGTGTGTGTGAGATGCCGTGTGTGAGATGCTGTATGTGTGAGATGCTGTGTGTGTGAGATGCTGTGTGTGAGATGCTGTGTGTGTGAGATGCTGTGTGTGTGAGATGCTGTGTGTGTGAGATGCTGTGTGTGTGAGATGCTGTGTGTGTGAGATGCTGTGTGTGAGATGCTGTGTGTGAGCTGCTGTGTGTGAGATGCTGTTTGTGTGAGATGCTGTGTGTGAGATGCTGTGTGTGTGAGATGCTGTGTGTGAGATGCTGTGTGTGTGAGATGCTGTGTATGTGAGATGCTGTGTGTGAGATGCTGTGTGTGAGATGCTGTGTGTGTGAGATGCTGTGTGTGAGATGCTGTATGTGTGAGATGCTGTGTGTGTGAGATGCTGTGTGTGAGATGCTGTGTGTGAGATGCTGTGTGTGTGAGATGCTGTGTGTGTGAGATGCTGTATGTGTGAGATGCTGTGTGTGTGAGATGCTGTGTGTGTGAGATGCTGTGTGTGTGAGATGCTGTGTGTGAGATGCTGTATGTGTGAGATGCTGTGTGTGTGAGATGCTGTGTGTGTGAGATGCTGTGTGTGTGAGATGCTGTGTGTGAGATGCTGTGTGTGAGATGCTGTGTGTGAGATGCTGTATGTGTGAGATGCTGTGTGTGAGATGCTGTGTGTGTGAGATGCTGTGTGTGTGAGATGCTGTGTGTGTGAGATGCTGTATGTGTGAGATGCTGTGTGTGTGATATGCTGTGTGTGTGAGATGCTGTGTGTGTGAGATGCTGTGTGTGTGAGATGCTGTGTGTGTGAGATGCTGTGTGTGTGTGATGCTGTATGTGTGAGATGCTGTGTGTGAGATGCTGTGTGTGTGAGATGCTGTGTGTGTGAGATGTTGTGTGTGTGAGATGCTGTGTGTGTGAGATGCTGTGTGTGAGATGCTGTATGTGTGAGATGCTGTGTGTGTGAGATGCTGTGTGTGTGAGATGCTGTGTGTGAGATGCTGTGCGTGTGAGATGCTGTGTGTGTGAGATGCTGTGTGTGTGAGATGCTGTGTGTGAGATGCTGTGTGAGATGCTGTGTGTGAGATGCTGTATGTGTGAGATGCTGTGTGTGTGAGATGCTGTGTGAGAGATGCTGTGTGTGTGAGATGCTGTGTGTGAGATGCTGTGTGTGAGATGCTGTGTGTGAGATGCTGTATGTGTGAGATGCTGTGTGTGTGAGATGCTGTGTGTGTGAGATGCTGTGTGTGTGAGATGCTGTGTGTGTGAGATGGTGTGTGTGAGATGCTGTGTGTGAGATGCTGTGTGTGTGAGATGCTGTGTGTCTGAGATGCTGTGTGTGAGATGCTGTGTGTGAGATGCTGTGTGTGTGAGATGTTGTGTGTGTGAGATGCTGTGTTTGAGATGCTGTGTGTGAGAGATGCTGTGTGAGAGATGCTGTGTGTGTGAGATGCTGTATGTGTGAGATGCTGTGTGTGTGAGATGCTGTGTGTGTGAGATGCTGTGTGTGTGAGATGCTGTGGGTGTGAGATGCTGTGTGTGTGAGATGCTGTGTGTGAGATGCTGTGTGTGAGATGCTGTGTGAGAGATGCTGTGTGTGTGAGATGCTGTGTGTGTGAGATGCTGTGTGTGTGAGATGCTGTGTGTGTGAGATTCTGTGTGTGTGAGATGCTGTGTGTGAGATGCTGTGTGTGTGAGATGCTGTGTGTGTGAGATGCTGTGTGTGAGATGCTGTATGTGTGAGATGCTGTGTGTGAGATGCTGTATGTGTGAGATGCTGTGTGTGTGAGATGCTGTGTGTGTGAGATGCTGTGTGTGAGATGCTGTATGTGTGAGATGCTGTGTGTGAGATGCTGTGTGTGTGAGATGCTGTGTGTGTGAGATGCTGTGTGTGTGAGATGCTGTGTGTGAGTTGTTGTATGTGTGAGATGCTGTGTGTGTGAGATGCCGTGTGTGTGAGATGCTGTGTGTGAGATGCTGTGTATGTGAGATGCTGTGTGTGTGAGATGCTGTGTGTGAGATGCTGTGTGTGTGAGATGCTGTGTGTGAGATGCTGTGTGTGAGATGCTGTGTGTGTGAGATGCTGTGTATGTGAGATGCTGTGTGTGAGATGCTGTGTGTGTGAGATGCTGTGTGTCAGATGCTGTGTATTTGAGATGCTGTGTGTGTGAGATGCTGTGTGTGTGAGATGCTGTGTGAGTGAGATGCTGTGTGTGAGATGCTGTGTGTGTGAGATGCTGTGTGTGAGATGCTGTGTGTGAGATGCTGTATGCGCGAGATGCTGTGTGTGTGAGATGCTGTGTGTGTGAGATGCTGTGTGTGTGAGATGCTGTGTGTGAGATGCTGTGTGTGAGATGCTGTGTGTGAGATGCTGTATGTGTGAGATGCTGTGTGTGAGATGCTGTGTGTGTGAGATACTGTGTGTGTGAGATGCTGTGTGTGTGAGATGCTGTGTGTGTGAGATGCTGTATGTGTCAGATGCTGTGTGTGAGAGATGCTGTGTGTGTGAGATGCTGTGTGTGTGTGATGCTGTATGTGTGAGATGCTGTGTGTGAGATGCTGTGTGTGTGAGATGCCGTGTGTGTGAGATGCTGTGTGTGTGAGATGCTGTGTGTGAGATGCTGTATGTGTGTGATGCTGTATGTGTGAGATGCTGTGTGTGAGATGCTGTGTGTGTGAGATGCTGTGTGTGTGAGATGCTGTGTGTGTGAGATGCTGTGTGTGAGATGCTGTGTGTGAGATGCTGTATGTGCGAGATGCTGTGTGTGTGAGATGCTGTGTATGTGAGATGCTGTGTGTGTGAGATGCTGTGTGTGTGAGATGCTGTGTGTGTGAGATGCTGTGTGTGTGAGATGCTGTGTGTGTGAGATGCTGTGTGTGTGAGATGCTGTGTGTGTGAGATGCTGTGTATGTGAGATGCTGTGTGTGTGAGATGCTGTGTGTGTGAGATGCTGTGTGTGAGATGCTGTCTATGTGAGATGCTGTGTGTGTGAGATGCTGTGTGTGTGAGATGCTGTGTGTGTGAGATGCTGTGTGTGTGAGATGCTGTGTGTGTGAGATGCTGTGTATGTGAGATGCTGTGTGTGTGAGATGCTGTGTGTGAGATGCTGCGGGTGAGATGCTGTGTGTGTGAGATGCTGTGTGTGTGAGATGCTGTGTGTGTGAGATGCTGTGTGTGAGATGTTGTGCGTGTGAGATGCTGTTTGTGTGAGATGTTGTGTGTGTGAGATGCTGTGTGTGTGAGATGCTGTGTGTGTGAGATGCTGTGTGTGTGAGATGCTGTGTGTGTGAGATGCTGTGTGTGTGAGATGCTGTGTGTGTGAGATGCTGTGTGTGTGAGATGCTGTGTGTGTGAGATGCTGTGTGTGTGAGATGCTGTGTGTGAGATGCTGTGTGTGTGAGATGCTGTGTGTGTGAGATGCTGTGTGTGAGATGCTGTGTGTGAGATGCTGTGTGTGTGAGATGCTGTGTGTGTGAGATGCTGTGTGTGAGATGCTGTATGTGTGAGATGCTGTGTGTGTGAGATGCTGTGTGTGAGATGCTGTGTGTGAGATGCTGTGTGTGAGATGCTGTGTGTGTGAGATGCTGTGTGTGTGAGATGCTGTGTGTGAGATGCTGTATGTGTGAGATGCTGTGTGTGTGAGATGCTGTGTGTGAGATGCTGTGTGTGAGATGCTGTGTGTGTGAGATGCTGTGTGTGTGAGATGCTGTGTGTGTGAGATGCTGTGTGTGTGAGATGCTGTGTGTGTGAGATGCTGTGTGTGAGATGCTGTATGTGCGAGATGCTGTGTGTGTGAGATGCTGTGTATGTGAGATGCTGTGTGTGTGAGATGCTGTGTGTGTGAGATGCTGTGTGTGTGAGATGCTGTGTGTGAGATGCTGTATGTGCGAGATGCTGTGTGTGTGAGATGCTGTGTGTGTGAGATGCTGTGTGTGTGAGATGCTGTGTATGTGAGATGCTGTGTGTGTGAGATGCTGTGTGTGTGAGATGCTGTGTGTGAGATGCTGTGTATGTGAGATGCTGTGTGTGTGAGATGCTGTGTGTGTGAGATGCTGTGTGTGTGAGATGCTGTGTGTGTGAGATGCTGTGTGTGTGAGATGCTGTGTATGTGAGATGCTGTGTGTGTGAGATGCTGTGTGTGAGATGCTGCGGGTGAGATGCTGTGTGTGTGAGATGCTGTGTGTGTGAGATGCTGTGTGTGAGATGTTGTGTGTGTGAGATGCTGTGTGTGTGAGATGCTGTGTGTGTGAGATGCTGTATGTGTGAGATGCTGTGTGTGTGAGATGCTGTGTGTGAGATGTTGTGTGTGTGAGATGCTGTGTGTGAGATGCTGTGTGAGATGCTGTGTGTGTGAGATGCTGTGTGTGTGAGATGCTGTGTGTGTGAGATGCTGTGTGTGTGAGATGCTGTGTGTGTGAGATGCTGTGTGTGTGAGATGCTGTGTGTGTGAGATGCTGTGTGTGTGAGATGCTGTGTGTGAGATGCTGTGTGTGTGAGATGCTGTGTGTGTGAGATGCTGTGTGTGTGAGATGCTGTGTGTGTGAGATGCTGTGTGTGTGAGATGCTGTGTGTGAGATGCTGTGTGTGTGAGATGCTGTGTGTGTGAGATGCAGTGTGTGAGATGCTGTGTGTGTGAGATGCTATGTGTGAGATGCTGTGTGTGTGAGATGCTGTGTGTGTGAGATGCTGTGTGTGTGAGATGCTGTGTATGTGAGATGCTGTGTGTGTGAGATGCTGTGTGTGAGATGCTGCGTGTGAGATGCTGTGTGTGAGATGCTGTGTGTGTGAGATGCTGTGTGTGTGAGATGCTGTGTGTGTGAGATGCTGTGTGTGTGAGATGCTGTGTCTGAGATGTTGTGTGTGTGAGATGCTGTGTGTGTGAGATGCTGTGTGTGTGAGATGCTGTATGTGTGAGATGCTGTGTGTGTGAGATGCTGTGTGTGAGATGTTGTGTGTGTGAGATGCTGTGTGTGAGATGCTGTGTGAGATGCTGTGTGTGTGAGATGCTGTGTGTGTGAGATGCTGTGTGTGTGAGATGCTGTGTGTGTGAGATGCTGTGTGTGTGAGATGCTGTGTGTGAGATGCTGTGTGTGTGAGATGATGTGTGTGTGAGATGCTGTGTGTGTGAGATGCTGTGTGTGTGAGATGCTGTGTGTGTGAGATGCTGTGTGCGAGATGCTGTGTGTGTGAGATGCTGTGTGTGTGAGATGCAGTGTGTGAGATGCTGTGTGTGTGAGATGCTGTGTGTGAGATGCTGTGTGTGTGAGATGCTATGTGTGAGATGCTGTGTGTGTGAGATGCTGTGTATGTGAGATGCTGTGTGTGAGATGCTGTGTGTGTGTGAGATGCTGTGTGTGTGAGATGCTGTGTGTGAGATGCTGTATGTGTGAGATGCTGTGTGTGTGAGATGCTGTGTGTGAGATGCTGTGTGTGTGAGATGCTGTGTGTGTGAGATGCTGTGTGTGTGAGATGCTGTGTATGTGAGATGCTGTGTGTGTGAGATGCTGTGTGTGTGAGATGCTGTGTGTGAGATGCTGTCTATGTGAGATGCTGTGTGTGTGAGATGCTGTGTGTGTGAGATGCTGTGTGTGTGAGATGCTGTGTGTGTGAGATGCTGTGTATGTGAGATGCTGTGTGTGTGAGATGCTGTGTGTGAGATGCTGCGGGTGAGATGCTGTGTGTGTGAGATGCTGTGTGTGTGAGATGCTGTGTGTGTGAGATGCTGTGTGTGAGATGTTGTGCGTGTGAGATGCTGTTTGTGTGAGATGTTGTGTGTGTGAGATGCTGTGTGTGTGAGATGCTGTGTGTGTGAGATGCTGTGTGTGTGAGATGCTGTGTGTGTGAGATGCTGTGTGTGTGAGATGCTGTGTGTGTGAGATGCTGTGTGTGTGAGATGCTGTGTGTGTGAGATGCTGTGTGTGTGAGATGCTGTGTGTGAGATGCTGTGTGTGTGAGATGCTGTGTGTGTGAGATGCTGTGTGTGAGATGCTGTGTGTGAGATGCTGTGTGTGTGAGATGCTGTGTGTGTGAGATGCTGTGTGTGAGATGCTGTATGTGTGAGATGCTGTGTGTGTGAGATGCTGTGTGTGAGATGCTGTGTGTGAGATGCTGTGTGTGAGATGCTGTGTGTGTGAGATGCTGTGTGTGTGAGATGCTGTGTGTGAGATGCTGTATGTGTGAGATGCTGTGTGTGTGAGATGCTGTGTGTGAGATGCTGTGTGTGAGATGCTGTGTGTGTGAGATGCTGTGTGTGTGAGATGCTGTATGTGTGAGATGCTGTGTGTGTGAGATGCTGTGTGTGTGAGATGCTGTGTGTGTGAGATGCTGTGTGTGAGATGCTGTATGTGCGAGATGCTGTGTGTGTGAGATGCTGTGTATGTGAGATGCTGTGTGTGTGAGATGCTGTGTGTGTGAGATGCTGTGTGTGTGAGATGCTGTGTGTGAGATGCTGTATGTGCGAGATGCTGTGTGTGTGAGATGCTGTGTGTGTGAGATGCTGTGTGTGTGAGATGCTGTGTATGTGAGATGCTGTGTGTGTGAGATGCTGTGTGTGTGAGATGCTGTGTGTGAGATGCTGTGTATGTGAGATGCTGTGTGTGTGAGATGCTGTGTGTGTGAGATGCTGTGTGTGTGAGATGCTGTGTGTGTGAGATGCTGTGTGTGTGAGATGCTGTGTGTGAGATGCTGCGGGTGAGATGCTGTGTGTGTGAGATGCTGTGTGTGTGAGATGCTGTGTGTGAGATGTTGTGTGTGTGAGATGCTGTGTGTGTGAGATGCTGTGTGTGTGAGATGCTGTATGTGTGAGATGCTGTGTGTGTGAGATGCTGTGTGTGAGATGTTGTGTGTGTGAGATGCTGTGTGTGAGATGCTGTGTGAGATGCTGTGTGTGTGAGATGCTGTGTGTGTGAGATGCTGTGTGTGTGAGATGCTGTGTGTGTGAGATGCTGTGTGTGTGAGATGCTGTGTGTGTGAGATGCTGTGTGTGTGAGATGCTGTGTGTGTGAGATGCTGTGTGTGAGATGCTGTGTGTGTGAGATGCTGTGTGTGTGAGATGCTGTGTGTGTGAGATGCTGTGTGTGTGAGATGCTGTGTGTGTGAGATGCTGTGTGTGAGATGCTGTGTGTGTGAGATGCTGTGTGTGTGAGATGCAGTGTGTGAGATGCTGTGTGTGTGAGATGCTATGTGTGAGATGCTGTGTGTGTGAGATGCTGTGTGTGTGAGATGCTGTGTGTGTGAGATGCTGTGTATGTGATATGCTGTGTGTGTGAGATGCTGTGTGTGAGATGCTGCGTGTGAGATGCTGTGTGTGAGATGCTGTGTGTGTGAGATGCTGTGTGTGTGAGATGCTGTGTGTGTGAGATGCTGTGTCTGAGATGTTGTGTGTGTGAGATGCTGTGTGTGTGAGATGCTGTGTGTGTGAGATGCTGTGTGTGTGAGATGCTGTATGTGTGAGATGCTGTGTGTGTGAGATGCTGTGTGTGAGATGTTGTGTGTGTGAGATGCTGTGTGTGAGATGCTGTGTGAGATGCTGTGTGTGTGAGATGCTGTGTGTGTGAGATGCTGTGTGTGTGAGATGCTGTGTGTGTGAGATGCTGTGTGTGTGAGATGCTGTGTGTGAGATGCTGTGTGTGTGAGATGATGTGTGTGTGAGATGCTGTGTGTGTGAGATGCTGTGTGTGTGAGATGCTGTGTGTGTGAGATGCTGTGTGCGAGATGCTGTGTGTGTGAGATGCTGTGTGTGTGAGATGCAGTGTGTGAGATGCTGTGTGTGTGAGATGCTGTGTGTGAGATGCTGTGTGTGTGAGATGCTATGTGTGAGATGCTGTGTGTGTGAGATGCTGTGTATGTGAGATGCTGTGTGTGAGATGCTGTGTGTGTGTGAGATGCTGTGTGTGTGAGATGCTGTGTGTGAGATGCTGTATGTGTGAGATGCTGTGTGTGTGAGATGCTGTGTGTGAGATGCTGTGTGTGTGAGATGCTGTGTGTGTGAGATGCTGTGTGTGTGAGATGCTGTGTGTGTGAGATGCTGTGTGTGTGAGATGCTGTGTGTGAGATGCTGTGTGTGAGCTGCTGTGTGTGAGATGCTGTTTGTGTGAGATGCTGTGTGTGAGATGCTGTGTGTGTGAGATGCTGTGTGTGAGATGCTGTGTGTGTGAGATGCTGTGTATGTGAGATGCTGTGTGTGAGATGCTGTGTGTGAGATGCTGTGTGTGTGAGATGCTGTGTGTGAGATGCTGTATGTGTGAGATGCTGTGTGTGTGAGATGCTGTGTGTGAGATGCTGTGTGTGAGATGCTGTGTGTGTGAGATGCTGTGTGTGTGAGATGCTGTATGTGTGAGATGCTGTGTGTGTGAGATGCTGTGTGTGTGAGATGCTGTGTGTGTGAGATGCTGTGTGTGAGATGCTGTATGTGTGAGATGCTGTGTGTGTGAGATGCTGTGTGTGTGAGATGCTGTGTGTGTGAGATGCTGTGTGTGAGATGCTGTGTGTGAGATGCTGTGTGTGAGATGCTGTATGTGTGAGATGCTGTGTGTGAGATGCTGTGTGTGTGAGATGCTGTGTGTGTGAGATGCTGTGTGTGTGAGATGCTGTATGTGTGAGATGCTGTGTGTGTGAGATGCTGTGTGTGTGAGATGCTGTGTGTGTGAGATGCTGTGTGTGTGAGATGCTGTGTGTGTGAGATGCTGTGTGTGTGTGATGCTGTATGTGTGAGATGCTGTGTGTGAGATGCTGTGTGTGTGAGATGCTGTGTGTGTGAGATGCTGTGTGTGTGAGATGCTGTGTGTGTGAGATGCTGTGTGTGAGATGCTGTATGTGTGAGATGCTGTGTGTGTGAGATGCTGTGTGTGTGAGATGCTGTGTGTGAGATGCTGTGCGTGTGAGATGCTGTGTGTGTGAGATGCTGTGTGTGTGAGATGCTGTGTGTGAGATGCTGTGTGTGAGATGCTGTGTGTGAGATGCTGTATGTGTGAGATGCTGTGTGTGTGAGATGCTGTGTGAGAGATGCTGTGTGTGTGAGATGCTGTGTGTGAGATGCTGTGTGTGAGATGCTGTGTGTGAGATGCTGTATGTGTGAGATGCTGTGTGTGTGAGATGCTGTGTGTGTGAGATGCTGTGTGTGTGAGATGCTGTGTGTGTGAGATGGTGTGTGTGAGATGCTGTGTGTGAGATGCTGTGTGTGTGAGATGCTGTGTGTCTGAGATGCTGTGTGTGAGATGCTGTGTGTGAGATGCTGTGTGTGTGAGATGTTGTGTGTGTGAGATGCTGTGTTTGAGATGCTGTGTGTGAGAGATGCTGTGTGAGAGATGCTGTGTGTGTGAGATGCTGTATGTGTGAGATGCTGTGTGTGTGAGATGCTGTGTGTGTGAGATGCTGTGTGTGTGAGATGCTGTGGGTGTGAGATGCTGTGTGTGTGAGATGCTGTGTGTGAGATGCTGTGTGTGAGATGCTGTGTGAGAGATGCTGTGTGTGTGAGATGCTGTGTGTGTGAGATGCTGTGTGTGTGAGATGCTGTGTGTGTGAGATTCTGTGTGTGTGAGATGCTGTGTGTGAGATGCTGTATGTGTGAGATGCTGTGTGTGAGATGCTGTATGTGTGAGATGCTGTGTGTGTGAGATGCTGTGTGTGTGAGATGCTGTGTGTGAGATGCTGTATGTGTGAGATGCTGTGTGTGAGATGCTGTGTGTGTGAGATGCTGTGTGTGTGAGATGCTGTGTGTGTGAGATGCTGTGTGTGAGTTGTTGTATGTGTGAGATGCTGTGTGTGTGAGATGCCGTGTGTGTGAGATGCTGTGTGTGAGATGCTGTGTATGTGAGATGCTGTGTGTGTGAGATGCTGTGTGTGAGATGCTGTGTGTGTGAGATGCTGTGTGTGAGATGCTGTGTGTGAGATGCTGTGTGTGAGATGCTGTGTGTGTGAGATGCTGTGTGTGAGATGCTGTGTGTGAGATGCTGTATGCGCGAGATGCTGTGTGTGTGAGATGCTGTGTGTGTGAGATGCTGTGTGTGAGATGCTGTGTGTGAGATGCTGTGTGTGAGATGCTGTATGTGTGAGATGCTGTGTGTGAGATGCTGTGTGTGTGAGATACTGTGTGTGTGAGATGCTGTGTGTGTGAGATGCTGTGTGTGTGAGATGTTGTATGTGTCAGATGCTGTGTGTGAGAGATGCTGTGTGTGTGAGATGCTGTGTGTGTGTGATGCTGTATGTGTGAGATGCTGTGTGTGAGATGCTGTGTGTGTGAGATGCTGTGTGTGTGAGATGCTGTGTGTGTGAGATGCTGTGTGTGAGATGCTGTATGTGTGAGATGCTGTGTGTGTGAGATGCTGTGTGTGTGAGATGCTGTGTGTGTGAGATGCTGTATGTGTCAGATGCTGTGTGTGAGAGATGCTGTGTGTGTGAGATGCTGTGTGTGTGTGATGCTGTATGTGTGAGATGCTGTGTGTGAGATGCTGTGTGTGTGAGATGCTGTGTGTGTGAGATGCTGTGTGTGTGAGATGCTGTGTGTGAGATGCTGTGTGTGAGATGCTGTATGTGCGAGATGCTGTGTGTGTGAGATGCTGTGTATGTGAGATGCTGTGTGTGTGAGATGCTGTGTGTGTGTGATGCTGTATGTGTGAGATGCTGTGTGTGAGATGCTGTGTGTGTGAGATGCTGTGTGTGTGAGATGCTGTGTATGTGAGATGCTGTGTATGTGAGATGCTGTGTGTGTGAGATGCTGTGTGTGTGTGATGCTGTATGTGTGAGATGCTGTGTGTGAGATGCTGTGTGTGTGAGATGCTGTGTGTGTGAGATGCTGTGTGTGTGAGATGCTGTGTGTGTGAGATGCTGTGTATGTGAGATGCTGTGTGTGTGAGATGCTGTGTGTGTGTGATGCTGTATGTGTGAGATGCTGTGTGTGAGATGCTGTGTGTGTGAGATGCTGTGTGTGTGAGATGCTGTGTGTGTGAGATGCTGTGTGTGTGAGATGCTGTGTGTGTGAGATGCTGTGTGTGTGAGATGCTGTGTATGTGAGATGCTGTGTGTGTGAGATGCTGTGTGTGTGAGATGCTGTGTGTGAGATGCTGTGTATGTGAGATGCTGTGTGTGTGAGATGCTGTGTGTGTGAGATGCTGTGTGTGTGAGATGCTGTGTGTGTGAGATGCTGTGTATGTGAGATGCTGTGTGTGTGAGATGCTGTATGTGAGATGCTGCGGGTGAGATGCTGTGTGTGTGAGATGCTGTGTGTGTGAGATGCTCTGTGTGTGAGATGTTGTGCGTGTGAGATGCTGTTTGTGTGAGATGTTGTGTGTGTGAGATGCTGTGTGTGTGAGATGCTGTGTGTGTGAGATGGTGTGTGTGTGAGATGCTGTGTGTGTGAGATGCTGTGTGTGTGAGATGCTGTGTGTGTGAGATGCTGTGTGTGTGAGATGCTGTGTGTGTGAGATGCTGTGTGTGTGAGATGCTGTGTGTGTGAGATGCTGTGTGTGTGAGATGCTGTGTGTGTGAGATGCTGTGTGTGAGATGCTGTGTGTGTGAGATGCTGTGTGTGTGAGATGCTGTGTGTGAGATGCTGTGTGTGAGATGCTGTGTGTGTGAGATGCTGTGTGTGTGAGATGCTGTGTGTGAGATGCTGTATGTGTGAGATGCTGTGTGTGTGAGATGCTGTGTGTGTGAGATGCTGTGTGTGAGATGCTGTATGTGCGAGATGCTGTGTGTGTGAGATGCTGTGTATGTGAGATGCTGTGTGTGTGAGATGCTGTGTGTGTGAGATGCTGTGTGTGTGAGATGCTGTGTGTGAGATGCTGTATGTGTGAGATGCTGTGTGTGTGAGATGCTGTGTGTGTGAGATGCTGTGTGTGTGAGATGCTGTGTATGTGAGATGCTGTGTGTGTGAGATGCTGTGTGTGTGAGATGCTGTGTGTGAGATGCTGTGTATGTGAGATGCTGTGTGTGTGAGATGCTGTGTGTGTGAGATGCTGTGTGTGTGAGATGCTGTGTGTGTGAGATGCTGTGTGTGTGAGATGCTGTGTATGTGAGATGCTGTGTGTGTGAGATGCTGTGTGTGAGATGCTGCGGGTGAGATGCTGTGTGTGTGAGATGCTGTGTGTGTGAGATGCTGTGTGTGAGATGTTGTGTGTGTGAGATGCTGTGTGTGTGAGATGCTGTGTGTGTGAGATGCTGTGTGTGTGAGATGCTGTGTGTTAGATGCTGTGTGTGTGAGATGCTGTGTGTGTGAGATGCTGTGTGTAAGATGTTGTGTGTGTGAGATGCTGTGTGTGTGAGATGCTGTGTGTGTGAGATGCTGTGTGTGTGAGATGCTGTGTGTGTGAGATGCTGTGTGTGTGAGATGCTGTGTATGTGAGATGCTGTGTGTGTGAGATGCTGTGTGTGTGAGATGCTGTGTGTGTGAGATGCTGTATGTGTGAGATGCTGTGTGTGTGAGATGCTGTGTGTGAGATGTTGTGTGTGTGAGATGCTGTGTGTGAGATGCTGTGTGAGATGCTGTGTGTCTGAGATGCTGTGTGTGTGAGATGCTGTGTGTGTGAGATGCTGTGTGTGTGAGATGCTGTGTGTGTGAGATGCTGTGTGTGTGAGATGCTGTGTGTGTGAGATGCTGTGTGTGTGAGATGCTGTGTGTGTGAGATGCTGTGTGTGAGATGCTGTGTGTGTGAGATGCTGTGTGTGTGAGATGCTGTGTGTGTGAGATGCTGTGTGTGTGAGATGCTGTGTGTGTGAGATGCTGTGTGTGTGAGATGCTGTGTGTGTGAGATGCAGTGTGTGAGATGCTGTGTGTGTGAGATGCTATGTGTGAGATGCTGTGTGTGTGAGATGCTGTGTATGTGAGATGCTGTGTGTGAGATGCTGTGTGTGTGAGATGCTGCGTGTGTGAGATGCTGTGTGTGAAATGCTGAATGTGTGAGATGCTGTGTGTGTGAGATGCTGTGTGTGAGATGCTGTGTGTGTGAGATGCTGTGTGTGTGAGATGCTGTGTGTGTGAGATGCTGTGAGTGTGAGATGCTGTGTGTGTGAGATGCTGTGTGTGTGAGATGCTGTGTGTGAGATGCTGTGTGTGAGATGCTGTTTGTGTGAGATGCTGTGTGTGAGATGCTGTGTGTGTGAGATGCTGTGTGTGAGATGCTGTGTGTGTGAGATGCTGTGTATGTGAGATGCTGTGTGTGAGATGCTGTGTGTGAGATGCTGTGTGTGTGAGATGCTGTGTGTGTGAGATGCTGTGTGTGAGATGCTGTATGTGTGAGATGCTGTGTGTGTGAGATGCTGTGTGTGAGATGCTGTGTGTGAGATGCTGTGTGTGTGAGATGCTGTGTGTGTGAGATGCTGTATGTGTGAGATGCTGTGTGTGTGAGATGCTGTGTGTGTGAGATGCTGTGTGTGTGAGATGCTGTGTGTGAGATGCTGTATGTGTGAGGTGCTGTGTGTGTGAGATGCTGTGTGTGTGAGATGCTGTGTGTGTGAGATGCTGTGTGTGTGAGATTCTGTGTGTGTGAGATGCTGTGTGTGAGATGCTGTGTGTGTGAGATGCTGTGTGTGTGAGATGCTGTGTGTGAGATGCTGTGTGTGAGATGCTGTGTGTGTGAGAAGCTGTGTGTGTGAGATGCTGTGTATGTGAGATGCTGTGTGTGTGAGATGCTGTGTGTGTGAGATGCTGTGTATGTGAGATGCTGTGTGTGTGAGATGCTGTGTATGTGAGATGCTGTGTGTGTGAGATGCTGTGTATGTGAGATGCTGTGTGTGTGAGATGCTGTGTGTGTGAGATGCTGTGTATGTGAGACGCTGTGTGTGTGAGATGCTGTGTGTGTGAGATGCTGTGTGTGTGAGATGCTGTGTGTGAGATGCTGTGTGTGAGATGTTGTGTGTGTGAGATGCTGTGTGTGAGATGCTGTGTGAGATGCTGTGTGTGTGAGATGCTGTGTGCGTGAGATGCTGTGTGTGTGAGATGCTGTGTGTGTGAGATGCTGTGTGTGTGAGATGCTGTGTGTGTGAGATGCTGTGTGTGTGAGATGCTGTGTGTGAGATGCTGTGTGTGTGAGATGCTGTGTGTGTGAGATGCTGTGTGTGTGAGATGCTGTGTGTGAGATGCTGCGTGTGAGATACTGTGTGTGTGAGATGCTGTGTGTGTGAGATGCTGTGTGTGTGAGATGCTGTGTGTGAGATGTTGTGTGTGTGAGATGCTGTGTGTGAGATGCTGTGTGTGTGAGATGCTGTGTGTATGAGATGCTGTGTGTGTGAGATGCTGTGTGTGAGATGCTGTATGTGCGAGATGCTGTGTGTGTGAGATGCTGTGTATGTGAGATGCTGTGTGTGTGAGATGCTGTGTGTGTGAGATGCTGTGTGTGTGAGATGCTGTGTGTGAGATGCTGTATGTGCGAGATGCTGTGTGTGTGAGATGCTGTGTGTGTGAGATGCTGTGTGTGTGAGATGCTGTGTATGTGAGATGCTGTGTGTGTGAGATGCTGTGTGTGTGAGATGCTGTGTGTGAGATGCTGTGTATGTGAGATGCTGTGTGTGTGAGATGCTGTGTGTGTGAGATGCTGTGTGTGTGAGATGCTGTGTGTGTGAGATGCTGTGTGTGTGAGATGCTGTGTATGTGAGATGCTGTGTGTGTGAGATGCTGTGTGTGAGATGCTGCGGGTGAGATGCTGTGTGTGTGAGATGCTGTGTGTGTGAGATGCTGTGTGTGAGATGTTGTGTGTGTGAGATGCTGTGTGTGTGAGATGCTGTGTGTGTGAGATGCTGTGTGTGTGAGATGCTGTGTGTTAGATGCTGTGTGTGTGAGATGCTGTGTGTGTGAGATGCTGTGTGTAAGATGTTGTGTGTGTGAGATGCTGTGTGTGTGAGATGCTGTGTGTGTGAGATGCTGTGTGTGTGAGATGCTGTGTGTGTGAGATGCTGTGTGTGAGATGCTGTGTGTGTGAGATGCTGTGTGTGAGATGTTGTGTGTGTGAGATGCTGTGTGTGAGATGCTGTGTGAGATGCTGTGTGTGTGAGATGCTGTGTGCGTGAGATGCTGTGTGTGTGAGATGCTGTGTGTGTGAGATGCTGTGTGTGTGAGATGCTGTGTGTGTGAGATGCTGTGTGTGTGAGATGCTGTGTGTGAGATGCTGTGTGTGTGAGATGATGTGTGTGTGAGATGCTGTGTGTGTGAGATGCTGTGTGTGAGATGCTGCGTGTGAGATACTGTGTGTGTGAGATGCTGTGTGTGTGAGATGCTGTGTGTGTGAGATGCTGTGTGTGAGATGTTGTGTGTGTGAGATGCTGTGTGTGAGATGCTGTGTGTGTGAGATGCTGTGTGTATGAGATGCTGTGTGTGTGAGATGCTGTGTGTGAGATGCTGTATGTGCGAGATGCTGTGTGTGTGAGATGCTGTGTATGTGAGATGCTGTGTGTGTGAGATGCTGTGTGTGTGAGATGCTGTGTGTGTGAGATGCTGTGTGTGAGATGCTGTATGTGCGAGATGCTGTGTGTGTGAGATGCTGTGTGTGTGAGATGCTGTGTGTGTGAGATGCTGTGTATGTGAGATGCTGTGTGTGTGAGATGCAGTGTGTGTGAGATGCTGTGTGTGAGATGCTGTGTATGTGAGATGCTGTGTGTGTGAGATGCTGTGTGTGTGAGATGCTGTGTGTGTGAGATGCTGTGTGTGTGAGATGCTGTGTGTGTGAGATGCTGTGTATGTGAGATGCTGTGTGTGTGAGATGCTGTGTGTGAGATGCTGCGGGTGAGATGCTGTGTGTGTGAGATGCTGTGTGTGTGAGATGCTGTGTGTGAGATGTTGTGTGTGTGAGATGCTGTGTGTGTGAGATGCTGTGTGTGTGAGATGCTGTGTGTGTGAGATGCTGTGTGTTAGATGCTGTGTGTGTGAGATGCTGTGTGTGTGAGATGCTGTGTGTAAGATGTTGTGTGTGTGAGATGCTGTGTGTGTGAGATGCTGTGTGTGTGAGATGCTGTGTGTGTGAGATGCTGTGTGTGTGAGATGCTGTGTGTGTGAGATGCTGTGTATGTGAGATGCTGTGTGTGTGAGATGCTGTGTGTGTGAGATGCTGTGTGTGTGAGATGCTGTATGTGTGAGATGCTGTGTGTGTGAGATGCTGTGTGTGAGATGTTGTGTGTGTGAGATGCTGTGTGTGAGATGCTGTGTGAGATGCTGTGTGTCTGAGATGCTGTGTGTGTGAGATGCTGTGTGTGTGAGATGCTGTGTCTGTGAGATGCTGTGTGTGTGAGATGATGTGTGTGTGAGATGCTGTGTGTGTGAGATGCTGTGTGTGTGAGATGCTGTGTGTGTGAGATGCTGTGTGTGAGATGCTGTGTGTGTGAGATGCTGTGTGTGTGAGATGCTGTGTGTGTGAGATGCTGTGTGTGTGAGATGCTGTGTGTGTGAGATGCTGTGTGTGAGATGCTGTGTGTGTGAGATGCAGTGTGTGAGATGCTGTGTGTGTGAGATGCTATGTGTGAGATGCTGTGTGTGTGAGATGCTGTGTATGTGAGATGCTGTGTGTGAGATGCTGTGTGTGTGAGATGCTGCGTGTGTGAGATGCTGTGTGTGAAATGCTGAATGTGTGAGATGTTGTGTGTGTGAGATGCTGTGTGTGAGATGCTGTGTGTGAGATGCTGTGTGTGTGAGATGCTGTGTGTGTGAGATGCTGTGTGTGTGAGATGCTGTGAGTGTGAGATGCTGTGTGTGTGAGATGCTGTGTGTGTGAGATGCTGTGTGTGAGATGCTGTGTGTGAGATGCTGTTTGTGTGAGATGCTGTGTGTGAGATGCTGTGTGTGTGAGATGCTGTGTGTGAGATGCTGTGTGTGTGAGATGCTGTGTATGTGAGATGCTGTGTGTGAGATGCTGTGTGTGAGATGCTGTGTGTGTGAGATGCTGTGTGTGTGAGATGCTGTGTGTGAGATGCTGTATGTGTGAGATGCTGTGTGTGTGAGATGCTGTGTGTGAGATGCTGTGTGTGAGATGCTGTGTGTGTGAGATGCTGTGTGTGTGAGATGCTGTATGTGTGAGATGCTGTGTGTGTGAGATGCTGTGTGTGTGAGATGCTGTGTGTGTGAGATGCTGTGTGTGAGATGCTGTATGTGTGAGGTGCTGTGTGTGTGAGATGCTGTGTGTGTGAGATGCTGTGTGTGTGAGATGCTGTGTGTGTGAGATTCTGTGTGTGTGAGATGCTGTGTGTGAGATGCTGTGTGTGAAATGCTGTGTGTGTGAGATGCTGTGTGTGTGAGATGCTGTGTGTGAGATGCTGTGTGTGAGATGCTGTGTGTGTGAGAAGCTGTGTGTGTGAGATGCTGTGTATGTGAGATGCTGTGTGTGTGAGATGCTGTGTGTGTGAGATGCTGTGTATGTGAGATGCTGTGTGTGTGAGATGCTGTGTATGTGAGATGCTGTGTGTGTGAGATGCTGTGTATGTGAGATGCTGTGTGTGTGAGATGCTGTGTGTGTGAGATGCTGTGTGTGTGAGATGCTGTGTGTGTGAGATGCTGTGTGTGTGAGATGCTGTGTGTGAGATGCTGTGTGTGTGAGATGCTGTGTGTGAGATGTTGTGTGTGTGAGATGCTGTGTGTGAGATGCTGTGTGAGATGCTGTGTGTGTGAGATGCTGTGTGCGTGAGATGCTGTGTGTGTGAGATGCTGTGTGTGTGAGATGCTGTGTGTGTGAGATGCTGTGTGTGTGAGATGCTGTGTGTGTGAGATGCTGTGTGTGAGATGCTGTGTGTGTGAGATGCTGTGTGTGTGAGATGCTGTGTGTGTGAGATGCTGTGTGTGAGATGCTGCGTGTGAGATACTGTGTGTGTGAGATGCTGTGTGTGTGAGATGCTGTGTGTGTGAGATGCTGTGTGTGAGATGTTGTGTGTGTGAGATGCTGTGTGTGAGATGCTGTGTGTGTGAGATGCTGTGTGTATGAGATGCTGTGTGTGTGAGATGCAGTGTGTGTGAGATGCTGTGTGTGTGAGATGCTGTGTATGTGAGATGCTGTGTGTGTGAGATGCTGTGTGTGTGAGATGCTGTGTGTGAGATGCTGTGTATGTGAGATGCTGTGTGTGTGAGATGCTGTGTATGTGAGATGCTGTGTGTGTGAGATGCTGTGTGTGTGAGATGCTGTGTGTGTGAGATGCTGTGTGTGTGAGATGCTGTGTATGTGAGATGCTGTGTGTGTGAGATGCTGTGTGTGAGATGCTGCGTGTGAGATGCTGTGTGTGAGATGCTGTGTGTGTGAGATGCTGTGTGTGTGAGATGCTGTGTGTGTGAGATGCTGTGTGTGTGAGATGCTGTGTCTGAGATGTTGTGTGTGTGAGATGCTGTGTGTGTGAGATGCTGTGTGTGTGAGGTGATGTGTGTGTGAGATGCTGTGTGTGGGAGATGCTGTGTGTGTGAGATGCTGTGTGTGTGAGATGCTGTGTGTGTGAGATGCTGTATGTGTGAGATGCTGTGTGTGTGAGATGCTGTGTGTGAGATGTTGTGTGTGTGAGATGATGTGTGTGAGATGCTGTGTGAGATGCTGTGTGTGTGAGATGCTGTGTGTGTGAGATACTGTGTGTGTGAGATGCTGTGTGTGAGATGCTGTGTGTGTGAGATGCTGTGTATGTGAGATGCTGTGTGTGAGATGCTGTGTGTCAGATGCTGTGTATTTGAGATGCTGTGTGTGAGATGCTGTGTGTGAGATGCTGTATGTGTGAGATGCTGTGTGTGAGATGCTGTGTGTGAGATGCTGTGTGTGTGAGATGCTGTGTGTGTGGGATGCTGTATGTGTGAGATGCTGTGTGTGTGAGATGCTGTGTGTGTGAGATGCTGTGTGTGAGATGCTGTATGTGTGAGGTGCTGTGTGTGTGAGATGCTGTGTGTGTGAGAAGCTGTGTGTGTGAGATGCTGTGTATGTGAGATGCTGTGTGTGTGAGATGCTGTGTGTGAGATGCTGTGTGTGAGATGCTGTGTGTGTGAGATGCTGTGTGTGTGAGATGCTGTGTGTGTGAGATGCTGTGTGTGTGAGATGCTGTGTGTGAGATGCTGTGTGTGAGATGCTGTGTGTGTGAGATGCTGTGTGTGTGAGATGCTGTGTGTGTGAGATGCTGTGTGTGAGATGCTGTGTGTGAGATGCTGTGTGTGTGAGATGCTGTGTGTGAGATGCTGTGTATGTGAGATGCTGTGTGTGTGAGATGCTGTGTATGTGAGATGCTGTGTGTGTGAGATGCTGTGTATGTGAGATGCTGTGTGTGTGAGATGCTGTGTATGTGAGATGCTGTGTGTGTGAGATGCTGTGTGTGTGAGATGCTGTGTGTGTGAGATGCTGTGTATGTGAGACGCTGTGTGTGTGAGATGCTGTGTGTGAGATGCTGCGTGTGAGATACTGTGTGTGTGAGATGCTGTGTGTGTGAGATGCTGTGTGTGTGAGATGCTGTGTGTGAGATGCTGTGTGTGTGAGATGCTGTGTGTGTGAGATGCTGTGTGTGTGAGATGCTGTGTGTGTGAGATGCAGTGTGTGTGAGATGCTGTGTGTGTGAGATGCTGTGTATGTGAGATGCTGTGTGTGTGAGATGCTGTGTGTGTGAGATGCTGTGTGTGAGATGCTGTGTATGTGAGATGCTGTGTGTGTGAGATGCTGTGTATGTGAGATGCTGTGTGTGTGAGATGCTGTGTGTGTGAGATGCTGTGTGTGTGAGATGCTGTGTATGTGAGATGCTGTGTGTGTGAGATGCTGTGTGTGAGATGCTGCGTGTGAGATGCTGTGTGTGAGATGCTGTGTGTGTGAGATGCTGTGTGTGTGAGATGCTGTGTGTGTGAGATGCTGTGTGTGTGAGATGCTGTGTGTGAGATGTTGTGTGTGTGAGATGCTGTGTGTGTGAGATGCTGTGTGTGTGAGATGCTGTGTGTGTGAGATGCTGTGTGTGTGAGATGCTGTGTGTGTGAGATGCTGTGTGTGTGAGATGCTGTGTGTGTGAGATGCTGTATGTGTGAGATGCTGTGTGTGTGAGATGCTGTGTGTGAGATGTTGTGTGTGTGAGATGCTGTGTGTGAGATGCTGTGTGAGATGCTGTGTGTGTGAGATGCTGTGTGTGTGAGATGCTGTGTGTGTGAGATGCTGTGTGTGTGAGATGCTGTGTGTGTGAGAAGCTGTGTGTGTGAGATGCTGTGTGTGTGAGATGCTGTGTGTGTGAGATGCTGTGTGTGTGAGATGCTGTGTGTGTGAGATGATGTGTGTGTGAGATGCTGTGTGTGTGAGATGCTGTGTGTGTGAGATTCTGTGTGTGAGATGCTGTGTGTGTGAGATGCAGTGTGTGTTATGCTGTGTGTGTGAGATGCTGTGTGTGTGAGATGCTATGTGTGAGATGCTGTGTGTGTGAGATGCTGCGTGTGTGAGATGCTGTGTGTGTGAGATGCTGTGTATGTGAGATGCTGTGTGTGTGAGATGCTGTGTGTGTGAGATGCCGTGTGTGTGAGATGCTGTGCGTGTGAGATGTTGTGTATGTGAGATGCTGTATGTGTGAGATGCTGTGTATGTGAGGTTCTGTGTGTGAGATGCTGTGTGTGTGAAATGCTGTGTGTGAGATGCTGTATGTGTGAGATGCTGCGTGTGTGAGATGCTGTGTGTGAGATAGCTGTGTGTGTGAGATGCTGTGTGGGTGAGATGCTGTGTGTGTGAGATGCTGTGTGTGTGAGATGCTGTGTGTGAGATGCTGTGTGTGAGATGCTGTTTGTGTGAGATGCTGTGTGTGAGATGCTGTGTGTGTGAAATGCTGTGTGTGAGATGCTGTGTGTGTGAGATGCTGTGTATGTGAGATGCTGTGTGTGAGATGATGTGTGTGAGATGCTGTGTGTGTGAGATGCTGTGTGTGTGAGATGCTGTGTGTGAGATGCTGTATGTGTGAGATGCTGTGTGTGTGAGATGCAGTGTGTGAGATGCTGTGTGTGTGAGATGCTGTGTGTGTGAGATGCTGTATGTGTGAGATGCTGTGTGTGTGAGATGCTGTGTGTGTGAGATGCTGTGTGTGTGAGATGCTGTGTGTGAGATGCTGTATGTGTGAGATGCTGTGTGTGTGAGATGCTGTGTGTGTGAGATGCTGTGTGTGTGAGATGCTGTGTTTGAGATGCTGTGTGTGAGATGCTGTGTGTGAGATGCTGTGTGTGTGAGATGCTGTGTGTGTGAGATGCTGTGTGTGTGAGATGCTGTGTGTGTGAGATGCTGTGTGTGTGAGATGCTGTGTGTGCGAGATGCTGTATGTGTGAGATGCTGTGTGTGTGAGATGCTGTGTGTGTGAGATGCTGTGTGTGTGAGATGCTGTGTGTGCGAGATGCTGTATGTGTGAGATGCTGTGTGTGTGAGATGCTGTGTGTGTGAGATGCTGTGTGTGTGAGATGCTGTGTGTGTGAGATGCTGTGTGTGTGAGATGCTGTGTGTGCGAGATGCTGTATGTGTGAGATGCTGTGTGTGTGAGATGCTGTGTGTGCGAGATGCTGTATGTGTGAGATGCTGTGTGTGTGAGATGCTGTGTGTGTGAGATGCTGTGTGTGTGAGATGCTGTGTGTGTGAGATGCTTTATGTGTCAGATGCTGTGTGTGAGATGCTGTGTGTGTGAGATGCTGTGTGTGTGAGATGCTGTGTGTGTGTGATGCTGTATGTGTGAGATGCTGTGTGTGAGATGCTGTGTGTGTGAGATGCTGTGTGTGTGAGATGCTGTGTGTGTGAGATCCTGTGTGTGTGAGATCCTGTGTGTGTGAGATGATGTGTGTGTGAGATGCTGTGTGTGAGATGCTGTGTGTGTGAGATGCTGTGTGTGTGAGATGCTGTGTGTGTGAGATGCTGTGTGGGAGATGCTGTGTGTGTGAGATGCTGTGTGTGTGAGATGCTGTGTGTGAGATGCTGTGTGTGAGATGCTGTATGTGTGAGATGCTGTGTGTGTGAGATGCTGTGTGTGAGATGCTGTGTGAGAGATGCTGTGTGTGTGAGATGCTGTGTGTGAGATGCTGTGTGTGAGATGCTGTGTGTGAGATGGTGTGTGTGAGATGCTGTATGTGTGAGATGCTGTGTGTGTGAGATGCTGTGTGTGTGAGATGCTGTGTGTGTGAGATGCTGTGTGTGTGAGATGCTGTGTGTGAGATGCTGTGTGTGTGAGATGCTGTGTGTGTGAGATGCTGTGTGTGTGAGATGCTGTGTGTGAGATGCTGTGTGTGAGATGCTGTGTATGTGAGATGCTGTGTGTGAGATGCTGTGTGTGTGAGATGCTGTATGTGTGAGATGCTGTGTGTGTGAGATGCTGTGTGTGTGAGATGCTGTATGTGTGAGATGCTTTATGTGTCAGATGCTGTGTGTGAGATGCTGTGTGTGTGAGATGCTGTGTGTGTGAGATGCTGTGTGTGTGTGATGCTGTATGTGTGAGATGCTGTGTGTGAGATGCTGTGTGTGTGAGATGCTGTGTGTGTGAGATGCTGTGTGTGTGAGATCCTGTGTGTGTGAGATGCTGTGTGTGTGAGATGCTGTGTGTGAGATGCTGTATGTGTGAGATGCTGTGTGTGTGAGATGCTGTGTGTGTGAGATGCTGTGTGTGTGAGATGCTGTGTGTGAGATGCTGTGTGTGTGAGATGCTGTGTGTGTGAGATGCTGTGTGTGTGAGATGCTGTGTGTGAGATGCTGTGTGTGAGATGCTGTGTGTGAGATGCTGTGTATGTGAGATGCTGTGTGTGAGATGCTGTGTGTGAGATGCTGTGTGTGTGAGATGCTGTGTGTGTGAGATGCTGTGTGTGAGATGCTATATGTGTGAGATGCTGTGTGTGTGAGATGCTGTGTGTGAGATGCTGTGTGTGAGATGCTGTGTGTGTGAGATGCTGTGTGTGTGAGATGCTGTATGTGTGAGATGCTGTGTGTGTGAGATGCTGTGTGTGTGAGATGCTGTGTGTGTGTGAGATGCTGTGTGTGAGATGCTGTATGTGTGAGATGCTGTGTGTGTGAGATGCTGTGTGTGAGATGCTGTGTGTGTGAGATGCTGTGTGTGTGAGATGCTGTGTGTGAGATGCTGTGTGTGAGATGCTGTGTGTGTGAGATGCTGTGTGTGTGAGATGCTGTGTGTGAGAAATGCTGTGTGTGTGAGATGCTGTGTGTGTGAGATGCTGTGTTTGTGAGATGCTGTGTGTGAGATGCTGTGTGTGTGAGATGCTGTATGTGTGAGATGCTGTGTGTGTGAGATGCTGTGTGTGAGAAATGCTGTGTGTGTGAGATGCTGTGTGTGTGAGATGCTGTGTGTGTGAGATGCTGTGTGTGAGATGCTGTGTGTGTGAGATGCTGTATGGGTGAGATGCTGTGTGTGTGAGATGCTGTGTGTGTGAGATGCTGTGTGTGAGATGCTGTGTGAGAGATGCTGTGTGTGTGAGATGCTGCGTGTGTGAGATGTTGTATGTGAGATGTTGTGTGAGAGATGCTGTGTGTGTGAGATGCTGTGTGTGTGAGATGCTGTGTGTGTGAGATGCTGTATGTGTGAGATGCTGTGTGTGTGAGATGCTGTGTGTGTGAGATGCTGTGTGTGAGATGCTGTATGTGTGAGATGCTGTGTGTGTGAGATGCTGTGTGTGTGAGATGCTGTGTGTCAGATGCTGTATGTTTGAGTACTGTGTGTGAGATGCTGTGTGTGTGAGATGCTGTGTGTGTGAGATGCTGTGTGTGTGAGATGCTGTGTGTGTGAGATGCTGTGTGTGTGAGATGCTGTGTGTGTGAGATGCTATGTGTGAGATGCTGTGTGTGTGAGATGCTGTGTATGTGAGATGCTGTGTGTGAGATGCTGTGTGTGTGAAATGCTGTGTGTGAGATGCTGTATGTGTGAGATGCTGCGTGTGTGAGATGCTGTGTGTGAGATGCTGTGTGTGTGAGATGCTGTGTGGGTGAGATGCTGTGTGTGTGAGATGCTGTGTGTGTGAGATGCTGTGTGTGTGAGATGCTGTGTGTGAGATGCTGTGTGTGAGATGGTGTGTGTGTGAGATGCTGTGTGTGTGAGATGCTGTGTGTGAGATGCTGTGTGTGTAAGATGCTGTGTGTGAGATGCTGTGTGTGTGAGATGCTGTGTATGTGAGATGCTGTGTGTGAGATGATGTGTGTGAGATGCTGTGTGTGTGAGATGCTGTGTGTGTGAGATGCTGTGTGTGAGATGCTGTATGTGTGAGATGCTGTGTGTGTGAGATGCTGTGTGTGAGATGCTGTGTGTGTGAGATGCTGTGTGTGTGAGATGCTGTATGTGTGAGATGCTGTGTGTGTGAGATGCTGTGTGTGTGAGATGCTGTGTGTGTGAGATGCTGTGTGTGAGATGCTGTATGTGTGTGAGATGCTGTGTGTGTGAGATGCTGTGTGTGAGATGCTGTGTGTGTGAGATGCTGTGTATGTGAGATGCTGTGTGTGTGAGATGCTGTGTGTGTGAGATGCTGTATGTCTGTGAGATGCTGTGTGTGTGAGATGCTGTGTGTGTGAGATGCTGTGTGTGTGAGATGCTGTGTGTGAGATGCTGTGTGTGAGATGCTGTGTGTGAGATGCTGTGTGTGTGAGATGCTGTGTGTGTGAGATGCTGTGTGTGTGAGATGCTGTGTGTGCGAGATGCTGTATGTGTGAGATGCTGTGTGTGTGAGATGCTGTGTGTGTGAGATGCTGTGTGTGCGAGATGCTGTATGTGTCAGATGCTGTGTGTGAGATGCTGTGTGTGTGAGATGCTGTGTGTGTGAGATGCTGTGTGTGTGTGATGCTGTATGTGTGAGATGCTGTGTGTGAGATGCTGTGTGTGTGAGATGCTGTGTGTGTGAGATGCTGTGTGTGTGAGATGCTGTGTGTGTGAGATCCTGTGTGTGTGAGATGATGTGTGTGTGAGATGCTGTGTGTGAGATGCTGTATGTGTGAGATGCTGTGTGTGTGAGATGCTGTGTGTGTGAGATGCTGTGTGTGTGAGATGCTGTGTGTGAGATGCTGTGTGTGGGAGATGCTGTGTGTGTGAGATGCTGTGTGTGTGAGATGCTGTGTGTGAGATGCTGTGTGTGAGATGCTGTGTGTGAGATGCTGTATGTGTGAGATGCTGTGTGTGTGAGATGCTGTGTGTGAGAGATGCTGTGTGTGTGAGATGCTGTGTGTGAGATGCTGTGTGTGAGATGCTGTGTGTGAGATGCTGTGTGTGAGATGCTGTATGTGTGAGATGCTGTGTGTGTGAGATGCTGTGTGTGTGAGATGCTGTGTGTCTGAGATGCTGTGTGTGTGAGATGCTGTGTGTGTGAGATGCTGTGTGTGTGAGATGCTGTGTGTGTGAGATGCTGTGTGTGTGAGATGCTGTGTGTGAGATGCTGTGTGTGAGATGCTGTGTGTGAGATGCTGTGTATGTGAGATGCTGTGTGTGAGATGCTGTGTGTGAGATGCTGTGTGTGTGAGATGCTGTGTGTGTGAGATGCTGTATGTGTGAGATGCTGTGTGTGTGAGATGCTGTGTGTGTGAGATGCTGTGTGTGTGAGATGCTTTATGTGTCAGATGCTGTGTGTGAGATGCTGTGTGTGTGAGATGCTGTGTGTGTGAGATGCTGTGTGTGTGAGATGCTGTATGTGTGAGATGCTGTGTGTGTGAGATGCTGTGTGTGTGAGATGCTGTGTGTGTGAGATGCTTTATGTGTCAGATGCTGTGTGTGAGATGCTGTGTGTGTGAGATGCTGTGTGTGTGAGATGCTGTGTGTGTGTGATGCTGTATGTGTGAGATGCTGTGTGTGAGGTGCTGTGTGTGTGAGATGCTGTGTGTGTGAGATGCTGTGTGTGTGAGATCCTGTGTGTGTGAGATGCTGTGTGTGTGAGATGCTGTGTGTGAGATGCTGTATGTGTGAGATGCTGTGTGTGTGAGATGCTGTGTGTGTGAGATGCTGTGTGTGTGAGATGCTGTGTGTGAGATGCTGTGTGTGTGAGATGCTGTGTGTGTGAGATGCTGTGTGTGTGAGATGCTGTGTGTGAGATGCTGTGTGTGAGATGCTGTGTGTGAGATGCTGTGTATGTGAGATGCTGTGTGTGAGATGCTGTGTGTGAGATGCTGTGTGTGTGAGATGCTGTGTGTGTGAGATGCTGTGTGTGAGATGCTATATGTGTGAGATGCTGTGTGTGTGAGATGCTGTGTGTGAGATGCTGTGTGTGAGATGATGTGTGTGTGAGATGCTGTGTGTGTGAGATGCTGTGTGTGTGAGATGCTGTATGTGTGAGATGCTGTGTGTGTGAGATGCTGTGTGTGTGAGATGCTGTGTGTGTGTGAGATGCTGTGTGTGAGATGCTGTATGTGTGAGATGCTGTGTGTGTGAGATGCTGTGTGTGAGATGCTGTGTGTGTGAGATGCTGTGTGTGTGAGATGCTGTGTGTGTGAGATGCTGTGTGTGAGATGCTGTGTGTGTGAGATGCTGTGTGTGTGAGATGCTGTGTGTGAGAAATGCTGTGTGTGTGAGATGCTGTGTGTGTGAGATGCTGTGTGTGTGAGATGCTGTGTGTGAGATGCTGTGTGTGTGAGATGCTGTATGTGTGAGATGCTGTGTGTGTGAGATGCTGTGTGTGAGAAATGCTGTGTGTGTGAGATGCTGTGTGTGTGAGATGCTGTGTGTGTGAGATGCTGTGTGTGAGATGCTGTGTGTGTGAGATGCTGTATGGGTGAGATGCTGTGTGTGTGAGATGCTGTGTGTGTGAGATGCTGTGTGTGAGATGCTGTGTGAGGGATGCTGTGTGTGTGAGATGCTGTGTGTGTGAGATGTTGTATGTGAGATGCTGTGTGTGAGATGCTGTGTGTGTGAGATGCTGTGTGTGTGAGATGCTGTATGTGTGAGATGCTGTGTGTGTGAGATGCTGTGTGTGTGAGATGCTGTGTGTGAGATGCTGTATGTGTGAGATGCTGTGTGTGTGAGATGCTGTGTGTGTGAGATGATGTGTGTGTGAGATGCTGTGTGTCAGATGCTGTATGTTTGAGTACTGTGTGTGAGATGCTGTGTGTGTGAGATGCTGTGTGTGTGAGATGCTGTGTGTGTGAGATGCTGTGTGTGTGAGATGCTATGTGTGAGATGCTGTGTGTGTGAGATGCTGTGTATGTGAGATGCTGTGTGTGAGATGCTGTGTGTGTGAAATGCTGTGTGTGAGATGCTGTATGTGTGAGATGCTGCGTGTGTGAGATGCTGTGTGTGAGATGCTGTGTGTGTGAGATGCTGTGTGGGTGAGATGCTGTGTGTGTGAGATGCTGTGTGTGTGAGATGCTGTGTGTGTGAGATGCTGTGTGTGAGATGCTGTGTGTGAGATGCTGTTTGTGTGAGATGCTGTGTGTGAGATGCTGTGTGTGTGAGATGCTGTGTGTGAGATGCTGTGTGTGTGAGATGCTGTGTATGTGAGATGCTGTGTGTGAGATGATGTGTGTGAGATGCTGTGTGTGTGAGATGCTGTGTGTGTGAGATGCTGTGTGTGAGATGCTGTATGTGTGAGATGCTGTGTGTGTGAGATGCTGTGTGTGAGATGCTGTGTGTGTGAGATGCTGTGTGTGTGAGATGCTGTGTGTGTGAGATGCTGTGTGTGTGAGATGCTGTGTGTGTGAGATGCTGTGTGTGTGAGATGCTGTGTGTGAGATGCTGTATGTGTGAGATGCTGTGTGTGTGAGATGCTGTGTGTGTGAGATGCTGTGTGTGTGAGATGCTGTGTGTGAGATGCTGTGTGTGAGATGCTGTGTGTGAGATGCTGTGTGTGTGAGATGCTGTGTGTGTGAGATGCTGCGTGTGTGTGAGATGCTGTGTGTGCGAGATGCTGTATGTGTGAGATGCTGTGTGTGTGAGATGCTGTGTGTGTGAGATGCTGTGTGTGTGAGATGCTGTGTGTGTGAGATGCTTTATGTGTCAGATGCTGTGTGTGAGATGCTGTGTGTGTGAGATGCTGTGTGTGTGAGATGCTGTGTGTGTGTGATGCTGTATGTGTGAGATGCTGTGTGTGAGATGCTGTGTGTGTGAGATGCTGTGTGTGTGAGATGCTGTGTGTGTGAGATCCTGTGTGTGTGAGATGATGTGTGTGTGAGATGCTGTGTGTGAGATGCTGTATGTGTGAGATGCTGTGTGTGTGAGATGCTGTGTGTGTGAGATGCTGTGTGTGTGAGATGCTGTGTGTGAGATGCTGTGTGTGGGAGATGCTGTGTGTGTGAGATGCTGTGTGTGTGAGATGCTGTGTGTGAGATGCTGTGTGTGAGATGCTGTGTGTGAGATGCTGTATGTGTGAGATGCTGTGTGTGTGAGATGCTGTGTGTGAGATGCTGTGTGAGAGATGCTGTGTGTGTGAGATGCTGTGTGTGAGATGCTGTGTGTGAGATGCTGTGTGTGAGATGCTTTGTGTGAGATGCTGTATGTGTGAGATGCTGTGTGTGTGAGATGCTGTGTGTGTGAGATGCTGTGTGTGTGAGATGCTGTGTGTGAGATGCTGTGTGTGTGAGATGCTGTGTGTGTGAGATGCTGTGTGTGTGAGATGCTGTGTGTGAGATGCTGTGTGTGAGATGCTGTGTATGTGAGATGCTGTGTGTGAGATGCTGTGTGTGAGATGCTGTGTGTGAGATGCTGTGTGTGTGAGATGCTGTATGTGTGAGATGCTGTGTGTGTGAGATGCTGTGTGTGTGAGATGCTGTGTGTGTGAGATGCTGTGTGTGTGAGATCCTGTGTATGTGAGATGCTGTGTGTGTGAGATGCTGTGTGTGTGAGATCCTGTGTGTGTGAGATGCTGTGTATGTGAGATGCTGTGTGTGTGAGATGCTGTGTGTGTGAGATGCTGTGTGTGTGAGATGCTTTATGTGTCAGATGCTGTGTGTGAGATGCTGTGTGTGTGAGATGCTGTGTGTGTGAGATGCTGTGTGTGTGTGATGCTGTATGTGTGAGATGCTGTGTGTGAGATGCTGTGTGTGTGAGATGCTGTGTGTGTGAGATGCTGTGTGTGTGAGATCCTGTGTGTGTGAGATGCTGTGTGTGTGAGATGCTGTGTGTGAGATGCTGTATGTGTGAGATGCTGTGTGTGTGAGATGCTGTGTGTGTGAGATGCTGTGTGTGTGAGATGCTGTGTGTGAGATGCTGTGTGTGTGAGATGCTGTGTGTGTGAGATGCTGTGTGTGTGAGATGCTGTGTGTGAGATGCTGTGTGTGAGATGCTGTGTATGTGAGATGCTGTGTGTGTGAGATCCTGTGTGTGTGAGATGCTGTGTGTGTGAGATGCTGTGTGTGAGATGCTGTATGTGTGAGATGCTGTGTGTGTGAGATGCTGTGTGTGTGAGATGCTGTGTGTGTGAGATGCTGTGTGTGAGATGCTGTGTGTGTGAGATGCTGTGTGTGTGAGATGCTGTGTGTGTGAGATGCTGTGTGTGAGATGCTGTGTGTGAGATGCTGTGTGTGTGAGATGCTGTGTGTGTGAGATGCTGTGTGTGAGATGCTATATGTGTGAGATGCTGTGTGTGTGAGATGCTGTGTGTGAGATGCTGTGTGTGAGATGCTGTGTGTGTGAGATGCTGTGTGTGTGAGATGCTGTGTGTGTGAGATGCTGTATGTGTGAGATGCTGTGTGTGTGAGATGCTGTGTGTGTGAGATGCTGTGTGTGTGTGAGATGCTGTGTGTGAGATGCTGTGTGTGTGAGATGCTGTGTGTGAGATGCTGTGTGTGTGAGATGCTGTATGTGTGAGATGCTGTGTGTGTGAGATGCTGTGTGTGAGAAATGCTGTGTGTGAGAGATGCTGTGTGTGTGAGATGCTGTGTGTGAGATGCTGTGTGTGTGAGATGCTGTATGGGTGAGATGCTGTGTGTGTGAGATGCTGTGTGTGTGAGATGCTGTGTGTGAGATGCTGTGTGAGAGATGCTGTGTGTGTGAGATGCTGTGTGTGAGATGATGTAACACGACAGATGTATTCAGTATATGAAGAAAAACAAAGTTAGAAACACTGCAATACTTTTATCCACAATATATCGTGAGATGCTGTGTGTGAGATGCTGTGTGTGTGAGATGTTGTGTGTGTGAGATGCTGTGTGTGTGAGATGCTGTGTGTGAGATGCTGTGTGTGTGAGATGCTGTGTGTGTGAGATGCTGTGTGTGAGAAATGCTGTGTGTGTGAGATGCTGTGTGTGTGAGATGCTGTGTGTGAGATGCTGTGTGTGTGAGATGCTGTATGTGTGAGATGCTGTGTGTGTGAGATGCTGTGTGTGAGATGCTGTGTGTGTGAGATGCTGTGTGTGTGAGATGCTGTGTGTGAGATGCTGTATGGGTGAGATGCTGTGTGTGTGAGATGCTGTGTGTGAGATGCTGTGTGTGTGAGATGCTGTATGTGTGAGATGCTGTGTGTGTGAGATGCTGTGTGTGAGAAATGCTGTGTGTGTGAGATGCTGTGTGTGTGAGATGCTGTGTGTGAGATGCTGTGTGTGTGAGATGCTGTGTGTGTGAGATGCTGTGTGTGTGAGATGCTGTGTGTGTGAGATGCTGTGTGTGTGAGATGCTGTGTGTGAGATGCTGTGTGTGTGAGATGCTGTGTGTGTGAGATGCTGTGTGTGTGAGATGCTGTGTGTGTGAGATGCTCTGTGTGTGAGATGCTGTGTGTGTAAGATGCTGTATGTGTGAGATGCTGTGTGTGAGATGCTGTGTGTGAGATGCTGTGTGTGTGAGATGCTGTGTGTGAGATGCTGTGTGTGTGAGATGCTGTGTGTGTGAGATGCTGTGTGTGTGAGATGCTGTGTGTGTGTGAGATGCTGTGTGTGAGATGCTGTGTGTGAGATGCTGTGTGTGTGAGATGCTGTGTGTGAGATGATGTAACACGACAGATGTATTCAGTATATGAAGAAAAACAAAGTTAGAAACACTGCAATACTTTTATCCACAATATATCTTTTATAAACACACGTGTGTGTGTGTGTGTGATGGTGAGTAGGAGTGTAATGGTGAATGTGTGATTGCCAATGTGTGTGTGTAGGATGGTGTGTGTATGAGTACATCTGTATGTGTGTGTGTATATGCGTACATCTATGTGTGTGTGTATGTGTACATCTATGTGTGTGTGCATGTGTGTATGTGTACATCTGTGTGTGTGTGTGTACATATATGTGTGTGTGTGTGTATGTGTACATCTATGTGTGTATGTGTACATCTATGTGTGTGTGTGTACATCTATGTGTGTGTGTGTGTGTACATGTATGTGTGTGTGTATGTGTACATATATATGTGTGTGTGTGTGTGTGTACATCTATATGTGTGTGTGTGTGTGTGTGTGTGTATACATCTATATGTGTGTGTGTACATCTATGTGTGTGTGTGTGTATAATGTAAATGACGAAGCCAGGTAGTTTATGCACAAGCAAGGAAGAGTGTAGCAGATAAATATATTGTAGAAATATATCTATATATAGATTATATAGTCGTGTTAGGGGGTTTTCTTCCCAACCACGTGCTCCTCATTTCAGTCGTGTTGTGTGGTATCTTATAATGGTCTCAGGCTGACCACTGACTTCTGAGTGGGATTTGGTACGTGGAAACTGATGAAGCTCACCACATATATGGAATCTGATCTGGAGCGTCACTCTGTATCACGAGCCAACTGTTTGGGAGACATTTGTAACCAAGATTGAGCAATGTCTTATGGAACACCTCTACTTTGTTCTCATATATATATATATATATATTTAAAGGTTAAACAAGGTTCAATGAATAAATCAAAGAATGAGTTTTACAATAGATTGGAAGCACTCAACAAGCATGGTTTTCCAGAGTTATTAATATTAATTCAAAATATTAACAAAATAGATATTCTTGTGATCAAGTATATTTTATTATACATATTTCAGAGATACTGAAATATGTATAATAAAATATACTTGATCACAAGAATATCTATTTTGTTAATATTTTGAATTAATATATATATATATATATATATATATATATATATATATATATATATATACAAACAATTCTTGAAGGAAATTAGAGAATTATCCAGATTGTGCGAAATGTTTCCCAACATTTCAAAAAGTTGGATGGACATCTCTTTTGAAACATATGTAAGGGAATAGATATGGTTTTTGAATGAATGAAGTTGATTTTTTCGATTGATACTCTCCCTGGAGCCATAACAAAAGTGCCCAGCTCTCACTGTATAGTGGCCATGTAGGTGTTGAGACAAAAGCACCCAGTCCACACTGTAAAGTGGTCTTGTAGTTGTCATGACAAAAAGCACCTAGCGCACACTGTAAAGTGGTCATGTATGTGCCGAGGCAAAAGCGCCCAGTCCATGCTATAAATGAGGTTGGTGTCAGGAAGGGCATCCAGCTGTAGAAACCAAGACAAAATCAGCCTTGTGTGAGTAAAACACTGTCCTCTGACAGCCCGTCCTACCCATGCTAGCGTGGAAAATGGACGTTAAACAACAATGATGATGATATATATAAAGGTGTGTATGTTTATCACCTGTAACTTAGCAGTTCAACAAGAGAATGATAAAATAAGCACCAGACTAGAATAAATAAGTGCTAGGGTTGATATAATTGACTAAATCAAAGCAATGCCCCAGCATGATTGTAGTATAATGACTGGAACCAATAAAAGAGTAGCTACCACTTCAGGATTGACTTTTTCACACTTGCTGAAGCATGGAACAAACTACCTACATCAGTTGTTAACAGTTGGGACACTGCATCCTTCAAGACTTCCATACTTCTTGAAACTTGCCAACACTACACCTGATATTCCCTCTCCATACACACATGTGTATATCATGACTCATACACTGTTCACTTTCCTGACATTTGTACATTATTCTATGTACTATGCATACACCTTTGATGAGTTGTAATGCACCTGAGCACTGTACACAATAATTTTCATTATTATTTTTATGTAGACCTGTCCAACCCTTGCTAGCAAGGAATGCGGATGTTGAAATGAAAATGATGATGATGATATATATATTTCCAGATTTATATATTAAACTATACATCTGATATTCTTCTGTTACAGTAGTTACATACACACATGCATACACATACATGCACACACACACACATGCATGCATGTGCACACACATACACACACACACACAGACATGTATGCATGTGTACACATCTGAATACATATGGACATGTTTATGTGTGTAGATGTATTTATATTCTTGCCTTTCTGGTGATGTTTATATAGATGTGTGTGTGTATGTGTGTATGAATGTGTATGTGTGTGAATGTGTTTGCATCTGTGTGTATGTCTGTGTGTATGTGTGTGAATGTGTATGTGTGTGAATGTTTGTGTGTGTGTGTGTGTGTGTATGTGTATGTGTGTGTGTGCGTGTGAGTGTTTGTGTGAGTGTTTGTGTTTTTGTGTGTGTGTGCGTGTGAGTGTTTGTGTGAGTGTTTGTGTTTTTGTGTGAGTGTGTGTGAGTGTTTGTGTGAGTGTGTGAGTGTTTGTGAGTGTGTGTGTGAGTGTTTGTGTGAGTGTGAGTGTTTGTGTTTGTGTGTGTGAGTGTGTTTGTGTTTGAGTGTTTGTGTTTGTGTGTGAGTGTTTGAGTGTTTGAGTGTGTGTGAGTGTTTGTGTTTGTGTGTGAGTGTTTGAGTGTTTGTGTGTGTGAGTGTGTGTGTGAGTGTGTGAGTATGTGTGGGTGTATGTGTGAGTGAGTGAGTGAGTGAGTGAGTGAGTGTGTTAATGTATGCATGTGTGTGAATGTGTGTGTGTGTGTGTGAATGTGTGTGTGTGTATGGACATATTTATATTCTCACTATTATTCTTTTAATGGGTTTAGTGTCAACCTCACTAATGAGTATTCCAGTTGTCTAACTGAAAGGCCTGTACCACATGAAACCACAGTAAAATAGTGTGATATAGTATGGTGTAGTGTCAAAACTACACAGCAGCATTATGACTGCATCACCTTAAAAATTAGTCATCAGTTTACATCAAATTTTCACAACTTCTGCGGTAAAGATACTATAAACATTTGAATTAAGAAACCAAATGAATCTATATATGTAAGATATTCTAGAAAAGTACAAAACATTATTATGACTGTATCACATTAGAAATTAACCCTTTAGCATTTAAACTGGCCATAACCGGCCAGAATTTGTTCACCTCTTTCTGTTGAAACCAGCTGTAACTGGCCACTCATACTTGTTCTCAAAATAAATAATATCAGAATCTCGTAGATTTGATATTATGTGAGATAATTATGTGAGATAAAGTGTTTGCCATGAAAATACAATAGTAAATATAGAGTAATGTAAATGCTAAAGGGTTAAAGTCTTTAGTTTAGAGCAAATGTTCATGTTTATCTGTCCACTAAAAAGATACAACAAACATTTGAATTAACAAACCCTGTTTTTAGATGTCTTCTGCTAAATCATAGTATGATGCTATGATGGCTGGATTTGTAGTTCCTGATAGAGTTGTAGGTGTGAAGTCATGACATACCCATGTCTTAGGTTCGTTAAACTACTATGGTACTCCCATAATGTCCAGATACTATGACACTGCCATAGTGTCCAGATACTATGACACTGCTATATCATCATCATCATTTAATGTCTGTTTTCCTTGCAAGCAAGGGCTGGACAGGTCTTCACATATCAGACCTACTGACCACTCAGGGGGCTGGGAGCCTACACCCTACTGAGTGCTCAGATAAGCCAGGGACCCACATCTTGTTAGCATACATTCGCCACAGCCGAGGGCCTGCATTTCACATACATTCTCACGCTCTACCGAGTGCTCAGATAAGCCCGAGACCCACATCAGTTGCTCTGTTTCAGTAAGGACTTGGTCGATATAGACCCATCCAACCCTTCCTAGTAGGGAAAGCAGACATTAAAATGACATCATCATCATCATCATTTTACGTCCGCTTTTCCCTGCTTGCAAGGGTGGGACAGGAACTGATTCTGCCTTGATTTCTACAGCTGGATGCCCTTCCTAACACCAACCTCATTTACAGTGAGTGCTGGGTGCTTTTTTGCCGTGGCACCTCCACGACCACTTTGCAGTGGAATGATAGGGACCCCAGTCCCTATCATCTCATTTCTACAGCTGAGTAAACTGGAGCAATGTGAAATAAAGTGTCTTGCTCAAGGAAACAACACATCACCCGGTCTGAGAATTGAACTCACAACCTTTCGATTGCAAGGCCAATGCTCTAACCACTAAGCCATGTGCCTCCATCATCATCGTTTAACGTCCAGGATGATGTCAGCTCAACTGAGTTCCTGAAAAGACTGCTGATGGACGACCTCAGGGATGTGCTTCACATGAGACGCATGTGTTGGTACTGCCATGTCAAGTGCCGTGAGGGTTAGATCAGCAACTTGATGAATGTCAATCCAGAAGGCAGTAGAGGCTCACGAAGAACAAAAATGACTTACATGGAGGATATCCATCAGGATCAAGTTAGGCTTGGCCCAAGTCAGAATGGCAGACAAATATTGATGGAGCAAGATGCTAAGGAGCAATGTCAGGCAGGACCCACCCCTACTTAGGGATTGTGTCCTGCATCATCAAAAACTGGATGATGATGATGATGTTGATATATGGCAAGTAATATTAGCAAATGAACTTATTTAAGAGTGCCAGGGACAGCTCCAAGTGGGCTACAAGAGTGACAGATTTACAACATTGGTCTATATCTTAGACATAAACTACTATAACAGTCACTACTATAACAGTCACTACTATAACAGTCACTACTATAACAGTCACTACTATACCAGTCACTACTATAACAGTCACTACTATAACAGTCTCTACTATAACAGTCACTACTATACCAGTCTCTACTATAACAGTCACTACTATAACAGTCACTACTATAACAGTCTCTACTATACCAGTCACTACTATAACAGTCTCTACTATAACAGTCTCTACTATACCAGTCACTACTATACCAGTCTCTACTATACCAGTCACTACTATAACAGTCACTACTATAACAGTCACTACTATAACAGTCACTACTATAACAGTCACTACTATAACAGTCACTACTATACCAGTCACTACTATAACAGTCACTACTATAACAGTCTCTACTATAACAGTCACTACTATAACAGTCACCACTATAACAGTCACTACTATAACAGTCTCTACTATAACAGTCACTACTATAACAGTCACTGGTATAACAGTCACTACTATAACAGTCTCTACTATAACAGTCTCTACTATAACAGTCTCTACTATAACAGTCACTACTATAACAGTCACTACTATACCAGTCTCTACTATAACAGTCTCTACTATACCAGTCACTACTATAACAGTCACTACTATACCAGTCTCTACTATAACAGTCTCTACTATACCAGTCACTGCTATAACAGTCACTACTATACCAGTCACTACTATACCAGTCTCTACTATACCAGTCACTACTATAACAGTCACTACTATAACAGTCACTACTATAACAGTCACTACTATAACAGTCACTACTATAACAGTCACTACTATACCAGTCACTACTATAACAGTCACTACTATAACAGTCTCTACTATAACAGTCACTACTATACCAGTCTCTACTATAACAGTCACTACTATAACAGTCACTACTATAACAGTCTCTACTATACCAGTCACTACTATAACAGTCTCTACTATAACAGTCTCTACTATACCAGTCTCTACTATACCAGTCACTACTATAACAGTCACTACTATAACAGTCACTACTATAACAGTCACTACTATACCAGTCACTACTATAACAGTCACTACTATAACAGTCTCTACTATAACAGTCACTACTATAACAGTCAATACTATAACAGTCACTACTATAACAGTCTCTACTATAACAGTCACTACTATAACAGTCACTGGTATAACAGTCACTACTATAACAGTCTCTACTATAACAGTCTCTACTATAACAGTCTCTACTATAACAGTCACTACTATAACAGTCACTACTATACCAGTCTCTACTATAACAGTCTCTACTATACCAGTCACTACTATAACAGTCACTACTATACCAGTCTCTACTATAACAGTCTCTACTATACCAGTCACTGCTATAACAGTCACTACTATACCAGTCACTACTATACCAGTCTCTACTATACCAGTCACTACTATAACAGTCACTACTATAACAGTCACTACTATAACAGTCACTACTATAACAGTCACTACTATACCAGTCACTACTATAACAGTCACTACTATAACAGTCTCTACTATAACAGTCACTACTATAACAGTCACTACTATAAGAGTCTCTACTATAACAGTCACTACTATAACAGTCTCTACTATAACAGTCTCTACTATAACAGTCTCTACTATAACAGTCACTACTATAACAGTCACTACTATACCAGTCTCTACTATAACAGTCTCTACTATACCAGTCACTACTATAACAGTCACTACTATACCAGTCTCTACTATAACAGTCACTACTATAACAGTCACTACTATAACAGTCACTACTATAACAGTCACTACTATAACAGTCACTACTATACCAGTCACTACTATAACAGTCACTACTATAACAGTCTCTACTATAACAGTCACTACTATAACAGTCTCTACTATAACAGTCTCTACTATAACAGTCTCTACTATAACAGTCACTACTATAACAGTCACTACTATACCAGTCTCTACTATAACAGTCTCTACTATACCAGTCACTACTATAACAGTCACTACTATACCAGTCTCTACTATAACAGTCTCTACTATACCAGTCACTGCTATAACAGTCACTACTATACCAGTCACTACTATAACAGTCACTACTATACCAGTCTCTACTATAACAGTCTCTACTATAACAGTCACTGCTATAACAGTCTCTACTATAACAGTCTCTACTATACCAGTCTCTACTATAACAGTCTCTACTATACCAGTTACTACTATACCAGTCTCTACTATACCAGTCTCTACTATAACAGTCTCTACTATAACAGTCACTACTATAACAGTCACTACTATACCAGTCTCTACTATAACAGTCTCTACTATACCAGTCACAATTATAGCAGTCTCAACTATAACAGTCACTACTATAACAGTCACTGCTATAACAGTCTCTACTATAACAGTCTCTACTATAACAGTCTCTACTATACCAGTCACTGCTATAACAGTCTCTACTATAACAGTCTCTACTATAACAGTCACTACTATACCAGTCACTACTATACCAGTCACTACTATAACAGTCACTACTATACCAGTCTCTACTATAACAGTCACTGCTATAACAGTCACTGCTATACCAGTCTCTACTATAACAGTCTCTACTATAACAGTCACTATTATACCAGTCTCTATTATAACAGTCACTACTATAACAGTCATTATTATACCAGTCTCTACTATAACAGTCACTATTATACCAGTCTCTACTATAACAGTCTCTACTATAACAGTCACTACTATAACAATCACTACTATAACAGTCTCTACTATAACAGTCACTACTATAACAGTCACTATTATACCAGTCTCTACTATAACAGTCACTACTATAACAGTCACTACTATACCAGTCTCTACTATACCAGTCACTGCTATAACAGTCTCTACTATAACAGTCACTACTATAACAGTCTCTACTATACCACTCACTACTATAACAGTCTCTACTATAACAGCCTCTACTATAACAGTCACTACTATACAAGTCTCTACTATAACAGTCACTACTATACCAGTCACTACGATAACACTCACTACTATACCAGTCTCTACTATAACAGTCTCTACTATACCAGTCCCTACTATAACAGTCTCTACTATAACAGTCACTACTATACCAGTCACTACTTTACCAGTCACTACTATACCAGTCACTACTATAACAGTCACTACTATAACAGTCACTACTATACCAGTCACTACTATACCAGTCACTACTATACCAGTCACTACTATACCAGTCACTACTATACCAGTCACTACTATACCAGTCACTACTATAACAGTCTCTACTATAACAGTCTCTACTATAACAGTCACTACTATAACAGTCTCTACTATAACAGTCACTACTATACCAGTCACTACTATACCAGTCTCTACTATAACAGTCACTACTATACCAGTCACTACTATAACAGTCTCTACTATAACAGTCTCTACTATAACAGTCACTACTATACCAGTCTCTACTATACCAGTCTCTACTATACCAGTCACTACTATAACAGTCAATACTATACCAGTCACTACTATAACAGTCTCTACTATACCAGTCACTACTATACCAGTCACTACTATAACAGTCACTACTATAACAGTCTCTACTAGAACAGTCACTACTATACCAGTCACTACTATAACAGTCTCTACTATAACAGTCACTACTACAACAGTCACTACTATACCAGTCACTACTATACCAGTCTCTACTATACCAGTCACTACTATACCAGTCACTACTATACCAGTCTCTACTATAACAGTCACTACTATAACAGTCTCTACTATAACAGTCACTACTATACCAGTCACTACTATAACAGTCACTACTATAACAGTCTCTACTATAACAGTCACTACTATACCAGTCACTATTATACCAGTCTCTACTATAACAGTCACTACTATAACAGTCACTACTATAACAGTCTCTACTATAACAGTCTCTACTATAACAGTCACTACTATACCAGTCACTACTATACCAGTCACTACTATAACAGTCTCTACTATACCAGTCACTACTATACCAGTCACTACTATACCAGTCTCTACTATAACAGTCACTACTATAACAGTCTCTACTATACCAGTCACTACTATAACAGTCTCTACTATAACAGTCTCTACTATAACAGTCACTACTATAACAGTCACTATTATACCAGTCTCTACTATAACAGTCACTATTATACCAGTCTCTACTATAACAGTCTCTACTATAACAGTCACTATTATTCCAGTCTCTACTATAACAGTCTGTACTATAACAGTCACTATTATACCAGTCTCTACTATAACAGTCACTACTATAACAGTCACTATTATACCAGTCTCTACTATAACAGTCTCTACTATAACAGTCACTATTATACCAGTCTCTACTATAACAGTCACTACTATAACAGTCACTATTATACCAGTCTCTACTATAACAGTCACTACTATAACGGTCTCTACTATAACAGTCTCTACTATAACAGTCACTATTATAACAGTCACTATTATACCAGTCTCTACTATAAAAGTCACTGGTATAACAGTCACTACTATACCAGTCACTACTATAACAGTCTCTACTATAACAGTCTCTACTATAACAGTCACTACTATACCAGTCACTACTATACCAGTCACTACTATACGAGTCACTACTATAACAGTCTCTACTATAACAGTCTCTACTATAACAGTCACTACTATACCAGTCTCTACTATACCAGTCTCTACTATACCAGTCACTACTATACCAGTCTCTACTATAACAGTCTCTACTATAACAGTCTCTACTATAACAGTCACTACTATACCAGTCTCTACTATACCAATCTGTACTATACGAGTCACTAATATACCAGTCTCTACTATAACAGTCTCTACTATAACAGTCTCTACTATAACAGTCACTACTATACCAGTCACTACTATACCAGTCACTACTATACCAGTCACTACTATACAAGTCACTACTATAACAGTCTCTACTAGAACAGTCACTACTATACCAGTCACTACTATAACAGTCTCTACTATAACAGTCACTACTATAACAGTCACTACTATACCAGTCACTACTATACCAGTCACTACTATACCAGTCTCTACTATAACAGTCACTACTATAACAGTCTCTACTATAACAGTCACTACAATAACAGTCACTATTATACCAGTCTCTACTATAACAGTCTCTACTATAACAGTCACTACTATAACAGTCACTACTATAACAGTCTCTTCTATAACAGTCACTACTATACCAGTCACTACTATACCAGTCACTACTATAACAGTCTCTACTATACCAGTCACTACTATACCAGTCTCTACTATAACAGTCACTACTATAACAGTCTCTACTATACCAGTCACTACTATAACAGTCACTACTATAACAGTCACTACTATAACAGTCACTATTATACCAGTCTCTACTATAACAGTCTCTACTATAACAGTCACTATTATACCAGTCTCTACTATAACAGTCACTATTATTCCAGTCTCTACTATAACAGTCACTATTATACCAGCCTCTACTATAACAGTCACTACTATTACAGTCACTATTATACCAGTCTCTACTATAACAGTCTCTACTATAACAGTCACTATTATACCAGTCTCTACTATAACAGTCACTACTATAACAGTCACTATTATACCAGTCTCTACTATAACAGTCTCTACTATAACAGTCACTACTATAACAGTCTCTACTATAACAGTCACTACTATAACAGTCACTATTATACCAGTCTCTACTATAAAAGTCACTACTATAACAGTCTCTACTATAACAGTCTCTACTATACCAGTCTCTACTATAACAGTCTCTACTATACCAGTCACTACTATAACAGTCACTACTATAACAGTCACTGCTATAACAGTCTCTACTATACCAGTCTCTACTATAACAGTCTCTACTATAACAGTCACTATTATACCAGTCTCTACTATAACAGTCACTACTATAACAGTCACTACTATAACAATCACTACTATAACAGTCTCTAATATAACAGTCACTACTATACCAGTCTCTACTATAACAGTCACTACTATAACAGTCTCTACTATACCAGTCACTACTATAACAGTCTCTACTATAACAGTCTCTACTATAACAGTCACTACTATAACAGTCTCTACTATACCAGTCTCTACTATAACAGTCTCTACTATAACAGTCTCTACTATAACAGTCTCTACTATAACAGTCTCTACTATAACAGTCTTTACTATAACAGTCACTACTATAACAGTCTCTACTATAACAGTCTCTACTATAACAGTATCTACTATAACAGTCTCTACTATAACAGTCTCTACTATAACAGTCACTACTATAACAGTCTCTACTATACCAGTCTCTACTATAACAGTCTCTACTATACCAGTCTCTACTATAACAGTCTCTACTATAACAGTCTCTACTATAACAGTCACTACTATAACAGTCACTACTATACCAGTCTCTACTATAACAGTCTCTACTATAACAGTCACTGCTATAACAGTCTCTACTATAACAGTCTCTACTATACCAGTCTCTACTATAACAGTCTCTACTATACCAGTTACTACTATACCAGTCTCTACTATACCAGTCTCTACTATAACAGTCTCTACTATAACAGTCACTACTATAACAGTCACTACTATACCAGTCTCTACTATAACAGTCTCTACTATACCAGTCACAATTATAGCAGTCTCAACTATAACAGTCACTACTATAACAGTCACTGCTATAACAGTCTCTACTATAACAGTCTCTACTATAACAGTCTCTACTATACCAGTCACTGCTATAACAGTCTCTACTATAACAGTCTCTACTATAACAGTCACTACTATACCAGTCACTACTATACCAGTCACTACTATAACAGTCACTACTATGCCAGTCTCTACTATAACAGTCACTGCTATAACAGTCACTGCTATACCAGTCTCTACTATAACAGTCTCTACTATAACAGTCACTATTATACCAGTCTCTACTATAACAGTCACTACTATAACAGTCATTATTATACCAGTCTCTACTATAACAGTCACTATTATACCAGTCTCTACTATAACAGTCTCTACTATAACAGTCACTACTATAACAATCACTACTATAACAGTCTCTACTATAACAGTCACTACTATAACAGTCACTATTATACCAGTCTCTACTATAACAGTCACTACTATAACAGTCACTACTATACCAGTCTCTACTATACCAGTCACTGCTATAACAGTCTCTACTATAACAGTCACTACTATAACAGTCTCTACTATACCACTCACTACTATAACAGTCTCTACTATAACAGCCTCTACTATAACAGTCACTACTATACCAGTCTCTACTATAACAGTCACTACTATACCAGTCACTACGATAACACTCACTACTATACCAGTCTCTACTATAACAGTCTCTACTATACCAGTCCCTACTATAACAGTCTCTACTATAACAGTCACTACTATACCAGTCACTACTTTACCAGTCACTACTATACCAGTCACTACTATAACAGTCACTACTATAACAGTCACTACTATACCAGTCACTACTATAACAGTCTCTACTATACCAGTCACTACTATACCAGTCACTACTATACCAGTCACTACTATACCAGTCACTACTATAACAGTCTCTACTATAACAGTCTCTACTATAACAGTCACTACTATAACAGTCTCTACTATAACAGTCACTACTATACCAGTCACTACTATACCAGTCTCTACTATAACAGTCACTACTATACCAGTCACTACTATAACAGTCTCTACTATAACAGTCTCTAATATAACAGTCACTACTATACCAGTCTCTACTATACCAGTCTCTACTATACCAGTCACTACTATAACAGTCAATACTATACCAGTCACTACTATAACAGTCTCTACTATACCAGTCACTACTATACCAGTCACTACTATAACAGTCACTACTATAACAGTCTCTACTAGAACAGTCACTACTATACCAGTCACTACTATAACAGTCTCTACTATAACAGTCACTACTACAACAGTCACTACTATACCAGTCACTACTATACCAGTCTCTACTATACCAGTCACTACTATACCAGTCACTACTATACCAGTCTCTACTATAACAGTCACTACTATAACAGTCTCTACTATAACAGTCACTACTATACCAGTCACTACTATAACAGTCACTACTATAACAGTCTCTACTATAACAGTCACTACTATACCAGTCACTATTATACCAGTCTCTACTATAACAGTCACTACTATAACAGTCACTACTATAACAGTCTCTACTATAACAGTCTCTACTATAACAGTCACTACTATACCAGTCACTACTATACCAGTCACTACTATAACAGTCTCTACTATACCAGTCACTACTATACCAGTCACTACTATACCAGTCTCTACTATAACAGTCACTACTATAACAGTCTCTACTATACCAGTCACTACTATAACAGTCTCTACTATAACAGTCTCTACTATAACAGTCACTACTATAACAGTCACTATTATACCAGTCTCTACTATAACAGTCACTATTATACCAGTCTCTACTATAACAGTCTCTACTATAACAGTCACTATTATTCCAGTCTCTACTATAACAGTCTGTACTATAACAGTCACTATTATACCAGTCTCTACTATAACAGTCACTACTATAACAGTCACTATTATACCAGTCTCTACTATAACAGTCTCTACTATAACAGTCACTATTATACCAGTCTCTACTATAACAGTCACTACTATAACAGTCACTATTATACCAGTCTCTACTATAACAGTCACTACTATAACGGTCTCTACTATAACAGTCTCTACTATAACAGTCACTATTATAACAGTCACTATTATACCAGTCTCTACTATAAAAGTCACTGGTATAACAGTCACTACTATACCAGTCACTACTATAACAGTCTCTACTATAACAGTCTCTACTATAACAGTCACTACTATACCAGTCACTACTATACCAGTCACTACTATACGAGTCACTACTATAACAGTCTCTACTATAACAGTCTCTACTATAACAGTCACTACTATACCAGTCTCTACTATACCAGTCTCTACTATACCAGTCACTACTATACCAGTCTCTACTATAACAGTCTCTACTATAACAGTCTCTACTATAACAGTCACTACTATACCAGTCTCTACTATACCAATCTGTACTATACGAGTCACTAATATACCAGTCTCTACTATAACAGTCTCTACTATAACAGTCTCTACTATAACAGTCACTACTATACCAGTCACTACTATACCAGTCACTACTATACCAGTCACTACTATACAAGTCACTACTATAACAGTCTCTACTAGAACAGTCACTACTATACCAGTCACTACTATAACAGTCTCTACTATAACAGTCACTACTATAACAGTCACTACTATACCAGTCACTACTATACCAGTCACTACTATACCAGTCTCTACTATAACAGTCACTACTATAACAGTCTCTACTATAACAGTCACTACAATAACAGTCACTATTATACCAGTCTCTACTATAACAGTCTCTACTATAACAGTCACTACTATAACAGTCACTACTATAACAGTCTCTTCTATAACAGTCACTACTATACCAGTCACTACTATACCAGTCACTACTATAACAGTCTCTACTATACCAGTCACTACTATACCAGTCTCTACTATAACAGTCACTACTATAACAGTCTCTACTATACCAGTCACTACTATAACAGTCACTACTATAACAGTCACTACTATAACAGTCACTATTATACCAGTCTCTACTATAACAGTCTCTACTATAACAGTCACTATTATACCAGTCTCTACTATAACAGTCACTATTATTCCAGTCTCTACTATAACAGTCACTATTATACCAGCCTCTACTATAACAGTCACTACTATTACAGTCACTATTATACCAGTCTCTACTATAACAGTCTCTACTATAACAGTCACTATTATACCAGTCTCTACTATAACAGTCACTACTATAACAGTCACTATTATACCAGTCTCTACTATAACAGTCTCTACTATAACAGTCACTACTATAACAGTCTCTACTATAACAGTCACTACTATAACAGTCACTATTATACCAGTCTCTACTATAAAAGTCACTACTATAACAGTCTCTACTATAACAGTCTCTACTATACCAGTCTCTACTATAACAGTCTCTACTATACCAGTCACTACTATAACAGTCACTACTATAACAGTCACTGCTATAACAGTCTCTACTATACCAGTCTCTACTATAACAGTCTCTACTATAACAGTCACTATTATACCAGTCTCTACTATAACAGTCACTACTATAACAGTCACTACTATAACAATCACTACTATAACAGTCTCTAATATAACAGTCACTACTATACCAGTCTCTACTATAACAGTCACTACTATAACAGTCTCTACTATACCAGTCACTACTATAACAGTCTCTACTATAACAGTCTCTACTATAACAGTCACTACTATAACAGTCTCTACTATACCAGTCTCTACTATAACAGTCTCTACTATAACAGTCTCTACTATAACAGTCTCTACTATAACAGTCTCTACTATAACAGTCTTTACTATAACAGTCACTACTATAACAGTCTCTACTATAACAGTCTCTACTATAACAGTCTCTACTATAACAGTCTCTACTATAACAGTCTCTACTATAACAGTCACTACTATAACAGTCTCTACTATACCAGTCTCTACTATAACAGTCTCTACTATACCAGTCTCTACTATAACAATCTCTACTATAACAGTCTCTACTATAACAGTCACTACTATAACAGTCACTACTATACCAGTCACTACTATAACAGTCTCTACTATACCAGTCACTACTATAACAGTCTCTACTATAACAGTCTCTACTATAACAGACTCTACTATAACAGTCACTGCTATAACAGTCACTACTATACCAGTCACTACTATAACAGTCACTACTATACCAGTCACTACTATAACAGTCTCTACTATAACAGTCACTACTATAACATTCACTACTATAACAGTCTCTACTATACCAGTCTCTACTATACCAGTCTCTACTGTAACAGTCTCTACTATAACAGTCACTGCTATAACAGTCTCTACCATACCAGTCTCTACTATAACAGTCACTACTATAACAGTCACTACTATTACAGTCTCTACTATAACAGTCTCTACTATACCAGTCTCTACTATAACAGTCACTACTATAACAGTCTCTACTATAACGGTCACTACTATACCAGTCTCTACTATACAAGTCACTACTATAACAGTCACTACTATAACATTCACTACTATAACAGTCTCTACTATACCAGTCTCTACTATAACAGTCTCTACTATACCAGTCACTACTATACCAGTCTCTACTATAACAGTCACTACTATACCAGTCACTACTATACCAGTCACTACTATAACAGTCACTACTATACCAGTCTCTACTATAACAGTCACTGCTATAACAGTCACTGCTATACCAGTCTCTACTATAACAGTCTCTACTATAACAGTCACTATTATACCAGTCTCTACTATAACAGTCACTACTATAACAGTCACTATTATACCAGTCTCTTCTATAACAGTCACTACTATACCAGTCACTATTATACCAGTCTCTACTATAACAGTCTCTATATAACAGTCACTACTATAACAATCACTACTATAACAGTCTCTACTATAACAGTCTCTACTATAACAGTCACTACTATAACAGTCTCTACTATACCACTCACTACTATAACAGTCTCTACTATAACAGCCTCTACTATAACAGTCACTACTATACCAGTCTCTACTATAACAGTCACTACTATACCAGTCACTACTATAACAGTCTCTACTATAACAGTCTCTACTATAACAGTCACTAATATACCAGTCTCTACTGTACCAGTCTCTACTATACCAGTCACTACTATAACAGTCACTACTATACCAGTCTCTACTATAACAGTCACTGCTATAACAGTCACTGCTATACCAGTCTCTACTATAACAGTCTCTACTATAACAGTCACTATTATACCAGTCTCTACTATAACAGTCACTACTATAACAGTCACTATTATACCAGTCTCTTCTATAACAGTCACTACTATACCAGTCTCTACTATAACAGTCACTATTATACCAGTCTCTACTATAACAGTCTCTACTATAACAGTCACTACTATAACAATCACTACTATAACAGTCTCTACTATAACAGTCTCTACTATAACAGTCACTACTATAACAGTCACTACTATACCAGTCTCTACTATAACAGTCACTACTATAACAGTCTCTACTATACCAGTCACTACTATAACAGTCTCTACTATAACAGTCTCTACTATAACAGTCACTACTATAACAGTCACTATTATACCAGTCTCTACTATAACAGTCACTACTATAACAGTCACTATTATACCAGTCTCTACTATAACAGTCTCTACTATAACAGTCACTACTATAACAGTCTCTACTATAACAGTCACTACTATAACAGTCACTATTATACCAGTCTCTACTATAAAAGTCACTACTATAACAGTCTCTACTATAACAGTCTCTACTATACCAGTCTCTACTATAACAGTCTCTACTATACCAGTCACTACTATAACAGTCACTACTATAACAGTCACTGCTATAACAGTCTCTACTATACCAGTCTCTACTATAACAGTCTCTACTATAACAGTCACTATTATACCAGTCCTCTACTATAACAGTCACTACTATAACAGTCACTACTATAACAATCACTACTATAACAGTCTCTACTATAACAGTCACTACTATACCAGTCTCTACTATAACAGTCACTACTATAACAGTCTCTACTATACCAGTCACTACTATAACAGTCTCTACTATAACAGTCTCTACTATAACAGTCACTACTATAACAGTCTCTACTATACCAGTCTCTACTATAACAGTCTCTACTATAACAGTCTCTACTATAACAGTCTCTACTATAACAGTCTCTACTATAACAGTCTTTACTATAACAGTCACTACTATAACAGTCTCTACTATAACAGTCTCTACTATAACAGTCTCTACTATAACAGTCTCTACTATAACAGTCTCTACTATAACAGTCACTACTATAACAGTCTCTACTATACCAGTCTCTACTATAACAGTCTCTACTATACCAGTCTCTACTATAACATTCTCTACTATAACAGTCTCTACTATAACAGTCACTACTATAACAGTCACTACTATACCAGTCACTACTATAACAGTCCTCTACTATACCAGTCACTACTATAACAGTCTCTACTATAACAGTCTCTACTATAACAGTCTCTACTATAACAGTCACTGCTATAACAGTCACTACTATACCAGTCACTACTATAACAGTCACTACTATACCAGTCTCTACTATAACAGTCTCTACTATAACAGTCACTACTATAACAGTCACTACTATAACAGTCACTACTATAACAGTCTCTACTATACCAGTCTCTACTATAACAGTCTCTACTATAACAGTCACTACTATACCAGTCTCTACTATACCAGTCTCTACTATAACAGTCACTACTATAACAGTCACTACTATACAGTCTCTACTATAACAGTCTCTACTATACCAGTCTCTACTATAACAGTCACTACTATAACAGTCTCTACTATAACAGGTCACTACTATAACAGTCTCTACTATACCAGTCACTACTTATAACAGTCACTACTATAACAGTCACTACTATAACAGTCACTACTATACCAGTCTCTACTATAACAGTCTCTACTATACCAGTCACTACTATACCAGTCTCTACTATAACAGTCTCTACTATAACAGTCACTACTATACCAGTCACTACTATAACAGTCACTACTATACCAGTCTCTACTATAACAGTCACTACTATAACAGTCACTACTATACCAGTCACTACTATAACAGTCTCTACTATAACAGTCTCTACTTATACCAGTCTCTACTATAACAGTCACTACTATAACAGTCACTAATATACCAGTCTCTTCTATAACAGTCACTACTATACCAGTCACTACTATACCAGTCTCTACTATAACAGTCTCTACTATAACAGTCACTACTATAACAATCACTACTATAACAGTCTCTACTATAACAGTCTCTACTATAACAGTCACTACTATAACAGTCTCTACTATACCACTCACTACTATAACAGTCTCTACTATAACAGCCTCTACTATAACAGTCACTACTATACCAGTCTCTACTATAACAGTCACTACTATACCAGTCACTACTATAACAGTCTCTACTATAACAGTCTCTACTATAACAGTCACTAATATACCAGTCTCTACTGTACCAGTCTCTACTATAACAGTCACTACTATAACAGTCACTACTATACCAGTCTCTACTATAACAGTCACTGACTATAACAGTCACTGCTATACCAGTCTCTACTATAACAGTCTCTACTATAACAGTCACTATTATACCAGTCTCTACTATAACAGTCACTACTATAACAGTCACTATTATACCAGTCTCTTCTATAACAGTCACTACTATACAGTCTCTACTATAACAGTCACTATTATACCAGTCTCTACTATAACAGTCTCTACTATAACAGTCACTACTATAACAATCACTACTATAACAGTCTCTACTATAACAGTCTCTACTATAACAGTCACTACTTAACAGTCACTACTATACCAGTCTCTACTATAACAGTCACTACTATAACAGTCTCTACTATACCAGTCACTACTATAACAGTCTCTACTATAACAGTCTCTACTATAACAGTCACTACTATAACAGTCTCTATAACAGTCTCTACTATAACAGTCTCTACTATAACAGTCCTCTACTATAACAGTCTCTACTATAACAGTCTCTACTATAACAGTCACTACTATAACAGTCACTACTATAACAGTCACTACTATAACAGTCTCTACTATAACAGTCTCTACTATAACAGTCACTACTATAACAGTCTCTACTATACCAGTCTCTACTATAACAGTCTACTATAACAGTCTCTACTATAACAGTCTCTACTATACCAGTCTCTACTATACCAGTCTCTACTATAACCAGTCACTACTATAACAGTCTCTACTATAACAGCCTCTACTATAACAGTCACTACTATACCAGTCTCTACTATAACAGTCACTACTATACCAGTCACTACTATAACAGTCTCTACTATAACAGTCTCTACTATAACAGTCACTAATATACCAGTCTCTACTGTACCAGTCTCTACTATACCAGTCACTACTATAACAGTCACTACTATACCAGTCTCTACTATAACAGTCACTGCTATAACAGTCACTGCTATACCAGTCTCTACTATAACAGTCTCTACTATAACAGTCACTATTATACCAGTCTCTACTATAACAGTCACTACTATAACAGTCACTATTATACCAGTCTCTTCTATAACAGTCACTACTATACCAGTCTCTACTATAACAGTCACTATTATACCAGTCTCTACTATAACAGTCTCTACTATAACAGTCACTACTATAACAATCACTACTATAACAGTCTCTACTATAACAGTCTCTACTATAACAGTCACTACTATAACAGTCACTACTATAACCAGTCTCTACTATAACAGTCACTACTATAACAGTCTCTACTATACCAGTCACTACTATAACAGTCTCTACTATAACAGTCTCTACTATAACAGTCACTACTATAACAGTCTCTACTATACCAGTCTCTACTATAACAGTCTCTACTATAACAGTCTCTACTATAACAGTCTCTACTATAACAGTCTCTACTATACCAGTCACTACTATAACAGTCACTACTATAACAGTCACTACTATAACAGTCTCTACTATAACAGTCTCTACTATAACAGTCACTACTATAACAGTCTCTACTATACCAGTCTCTACTATAACAGTCTCTACTATAACAGTCTCTACTATAACAGTCTCTACTATACCAGTCTCTACTATACCAGTCTCTACTATACAGTCACTACTATAACAGTCACTACTATAACAGTCTCTACTATAACAGTCACTACTATAACAGTCACTACTATAACAGTCACTACTATAACAGTCTCTACTATAACAGTCACTGCTATAACAGTCACTACTATAACGGTCACTACTATACCAGTCCTCTACTATAACAGTCTCTACTATACAAGTCACTACTATAACAGTCACTACTATAACATTCACTACTATAACAGTCTCTACTATACCAGTCTCTACTATAACAGTCTCTACTATACCAGTCACTACTATACCAGTCTCTACTATAACAGTCACTACTATACCAGTCACTACTATACCAGTCACTACTATAACAGTCACTACTATACCAGTCTCTACTATAACAGTCACTGCTATAAACAGTCACTGCTATAGCCAGTCTCTACTATAACAGTCTCTACTATAACAGTCACTATTATACCAGTCTCTACTATAACAGTCACTATTATACCAGCTCTCCTATAACAGTCACTACTATACCAGTCTCTACTATAACAGTCACTATTATACCAGTCTCTTCTATAACAGTCTCTACTATAACAGTCACTACTATAACAATCACTACTATAACAGTCTCTACTATAACAGTCTCTACTATAACAGTCACTACTATAACAGTCACTATTATACCAGTCTCTACTATAACAGTCACTACTGTAACAGTCACTACTAACCAGTCTCTACTATACCAGTCACTGCTATAACAGTCTCTACTATAACAGTCACTACTATACAGTCTCTACTATAACAGTCACTACTATACCAGTCACTACTATAACAGTCTCTACTATAACAGTCTCTACTATAACAGTCACTACTATACCAGTCTCTACTATACCAGTCTCTACTATACCAGTCACTACTATACCAGTCTCTACTATAACAGTCTCTACTATAACAGTCTCTACTATACCAGTCTCTACTATACCACTCACTACTATAACAGTCTCTACTATAACAGCCTCTACTATAACAGTCACTACTATACCAGTCTCTACTATAACAGTCACTACTATACCAGTCACTACTATAACAGTCTCTACTATAACAGTCACTACTATACAGTCTCTACTATACCAGTCTCTACTATAACAGTCTCTACTATACCAGTCTCTACTATAACAGTCTCTACTATAACAGTCTCTACTATAACAGTCACTACTATACCAGTCACTACTATACCAGTCACTACTATACCAGTCACTACTATAACAGTCTCTACTAGAACAGTCACTACTATACCAGTCACTACTATAACAGTCTCTACTATAACAGTCACTACTATAACAGTCACTACTATACCAGTCACTACTATACCTGTCTCTACTATACAGTCACTACTATACCAGTCACTACTATACCAGTCTCTACTATAACAGTCACTACTATAACAGTCTCTACTATAACAGTCACTACTATAACAGTCACTATTATACCAGTCTCTACTATAACAGTCTCTACTATAACAGTCACTACTATAACAGTCTCTACTATAACAGTCTCTACTATAACAGTCTCTACTTATAACAGTCTCTACTATAACAGTCACTACTATAACAGTCACTACTATAACAGTCACTATTATACCAGTCACTACTATACCAGTCACTACTATAACAGTCTCTACTATACCAGTCACTACTATACCAGTCTCTACTATAACAGTCACTACTATAACAGTCTCTACTATACCAGTCACTACTATAACAGTCTCTACTATAACAGTCTCTACTATAACAGTCACTACTATAACAGTCACTACTATAACAGTCACTATTATACCAGTCTCTACTATAACAGTCTCTACTATAACAGTCACTATTATACCAGTCTCTACTATAACAGTCTCTACTATAACAGTCACTATTATTCCAGTCTCTACTATAACAGTCTCTACTATAACAGTCACTATTATACCAGTCTCTACTATAACAGTCACTACTATAAACAGTCACTATTATACCAGTCTCTACTATAACAGTCTCTACTATAACAGTCACTATTATACCAGTCTCTACTATAACAGTCACTACTATAACAGTCACTATTATACCAGTCACTACTATAACAGTCTCTACTATAACAGTCACTACTATAACAGTCTCTACTATAACAGTCTCTACTATAACAGTCTCTACTATAACAGTCACTACTATAACAGTCACTATTATACCAGTCTCTACTATAAAAGTCACTGGTATAACAGTCACTATTATACCAGTCACTACTATAACAGTCTCTACTATAACAGTCTCTACTATAACAGTCACTACTATACCAGTCACTACTATACCAGTCACTACTATACCAGTCTCTACTATAACAGTCTCTACTATAACAGTCACTACTATACCAGTCACTACTATACCAGTCTCTACTATAACAGTCTCTACTATAACAGTCACTACTATAACAGTCTCTACTATAAGAGTCACTACTATAACAGTCTCTACTATAACATTCACTACTATACCAGTCTCTACTATAACAGTCACTACTATACCAGTCACTACTATACCAGTCACTACTATAACAGTCTCTACTATAACAGTCTCTACTATAACAGTCACTACTATACCAGTCTCTACTATAACAGTCACTACTATACCAGTCACTACTATACCAGTCACTACTATAACAGTCTCTAGTATAACAGTCTCTACTATAACAGTCACTACTATACCAGTCTCTACTATACCAGTCTCTACTATAACAGTCACTATTATACCAGTCTCTACTATAACAGTCACTACTATAACAGTCACTATTATACCAGTCTCTTCTATAACAGTCACTACTATACCAGTCTCTACTATAACAGTCACTATTATACCAGTCTCTACTATAACAGTCTCTACTATAACAGTCACTACTATAACAGTCTCTACTATAACAGTCACTACTATAACAGTCACTATTATACCAGTCTCTACTATAACAGTCTCTACTATAACAGTCACTACTATAACAGTCTCTACTATAACAGTCTCTACTATAACAGCCTCTACTATAACAGTCTCTACTATAACAGTCACTACTATAACAGTCACTACTATAACAGTCACTATTATACCAGTCACTTACTATACCAGTCACTACTATAACAGTCTCTACTATACCAGTCACTACTATACCAGTCTCTACTATAACAGTCACTACTATAACAGTCTCTACTATACCAGTCACTACTATAACAGTCTCTACTATACAGTCTCTACTATAACAGTCACTACTATAACAGTCACTACTATAACAGTCACTATTATACCAGTCTCTACTATAACAAGTCTCTACTATAACAGTCACTATTATACCAGTCTCTACTATAACAGTCACTATATTCCAGTCTCTACTATAACAGTCTCTACTATAACAGTCACTATTATACCAGTCTCTACTATAACAGTCACTACTATAACAGTCACTATTATACCAGTCTCTACTATAACAGTCACTACTATAACAGTCTCTACTATAACAGTCTCTACTATAACAGTCACTACTATAACAGTCTCTACTATACCAGTCTCTACTATAACAGTCTCTACTATAACAGTCTCTACTATAACAGTCTCTACTATAACAGTCTCTACTATAACAGTCTCTACTATAACAGTCACTACTATAACAGTCACTACTATAACAGTCTCTACTATAACAGTCTCTACTATAACAGTCTCTACTATAACAGTCTCTACTATAACAGTCACTACTATAACAGTCTCTACTATAACAGTCTCTACTATAACAGTCTCTACTATAACAGTCTCTACTATAACAGTCTCTACTATAACAGTCACTACTATAACAGTCTCTACTATACCAGTCTCTACTGTAACAGTCTCTACTATAACAGTCACTGCTATAACAGTCTCTACTATACCAGTCTCTACTGTAACAGTCTCTACTATAACAGTCACTACTATAACAGTCACTACTATAACAGTCTCTACTATAACAGTCTCTACTATACCAGTCTCTATTATAACAGTCACTACTATAACAGTCTCTACTATAACGGTCACTACTATAGCAGTCTCTACTATAACAGTCTCTACTATACAAGTCACTACTATAACAGTCACTACTATAATATTCACTACTATAACAGTCTCTACTATACCAGTCCTCTACTATAACAGTCTCTACTATACCAGTCACTACTATACCAGTTTCTACTATAACAGTCACTACTATACCAGTCACTACTATACCAGTCACTACTATAACAGTCACTACTATACCAGTCTCTACTATAACAGTCACTGCCATAACAGTCACTGCTATACCAGTCTCTACTATAACAGTCTCTACTATAACAGTCACTATTATACCAGTCTCTACTATAACAGTCACTACTATAACAGTCACTATTATACCAGTCTCTTCTATAACAGTCACTACTTATACCAGTCTCTACTATAACAGTCTCTACTATAACAGTCACTATTATACCAGTCTCTACTATAACAGTCACTACTATAACAATCACTACTATAACAGTCTCTACTATAACAGTCTCTACTATAACAGTCACTACTATAACAGTCACTATTATACAGTCTCTACTATAACAGTCACTACTATAACAGTCACTACTATACCAGTCTCTACTATACCAGTCACTGCTATAACAGTCTCTACTATAACAGTCACTACTATAACAGTCTCTACTATACCACTCACTACTATAACAGTCTCTACTATAACAGCCTCTACTATAACAGTCTCTACTATAACAGTCTCTACTATACCAGTCACTACTATAACAGTCTCTACTATAACAGTCTCTACTATAACAGTCTCTACTATACCAGTCACTACTATAACAGTCTCTACTATAACAGTCTCTACTATAACAGTCACTACTATAACAGTCACTACTATAACAGTCACTATTATACCAGTCTCTACTATAACAGTCCTCTACTATAACAGTCACTATTATACCAGTCTCTACTATAACAGTCTCTACTATAACAGTCACCATTATTCCAGTCTCTACTATAACAGTCTCTACTATAACAGTCACTATTATACCAGTCTCTACTATAACAGTCACTACTATAACAGTCACTATTATACCAGTCTCTACTATAACAGTCTCTACTATAACAGTCACTATTATACCAGTCTCTACTATAACAGTCACTACTATAACAGTCACTATTATACCAGTCTCTACTATAACAGTCTCTACTATAACAGTCACTACTATAACAGTCTCTACTATAACAGTCTCTACTATAACAGTCTCTACTATATCAGTCTCTACTATAACAGTCACTACTATAACAGTCACTATTATACCAGTCTCTACTATAAAAATCACTGGTATAACAGTCACTACTATACCAGTCACTACTATAACAGTCTCTACTATAACAGTCTCTACTATAACAGTCACTACTATACCAGTCACTACTATACCAGTCACTACTATACCAGTCTCTACTATAACAGTCTCTACTATAACAGTCACTACTATACCAGTCACTACAACAGTCTCTACTATAACAGTCTCTACTATAACAGTCACTACTATAACAGTCTCTACTATAAGAGTCACTACTATAACAGTCTCTACTATTAACAGTCACTACTATACCAGTCTCTACTATAACAGTCACTACTATAACAGTCTCTACTATAACAGTCACTATATAACAGTCACTACTATACCAGTCTCTACTATAACAGTCACTACTATACCAGTCTCTACTATAACAGTCTCTACTATAACAGTCACTACTATACCAGTCACTACTATAACAGTCCTCTACTATAACCAGTCTCTTCTATAACAGTCACTACTATACCAGTCACTACTATAACAGTCTCTACTAAACAGTCTCTACTATAACAGTCTCTACTAACCAGTCACTACTATAACAGTCACTACTATACCAGTCACTACTATAACAGTCACTACTATACCAGTCTCTACTATAACAGTCTCTACTATAACAGTCACTATATACCAGTCTCTACTATAACAGTCTCTACTATAACAGTCACTACTATACAGTCACTACTATAACAGTCTCTACTATAACAGTCCTACTATACCAGTCACTACTATAACAGTCACTACTATACCAGTCACTACTATAACAGTCTCTACTATAACAGTCACTACTATAACAGTCTCTACTATAACAGTCACTACTATAACAGTCACTACTATACCAGTCCTACTAATAACAGTCTCTACTATACAGTCACTACTATAACAGTCTCTATAACAGTCTCTACTATACAGTCACTACTATAACAGTCTTACTATAACAGTCACTACTATACAGTCACTACTATAAACAGTCACTACTATAACAGTCTCTACTATAAACATCTCTACTATAACAGTCACTACTATAACAGTCACTACTATACAGTCTCTACTAATAACAGTCTCTACTATAACAGTCTCTACTATACAGTCTCTACTATAACAGTCTCTACTATAACAGTCACTACTATAACAGTCTCTACTATAACAGTCACTACTATACAGTCTCTACTATAACAGTCACCTACTATAACAGTCACTACTATAACAGTCACTACTATAACAGTCTCTACTATAACAGACTATAACAGTCTCTACTATAACAGTCACTGCTATACCAGTCACTACTATAACAGTCACTACTATAACAGTCACTATTATACCAGTCTCTACTATAAAAGTCACTGGTATAACAGTCACTACTATACCAGTCACTACTATAACAGTCTCTACTATAACAGTCTCTACTATAACAGTCACTACTATAACAGTCTCTACTATACCAGTCACTACTATACCAGTCACTACTATAACAGTCTCTACTAGAACAGTCACTACTATACCAGTCACTACTATAACAGTCTCTACTATAACAGTCACTACTATAACAGTCACTACTATACCAGTCACTACTATACCAGTCACTACTATACCAGTCACTACTATACCAGTCACTACTATACCAGTCTCTACTATAACAGTCACTACTATAACAGTCTCTACTATAACAGTCACTACAATAACAGTCACTATTATACCAGTCTCTACTATAACAATCTCTACTATAACAGTCACTACTATAACAGTCACTACTATAACAGTCTCTACTATAACAGTCACTACTATACCAGTCACTACTATACCAGTCACTACTATAACATTCTCTACTATACCAGTCACTACTATACCAGTCACTACTATACCAGTCTCTACTATAACAGTCACTACTATAACAGTCTCTACTATACCAGTCACTACTATAACAGACTCTACTATAACAGTCTCTACTATAACAGTCACTACTATAACAGTCACTACTATAACAGTCACTATTATACCAGTCTCTACTATAACAGTCTCTACTATAACAGTCACTATTATACCAGTCTCTACTATAACAGTCTCTACTATAACAGTCACTATTATTCCAGTCTCTACTATAACAGTCTCTACTATAACAGTCACTAGTATACCAGTCTCTACTATAACAGTCACTATTATACCAGTCTCTACTATAACAGTCTCTACTATAACAGTCACTATTATACCAGTCTCTACTATAACAGTCACTACTATAACAGTCACTATTATACCAGTCTCTACTATAACAGTCTCTACTATAACAGTCACTACTATAACAGTCTCTACTATAAAAGTCACTACTATAACAGTCTCTACTATAACAGTCACTACTATACCAGTCTCTACTATAACAGTCACTACTATAACAGTCTCTACTATACCAGTCACTACTATAACAGTCACTACTATAACAGTCACTATTATACCAGTCTCTACTATAACAGTCTCTACTATAACAGTCACTACTATAACAGTCACTACTATAACAGTCTCTACTATAACAGTCTCTACTATAACAGTCACTACTATACCAGTCTCTACTATAACAGTCTCTACTATAACAGTCTCTACTATAACAGTCACTACTATACCAGTCACTACTATAACAGTCACTGCTATACCAGTCTCTACTATACCAGTCTCTACTATAACAGTCACTATTATACCAGTCTCTACTATAACAGTCACTACTATAACAGTCACTACTATAACAATCACTACTATAACAGTCTCTACTATAACAGTCACTACTATACCAGTCTCTACTATAACAGTCACTACTATAACAGTCTCTACTATACCAGTCACTACTATAACAGTCTCTACTATAACAGTCTCTACTATAACAGTCACTACTATAACAGTCTCTACTATACCAGTCTCTACTATAACAGTCTCTACTATAACAGTCTCTACTATAACAGTCTCTACTATAACAGTCTCTACTATAACAGTCACTACTATAACAGTCACTACTATAACAGTCTCTACTATAACAGTCTCTACTATAACAGTCTCTACTATAACAGTCACTACTATAACAGTCTCTACTATACCAGTCTCTACTATAACAGTCTCTACTATAACAGTCTCTACTATAACAGTCTCTACTATAACAGTCACTACTATAACAGTCTCTACTATACCAGTCTCTACTGTAACAGTCTCTACTATAATAGTCACTGCTATAACAGTCTCTACTATACCAGTCTCTACTATAACAGTCACTACTATAACAGTCACTACTATAACAGTCTCTACTATAACAGTCTCTACTATACCAGTCTCTATTATAACAGTCACTACTATAACAGTCTCTACTATAACGGTCACTACTATAGCAGTCTCTACTATAACAGTCTCTACTATACAAGTCACTACTATAACAGTCTCTACTATACCAGTCACTACTATACCAGTTTCTACTATAAAAGTCACTATTATACCAGTCACTACTATACCAGTCACTACTATAACAGTCACTACTATACCAGTCTCTACTATAACAGTCACTGCCATAACAGTCACTGCTATACCAGTCTCTACTATAACAGTCTCTACTATAACAGTCACTATTATACCAGTCTCTACTATAACAGTCACTACTATAACAGTCACTATTATACCAGTCTCTTCTAAAACAGTCACTACTATACCAGTCTCTACTATAACAGTCTCTACTATAACAGTCACTATTATACCAGTCTCTACTATAACAGTCACTACTATAACAATCACTACTATAACAGTCTCTACTATAACAGTCTCTACTATAACAGTCACTACTATAACAGTCACTACTATAACAGTCACTACTATACCAGTCTCTACTATACCAGTCACTGCTATAACAGTCTCTACTATAACAGTCACTACTATAAAAGTCTCTACTATACCACTCACTACTATAACAGTCTCTACTATAACAGCCTCTACTATAACAGTCTCTACTATAACAGTCTCTACTATACCAGTCACTACTATAACAGTCTCTACTATAACAGTCTCTACTATAACAGTCTCTACCATACCAGTCTCTACTATAACAGTCTCTACTATAACAGTCTCTACTATAACAGTCTCTACTATAACAGTCACTACTATAACAGTCTCTACTATAACAGTCACTATTATAACAGTCACTACTATAACAGTCACTACTATACCAGTCACTACTATAAGAGTCTCTACTATACCAGTCACTACTATAACAGTCACTACTATAACAGTCACTACTATACCAGTCACTACTATAACAGTCACTACTATACCAGTCTCTACTATAACAGTCACTACTAAAACAGTCTCTACTATAACAGTCTCTACTATAACAGTCACTGCTATAACAGTCACTGCTATAACAGTCTCTACTATACCAGTCTCTACTATAACAGTCTCTACTATAACAGTCTCTACCATACCAGTCTCTACTATAACAGTCTCTACTATAACAGTCTCTACTATAGCAGTCACTACTATAACGGTCTCTACTATAACAGCCTCTACTATACCAGTCTCTACTATAACAGTCTCTACTATAACAGTCACTACTATACCAGTCTCTACTATAAGAGTCACTACTATAACAGTCTCTACTATACGAGTCTCTAATATAACAGTCTCTACTATAACAGTCACTACTATACCAGTCACTACTATACCAGTCTCTACTATAACAGTCACTACTATAACAGTCTCTACTATACCAGTCTCTACTATAACAGTCTCTACTATAACAGTCACTACTATACCAGTCACTACTATAACAGTCACTACTATAACAGTCACTACTATAACAGTCACTACTATACCAGTCTCTACTATAATAGTCACTACTATACCAGTCTCTACTATAACAGTCTCTACTATAACAGTCACTACTATAACAGTCTCTACTATAACAGTCTCTACTATAACAGTCTCTACTATAACAGTCTCTACTATAACAGTCACTACTATAACAGTCTCTACTATACCAGTCTCTACTATAACAGTCTCTACTATAACAGTCTCTACTATACAAGTCACTACTATAACAGTCACTACTATAACATTCACTACTATAACAGTCTCTACAATACCAGTCTCTACTATAACAGTCTCTACTATACCAGTCACTACTATACCAGTCACTACTATACCAGTCACTACTATAACAGTCACTACTATACCAGTCTCTACTATAACAGTCACTACTATAACAGTCACTATTATACCAGTCTCTTCTATAACAGTCACTACTATACCAGTCTCTACTATAACAGTCTCTAGTATAACAGTCACTATTATATCAGTCTCTACTATAACAGTCACTACTATAACAGTCTCTACTATAACAGTCTCTACTATAACAGTCACTACTATAACAGTCACTATTATACCAGTCTCTACTATAACAGTCACTACTATAACAGTCACTACTATACCAGTCACTGCTATAACAGTCTCTACTATAACAGTCACTACTATAACAGTCTCTACTATACCACTCACTACTATAACAGTCTCTACTATAACAGTCTCTACTATAACAGTCTCTACTATAACAGTCTCTACTATAACAGTCTCTACTATAACAGTCTCTACTATAACAGTCACTACTATAACAGTCTCTACTATAACAGTCACTACTATAACAGTCACTACTATAACAGTCACTACTATACCAGTCACTACTATAACAGTCTCTACTATAACAGTCACTACTATAACAGTCTCTACTATACCAGTCTCTACTATAACAGTCTCTACTATAACAGTCACTGCTATAACAGTCACTACTATAACAGTCACTACTATACCAGTCACTACTATAACAGTCACTACTATACCAGTCACTACTATAACAGTCTCTACTATAACAGTCACTACTATAACAGTCTCTACTATAACAGTCACTACTAAAACAGTCTCTACTATAACAGTCTCTACTATAACAGTCACTGCTATAACAGTCTCTACTATACCAGTCTCTACTATAACAGTCTCTACTATAACAGTCTCTACTATAACAGTCTCTACTATACCAGTCACTACTATAACGGTCTCTACTATAACAGTCTCTACTATACCAGTCTCTACTATAACAGTCTCTACTATAACAGTCACTACTATAACAGTCACTACTATATCAGTCTCTACTATAAGAGTCACTACTATAACAGTCTCTACTATACCAGTCTCTACTATAACAGTCTCTACTATAACAGTCACTACTATACCAGTCACTACTATACCAGTCTCTACTATAACAGTCACTACTATAACAGTCTCTACTATACCAGTCTCTACTATAACAGTCTCTACTATAACAGTCACTACTATACCAGTCACTACTATAACAGTCACTACTATACCAGTCTCTACTATAACAGTCACTACTATACCAGTCTCTACTATAACAGTCTCTACTATAACAGTCACTACTATAACAGTCTCTACTATAACAGTCTCTACTATACCAGTCACTACTATAACACTCACTACTATACCAGTCTCTACTATAACAGTCTCTACTATACCAGTCTCTACTATAACAGTCACTACTATAACAGTCACTACTATACCAGTCTCTACTATAACAGTCTCTACTATAACAGTCACTACAATAACAGTCTCTACTATAACAGTCTCTACTATACCAGTCTCTACTATAACAGTCTCTACTATACCAGTCTCTACTATAACAGTCTCTACTATACCAGTCTCTACTATAACAGTCTCTACTATAACAGTCACTACCATAACAGTCACTACTATAACAGTCTCTACTATAACAGTCTCTACTATACCAGTCTCTACTATACCAGTCTCCACTATACCAGTCTCTACTATAACAGTCACTACTATAACAGTCACTGCTATAACAGTCTCTACTATACCAGTCTCTGCTATAACAGTCACTACTATAACAGTCTCTACTATACCAGTCACTACTATAACAGTCTCTACTATAACAGTCACTACTATACCAGTCTCTACTATACCAGTCTCTACTATAACAGTCTCTACTATACCAGTCTCTACTATACCAGTCTCTACTATACCAGTCTCTACTATAACAGTCACTACTATAACAGTCTCTACTATAACAGTCTCTACTATACCAGTCTCTACTATACCAGACTCTACTATACTAGTCTCTACTATACCAGTCTCTACTATACCAGTCACTACTATACCAGTCTCTACTATACCAGTCTCTACTATAACAGTCTCTACTATAACAGTCACTACTATAACAGTCACTACTATAACAGTCTCTACTATAACAGTCACTACTATAACAGTCACTATTATACCAGTCTCTACTATAAGAGTCTCTACTATAACAGTCACTATTATACCAGTCTCTACTATAACAGTCACTATTATACCAGTCTCTACTATAACAGTCACTATTATAACAGTCACTATTATACCAGTCTCTACTATAACAGTCTCTACTATAACAGTCTCTACTATACCAGTCACTACTATAACAGTCACTACCATAACAGTCTCTACTATACCAGTCTCTACTATACCAGTCTCTACTATAACAGTCTCTACTATAACAGTCTCTACTATAACAGTCTCTACTATAACAGTCACTACTATAACAGTCACTACTATAACAGTCACTACTATACCAGTCACTACTATAACAGTCTCTACTATACCAGTCACTACTATAACAGTCTCTACTATAACAGTCACTACTATAACAGTCTCTACTATACCAGTCTCTACTATAACAGTCTCTACTATAACAGTCACTGCTATAACAGTCACTACTATAACAGTCACTACTATACCAGTCAATACTATAACAGTCACTACTATACCAGTCACTACTATAACAGTCTCTACTATAACAGTCACTACTATAACAGTCTCTACTATAACAGTCACTACTAAAACAGTCTCTACTATAACAGTCTCTACTATAACAGTCACTGCTATAACAGTCTCTACTATACCAGTCTCTACTATAACAGTCTCTACTATAACAGTCACTGCTATAACAGTCACTGCTATAACAGTCACTACTATACCAGTCACTACTATAACAGTCACTACTATACCAGTCACTACTATAACAGTCTCTACTATACCAGTCTCTACTATAACACTCTCTACTATAACAGTCTCTACTATAACAGTCTCTACTATACCAGTCACTACTATAACAGTCTCTACTATAACAGTCTCTACTATACCAGTCTCTACTATAACAGTCTCTACTATAACAGTCACTACTATAACAGTCACTACTATACCAGTCTCTACTATAAGAGTCACTACTATAACTGTCTCTACTATACCAGTCTCTACTATAACAGTCTCTACTATAACAGTCACTACTATACCAGTCACTACTATACCAGTCTCTACTATAACAGTCTCTACTATACCAGTCTCTACTATAACAGTCTCTACTATAACAGTCACTACTATACCAGTCACTACTATAACAGTCACTACTATAACAGTCACTACTATACCAGTCTCTACTATAAGTCTCTACTATAACAGTCACTACTATAACAGTCTCTACTATAACAGTCACTACTATAACAGTCACTACTATAACAGTCACTACTATACCAGTCTCTACTATAACAGTCACTACTATAACAGTCACTACTATAACAGTCACTACTATAACAGTCACTACTATAACAGTCTCTACTATAACAGTCTCTACTATAACAGTCACTACTATACCAGTCACTACTATACCAGTCTCTACTATAACAGTCACTACTATAACAGTCTCTACTATACCAGTCTCTACTATAACAGTCTCTACTATAACAGTCACTACTATACCAGTCACTACTATACCAGTCTCTACTATAACAGTCTCTACTATACCAGTCTCTACTATAACAGTCTCTACTATAACAGTCACTACTATACCAGTCACTACTATAACAGTCACTACTATAACAGTCACTACTATACCACTTTCTACTATAACAGTCACTACTATACCAGTCTCTACTATAAGTCTCTACTATAACAGTCACTACTATAACAGTCTCTACTATAACAGTCACTACTATAACAGTCACTACTATAACAGTCACTACTATACCAGTCTCTACTATAACAGTCACTACTATAACAGTCACTACTATAACAGTCACTACTATAACAGTCACTGCTATAACAGTCTCTACTATAACAGTCTCTACTATAACAGTCACTACTATACCAGTCACTACTATACCAGTCTCTACTATAACAGTCACTACTATAACAGTCACTACAATAACAGTCTCTACTATAACAGTCTCTACTATACCAGTCTCTACTATAACAGTCTCTACTATACCAGTCTCTACTATAACAGTCTCTACTATACCAGTCTCTACTATAACAGTCTCTACTATAACAGTCACTACCATAACAGTCACTACTATAACAGTCTCTACTATAACAGTCTCTACTATACCAGTCTCTACTATACCAGTCTCCACTATACCAGTCTCTACTATAACAGTCACTACTATAACAGTCACTGCTATAACAGTCTCTACTATACCAGTCTCTGCTATAACAGTCACTACTATAACAGTCTCTACTATACCAGTCACTACTATAACAGTCTCTACTATAACAGTCTCTACTATACCAGTCTCTACTATACCAGACTCTACTATACCAGTCTCTACTATACCAGTCTCTACTATACCAGTCACTACTATACCAGTCTCTACTATACCAGTCTCTACTATAACAGTCTCTACTATAACAGTCACTACTATAACAGTCTCTACTATAACAGTCACTACTATAACAGTCACTATTATACCAGTCTCTACTATAACAGTCTCTACTATAACAGTCACTATTATACCAGTCTCTACTATAACAGTCACTATTATACCAGTCTCTACTATAACAGTCACTATTATAACAGTCACTATTATACCAGTCTCTACTATAACAGTCTCTACTATAACAGTCTCTACTATACCAGTCACTACTATAACAGTCACTACCATAACAGTCTCTACTATACCAGTCTCTACTATACCAGTCTCTACTATAACAGTCTCTACTATAACAGTCTCTACTATAACAGTCTCTACTATAACAGTCACTACTATAACAGTCACTACTATAACAGTCACTACTATACCAGTCTCTACTATACCAGTCACTACTATAACAGTCTCTACTATAACAGTCACTACTATAACAGTCTCTACTATACCAGTCTCTACTATAACAGTCTCTACTATAACAGTCACTGCTATAACAGTCACTACTATACCAGTCAATACTATAACAGTCACTACTATACCAGTCACTACTATAACAGTCTCTACTATAACAGTCACTACTATAACAGTCTCTACTATAACAGTCACTACTAAAACAGTCTCTACTATAACAGTCTCTACTATAACAGTCACTGCTATAACAGTCTCTACTATACCAGTCTCTACTATAACAGTCTCTACTATAACAGTCACTGCTATAACAGTCACTACTATAACAGTCACTACTATACCAGTCACTACTATAACAGTCACTACTATACCAGTCACTACTATAACAGTCTCTACTATACCAGTCTCTACTATAACACTCTCTACTATAACAGTCTCTACTATAACAGTCTCTACTATACCAGTCACTACTATAACAGTCTCTACTATAACAGTCTCTACTATACCAGTCTCTACTATAACAGTCTCTACTATAACAGTCACTACTATAACAGTCACTACTATACCAGTCTCTACTATAAGAGTCACTACTATAACTGTCTCTACTATACCAGTCTCTACTATAACAGTCTCTACTATAACAGTCACTACTATACCAGTCACTACTATACCAGTCTCTACTATAACAGTCTCTACTATACCAGTCTCTACTATAACAGTCTCTACTATAACAGTCACTACTATACCAGTCACTACTATAACAGTCACTACTATAACAGTCACTACTATACCACTTTCTACTATAACAGTCACTACTATACCAGTCTCTACTATAAGTCTCTACTATAACAGTCACTACTATAACAGACTCTACTATAACAGTCACTACTATAACAGTCACTACTATAACAGTCACTACTATACCAGTCTCTACTATAACAGTCACTACTATAACAGTCACTACTATAACAGTCACTACTATAACAGTCACTACTATAACAGTCTCTACTATAACAGTCTCTACTATAACAGTCACTACTATACCAGTCACTACTATACCAGTCTCTACTATAACAGTCACTACTATAACAGTCTCTACTATACCAGTCTCTACTATAACAGTCTCTACTATAACAGTCACTACTATACCAGTCACTACTATAACAGTCTCTACTATAACAGTCACTACTATAACAGTCTCTACTATAACAGTCACTACTATACCAGTCTCTACTATAACAGTCACTACTATACCAGTCACTACTATACCAGTCACTACTATAACAGTCTCTACTATACCAGTCTCTACTATAACAGTCACTACTATACCAGTCTCTACTATAACAGTCTCTACTATACCAGTCTCTACTGTACCAGTCTCTACTATAACAGTCTCTACTATAACAGTCTCTACTATACCAGTCTCTACTATAACAGTCACTACTATAACAGTCTCTACTATAACAGTCACTACTATAACAGTCACTATTATACCAGTCTCTACTATAACAGTCACTATTATACCAGTCTCTACTATAACAGTCACTATTATACCAGTCTCTACTATAACAGTCACTATTATAACAGTCACTATTATACCAGTCTCTACTATAACAGTCACAATTATACCAGTCTCTACTATAACAGTCACTACTATACCAGTCTCTACTATAACAGTCTCTACTATAACAGTCACTACTATAACAGTCTCTACTATAACAGTCTCTACTATAACAGTCTCTACTATAACAGTCACTATTATACCAGTCTCTACTATACCAGTCACTACTATACCAGTCTCTACTATAACAGTCTCTACTATAACAGTCACTACTATAACAGTCTCTACTATAACAGTCACTACTATAACAGTCTCTACTATAACAGTCACTACTATAACAGTCTCTACTATAACAGTCTCTACTATAACAGTCTCTACTATAACAGTCTCTACTATACCAGTCACTACTATACCAGTCTCTACTATACCAGTCTCTACTATAACAGTCACTACTATAACAGTCACTACTATAACAGTCACTACTATACCAGTCTCTACTATACCAGTCACTACTATACCAGTCACTACTATAACAGTCTCTACGATAACAGTCTCTACTATAACAGTCTCTACTATACCAGTCACTGCTATAACAGTATCTACTATACCAGTCTCTACTATAACAGTCACTACTATAACAGTCTACTATACCAGTCACCACTATAACAGTCTCTACTATAACAGTCTCTACTATAACAGTCACTACTATACCAGTCTCTACTATAACAGTCTCTACTATAACAGTCACTACAATAACAGTCTCTACTATACCAGTCTCTACTATACCAGTCTCTACTATAACAGTCTCTACTATACCAGTCACTACTATACCAGTCTCTACTATAACAGTCTCTACTATACCAGTCTCTACTATAACAGTCTCTACTATAACAGTCACTACTATAACAGTCACTACTATAACAGTCTCTACTATAACAGTCTCTACTATACCAGTCTCTACTATACCAGTCTCCACTATACCAGTCTCTACTATAACAGTCACTACTATAACAGTCACTGCTATAACAGTCTCTACTATACCAGTCTCTGCTATAACAGTCACTACTATAACAGTCTCTACTATACCAGTCACTACTATAACAGTCTCTACTATAACAGTCACTACTATACCAGTCTCTAATATACCAGTCTCTACTATAACAGTCTCTACTATACCAGTCTCTACTATACCAGTCTCTACTATACCAATCTCTACTATACCAGACTCTACTATACCAGTCTCTACTATACCAGTCTCTACTATACCAGTCACTACTATACCAGTCTCTACTATAACAGTCTCTACTATAACAGTCTCTACTATAACAGTCACTACTATAACAGTCACTACTATAACAGTCTCTACTATAACAGTCACTACTATAACAGTCACTATTATACCAGTCTCTACTATAACAGTCTCTACTATAACAGTCACTATTATACCAGTCTCTACTATAACAGTCACTATTATACCAGTCTCTACTATAACAGTCACTATTATAACAGTCACTATTATACCAGTCTCTACTATAACAGTCTCTACTATACCAGTCACTACCATAACAGTCTCTACTATACCAGTCTCTACTATACCAGTCTCTACTATAACAGTCTCTACTATAACAGTCTCTACACTAACAGTCTCTACTATAACAGTCACTACTATAACAGTCACTACTATAACAGTCACTACTATACCAGTCACTACTATAACAGTCTCTACTATACCAGTCACTACTATAACAGTCACTACTATAACAGTCTCTACTATACCAGTCTCTACTATAACAGTCTCTACTATAACAGTCACTGCTATAACAGTCACTACTAGAACAGTCACTACTATACCAGTCAATACTATAACAGTCACTACTATACCAGTCACTACTATAACAGTCTCTACTATAACAGTCACTACTATAACAGTCTCTACTATAACAGTCACTACTAAAACAGTCTCTACTATAACAGTCTCTACTATAACAGTCACTGCTATAACAGTCTCTACTATACCAGTCTCTACTATAACAGTCTCTACTATAACAGTCACTGCTATAACAGTCACTACTATAACAGTCACTACTATACCAGTCACTACTATAACAGTCACTACTATACCAGTCACTACTATAACAGTCTCTACTATAACAGTCTCTACTATAACAGTCTCTACTATACCAGTCTCTACTATAACACTCTCTACTATAACAGTCTCTACTATAACAGTCTCTACTATACCAGTCACTACTATAACAGTCTCTACTATAACAGTCTCTACTATACCAGTCTCTACTATAACAGTCTCTACTATAACAGTCACTACTATAACAGTCACTACTATACCAGTCTCTACTATAAGAGTCACTACTATAACTGTCTCTACTATACCAGTCTCTACTATAACAGTCTCTACTATAACAGTCACTACTATACCAGTCACTACTATACCGGTCTCTACTATAACAGTCTCTACTATACCAGTCTCTACTATAACAGTCTCTACTATAACAGTCACTACTATACCAGTCACTACTATAACAGTCACTACTATAACATTCACTACTATAACAGTCACTACTATACCACTTTCTACTATAACAGTCACTACTATACCAGTCTCTACTATAAGTCTCTACTATAACAGTCACTACTATAACAGTCTCTACTATAACAGTCACTACTATAACAGTCTCTACTATACCAGTCTCTACTATAACAGTCTCTACTATAACAGTCACTGCTATAACAGTCACTACTATAACAGTCACTACTATACCAGTCAATACTATAACAGTCACTACTATACCAGTCACTACTATAACAGTCTCTACTATAACAGTCACTACTATAACAGTCTCTACTATAACAGTCACTACTAAAACAGTCTCTACTATAACAGTCTCTACTATAACAGTCACTGCTATAACAGTCTCTACTATACCAGTCTCTACTATAACAGTCTCTACTATAACAGTCACTGCTATAACAGTCACTACTATAACAGTCACTACTATACCAGTCACTACTATAACAGTCACTACTATACCAGTCACTACTATAACAGTCTCTACTATACCAGTCTCTACTATAACACTCTCTACTATAACAGTCTCTACTATAACAGTCTCTACTATACCAGTCACTACTATACCAGTCTCTACTATAAGAGTCACTACTATAACTGTCTCTACTATACCAGTCTCTACTATAACAGTCTCTACTATAACAGTCACTACTATACCAGTCACTACTATACCAGTCTCTACTATAACAGTCTCTACTATACCAGTCTCTACTATAACAGTCTCTACTATAACAGTCACTACTATACCAGTCACTACTATAACAGTCACTACTATAACAGTCACTACTATACCACTTTCTACTATAACAGTCACTACTATACCAGTCTCTACTATAAGTCTCTACTATAACAGTCACTACTATAACAGTCTCTACTATAACAGTCACTACTATAACAGTCACTACTATACCAGTCTCTACTATAACAGTCACTACTATAACAGTCACTACTATAACAGTCACTACTATAACAGTCACTACTATAACAGTCTCTACTATAATAGTCTCTACTATAACAGTCACTACTATACCAGTCACTACTATACCAGTCTCTACTATAACAGTCACTACTATAACAGTCTCTAATATACCAGTCTCTACTATAACAGTCTCTACTATAACAGTCACTACTATACCAGTCACTACTATAACAGTCTCTACTATAACAGTCACTACTATAACAGTCTCTACTATAACAGTCTCTACTATAACAGTCACTACTATACCAGTCTCTACTATAACAGTCACTACTATACCAGTCACTACTATACCAGTCACTACTATAACAGTCTCTACTATACCAGTCTCTACTATAACAGTCACTACTATACCAGTCTCTACTATAACAGTCTCTACTATACCAGTCTCTACTGTACCAGTCTCTACTATAACAGTCTCTACTATAACAGTCTCTACTATACCAGTCTCTACTATAACAGTCACTACTATAACAGTCTCTACTATAACAGTCACTACTATAACAGTCACTATTATACCAGTCTCTACTATAACAGTCACTATTATACCAGTCTCTACTATAACAGTCACTATTATACCAGTCTCTACTATAACAGTCACTATTATAACAGTCTCTACTATAACAGTCACTATTATAACAGTCACTATTATACCAGTCTCTACTATAACAGTCACAATTATACCAGTCTCTACTATAACAGTCACTACTATACCAGTCTCTACTATAACAGTCTCTACTATAACAGTCACTACTATAACAGTCTCTACTATAACAGTCTCTACTATAACAGTCTCTACTATAACAGTCACTACTATAACAGTCACTATTATACCAGTCTCTACTATACCAGTCACTACTATACCAGTCTCTACTATAACAGTCTCTACTATAACAGTCACTACTATAACAGTCTCTACTATAACAGTCACTACTATAACAGTCACTACTATAACAGTCTCTACTATAACAGTCACTACTATAACAGTCTCTACTATAACAGTCTCTACTATAACAGTCTCTACTATAACAGTCACTACTATAACAGTCTCTACTATACCAGTCTCTACTATAACAGTCTCTACTATACCAGTCACTACTATACCAGTCTCTACTATACCAGTCTCTACTATAACAGTCACTACTATAACAGTCACTACTATAACAGTCACTACTATACCAGTCTCTACTATACCAGTCACTACTATACCAGTCACTACTATAACAGTCTCTACGATAACAGTCTCTACGATAACAGTCTCTACTATAACAGTCTCTACTATACCAGTCACTGCTATAACAGTATCTACTATACCAGTCTCTACTATAACAGTCACTACTATAACAGTCTACTATACCAGTCACCACTATAACAGTCTCTACTATAACAGTCTCTACTATAACAGTCACTACTATACCAGTCTCTACTATACTAGTCTCTACTATAACAGTCTCTACTATACCACTCTCTACTATACCAGTCTCTACTATAACAGTCTCTACTATAACAGTCACTACAATAACAGTCTCTACTATAACAGTCTCTACTATACCAGTCTCTACTATAACAGTCTCTACTATACCAGTCACTACTATACCAGTCTCTACTATACCAGTCTCTACTATAACAGTCACTACTATAACAGTCACTACTATAACAGTCTCTACTATAACAGTCTCTACTATACCAGTCTCTACTATACCAGTCTCCACTATACCAGTCTCTACTATAACAGTCACTACTATAACAGTCACTGCTATAACAGTCTCTACTATACCAGTCTCTGCTATAACAGTCACTACTATAACAGTCTCTACTATACCAGTCACTACTATAACAGTCTCTACTATAAAAGTCACTACTATACCAGTCTCTACTATACCAGTCTCTACTATACCAGTCTCTACTATACCAGTCTCTACTATAACAGTCACTACTATAACAGTCTCTACTATAACAGTCTCTACTATACCAGTCTCTACTATACCAGTCTCTACTATACCAGTCTCTACTATACCAGTCACTACTATACCAGTCTCTACTATAACAGTCTCTACTATAACAGTCTCTACTATAACAGTCACTATTATACCAGTCTCTACTATAACAGTCTCTACTATAACAGTCACTATTATACCAGTCTCTACTATAACAGTCACTATTATACCAGTCTCTACTATAACAGTCACTATTATAACAGTCACTATTATAACAGTCACTATTATACCAGTCTCTACTATAACAGTCTCTACTATACCAGTCACTACTATAACAGTCACTACCATAACAGTCTCTACTATACCAGTCTCTACTATACCAGTCTCTACTATAACAGTCTCTACTATAACAGTCTCTACTATAACAGTCTCTACTATAACAGTCACTACTATAACAGTCACTACTATAACAGTCACTACTATACCAGTCACTACTATAACAGTCTCTACTATACCAGTCACTACTATAACAGTCTCTACTATAACAGTCACTACTATAACAGTCTCTACTATACCAGTCTCTACTATAATAGTCTCTACTATAACAGTCACTACTATAACAGTCACTACTATACCAGTCAATACTATAACAGTCACTACTATACCAGTCACTACTATAACAGTCTCTACTATAACAGTCACTACTATAACAGTCTCTACTATAACAGTCACTACTAAAACAGTCTCTACTATAACAGTCTCTACTATAACAGTCACTGCTATAACAGTCTCTACTATACCAGTCTCTACTATAACAGTCTCTACTATAACAGTCACTGCTATAACAGTCACTACTATAACAGTCACTACTATACTAGTCACTACTATAACAGTCACTACTATACCAGTCACTACTATAACAGTCTCTACTATACCAGTCTCTACTATAACACTCTCTACTATAACAGTCTCTACTATAACAGTCTCTACTATACCAGTCACTACTATAACAGTCTCTACTATAACAGTCTCTACTATACCAGTCACTACTATAACAGTCTCTACTATACCAGTCTCTACTATAACAGTCTCTACTATAACAGTCACTACTATAACAGTCACTACTATACCAGTCTCTACTATAAGAGTCACTACTATAACTGTCTCTACTATACCAGTCTCTACTATAACAGTCGCTACTATAACAGTCACTACTATACCAGTCACTACTATACCGGTCTCTACTATAACAGTCTCTACTATACCAGTCTCTACTATAACAGTCACTACTATACCAGTCACTACTATACCAGTCACTACTATAACAGTCACTACTATAACATTCACTACTATAACAGTCACTACTATACCACTTTCTACTATAACAGTCACTACTATACCAGTCTCTACTATAAGTCTCTACTATAACAGTCACTACTATAACAGTCTCTACTATAACAGTCACTACTATAACAGTCACTACTATAACAGTCACTACTATACCAGTCTCTACTATAACAGTCACTACTATAACAGTCACTACTATAACAGTCACTACTATAACAGTCACTACTATAACAGTCTCTACTATAACAGTCTCTACTATAACAGTCACTACTATAACAGTCTCTACTATACCAGTCTCTACTATAACAGTCTCTACTATAACAGTCACTACTATACCAGTCACTACTATAACAGTCTCTACTATAACAGTCACTACTATAACAGTCTCTACTATAACAGTCTCTACTATAACAGTCACTACTATACCAGTCTCTACTATAACAGTCACTACTATACCAGTCACTACTATAACAGTCTCTATTATACCAGTCTCTACTATAACAGTCACTACTATACCAGTCTCTACTATAACAGTCTCTACTATACCAGTCTCTACTGTACCAGTCTCTACTATAACAGTCTCTACTATAACAGTCTCTACTATACCAGTCTCTACTATAACAGTCACTACTATAACAGTCTCTACTATAACAGTCACTACTATAACAGTCACTATTATACCAGTCTCTACTATAACAGTCACTATTATACCAGTCTCTACTATAACAGTCACTATTATACCAGTCTCTACTATAACAGTCACTATTATAACAGTCACTATTATACCAGTCTCTACTATAACAGTCACAATTATACCAGTCTCTACTATAACAGTCACTACTATACCAGTCTCTACTATAACAGTCACTACTATAACAGTCTCTACTATAACAGTCTCTACTATAACAGTCACTACTATAACAGTCACTATTATACCAGTCTCTACTATACCAGTCACTACTATACCAGTCTCTACTATAACAGTCTCTACTATAACAGTCACTACTATAACGGTCTCTACTATAACAGTCACTACTATAACAGTCACTACTATAACAGTCTCTACTATAACAGTCACTACTATAACAGTCTCTACTATAACAGTCTCTACTATAACAGTCTCTACTATAACAGTCACTACTATAACAGTCTCTACTATACCAGTCTCTACTATAACAGTCTCTACTATACCAGTCACTACTATACCAGTCTCTACTATACCAGTCTCTACTATAACAGTCTCTACTATACCAGTCTCTACTATACCAGTCTCTACTATAACAGTCTCTACTATACCAGTCCCTACTGTACCAGTCTCTACTATACCAGTCTCTACTATAACAGTCTCTACTATAACAGTCACTACTATACCAGTCTCTACTATAAGTCTGTACTATAACAGTCTCTACTATACCAGTCTCTACTATACCAGTCTCTACTATAACAGTCTCTACTATAACAGTCTCTACTATAACAGTCTCTACTATAACAGTCACTACTATAACAGTCACTACTATAACAGTCACTACTATACCAGTCACTACTATAACAGTCTCTACTATACCAGTCACTACTATAACAGTCTCTACTATAACAGTCACTACTATAACAGTCTCTACTATACCAGTCTCTACTATAACAGTCTCTACTATAACAGTCACTGCTATAACAGTCACTACTATAACAGTCACTACTATACCAGTCAATACTATAACAGTCACTACTATACCAGTCACTACTATAACAGTCTCTACTATAACAGTCACTACTATAACAGTCTCTACTATAACAGTCACTACTAAAACAGTCTCTACTATAACAGTCTCTACTATAACAGTCACTGCTATAACAGTCTCTACTATACCAGTCTCTACTATAACAGTCTCTACTATAACAGTCACTGCTATAACAGTCACTACTATAACAGTCACTACTATACCAGTCACTACTATAACAGTCACTACTATACCAGTCACTACTATAACAGTCTCTACTATAACAGTCTCTACTATACCAGTCTCTACTATAACACTCTCTACTATAACAGTCTCTACTATAACAGTCTCTACTATACCAGTCACTACTATAACAGTCTCTACTATAACAGTCTCTACTATACCAGTCTCTACTATAACAGTCTCTACTATAACAGTCACTACTATAACAGTCACTACTATACCAGTCTCTACTATAAGAGTCACTACTATAACTGTCTCTACTATACCAGTCTCTACTATAACAGTCTCTACTATAACAGTCACTACTATACCAGTCACTACTATACCGGTCTCTACTATAACAGTCTCTACTATACCAGTCTCTACTATAACAGTCTCTACTATAACAGTCACTACTATACCAGTCACTACTATAACAGTCACTACTATAACAGTCACTACTATACCACTTTCTACTATAACAGTCACTACTATACCAGTCTCTACTATAAGTCTCTACTATAACAGTCACTACTATAACAGTCTCTACTATAACAGTCACTACTAAAACAGTCACTACTATAACAGTCACTACTATACCAGTCACTACTATAACAGTCTCTACTATAACAGTCACTACTATAACAGTCACTGCTATAACAGTCACTACTATAACAGTCACTACTATACCAGTCACTACTATACCAGTCACTACTATAACAGTCTCTACTATAACAGTCTCTACTATACCAGTCTCTACTATAACACTCTCTACTATAACAGTCTCTACTATAACAGTCTCTACTATACCAGTCACTACTATAACAGTCTCTACTATAACAGTCTCTACTATACCAGTCTCTACTATAACAGTCTCTACTATAACAGTCACTACTATAACAGTCACTACTATACCAGTCTCTACTATAAGAGTCACTACTATAACTGTCTCTACTATACCAGTCTCTACTATAACAGTCTCTACTATAACAGTCACTACTATACCAGTCACTACTATACCGGTCTCTACTATAACAGTCTCTACTATACCAGTCTCTACTATAACAGTCTCTACTATAACAGTCACTACTATACCAGTCACTACTATAACAGTCACTACTATAACATTCACTACTATAACAGTCACTACTATACCACTTTCTACTATACCAGTCTCTACTATAAGTCTCTACTATAACAGTCACTACTATAACAGTCTCTACTATAACAGTCACTACTATAACAGTCACTACTATAACAGTCACTACTATACCAGTCTCTACTATAACAGTCACTACTATAACAGTCACTACTATAACAGTCACTACTATAACAGTCTCTACTATAACAGTCTCTACTATAACAGTCACTACTATAACAGTCTCTACTATACCAGTCTCTACTATAACAGTCTCTACTATAACAGTCACTACTATACCAGTCACTACTATAACAGTCTCTACTATAACAGTCACTACTATAACAGTCTCTACTATAACAGTCTCTACTATAACAGTCACTACTATACCAGTCTCTACTATAACAGTCACTACTATACCAGTCACTACTATAACAGTCTCTACTATACCAGTCTCTACTATAACAGTCACTACTATACCAGTCTCTACTATAACAGTCTCTACTATACCAGTCTCTACTATAACAGTCTCTACTATACCAGTCTCTACTATAACAGTCACTACTATAACAGTCTCTACTATAACAGTCACTACTATAACAGTCACTATTATACCAGTCTCTACTATAACAGTCACTATTATACCAGTCTCTACTATAACAGTCACTATTATACCAGTCTCTACTATAACAGTCACTATTATAACAGTCACTATTATACCAGTCTCTACTATAACAGTCACAATTATACCAGTCTCTACTATAACAGTCACTACTATACCAGTCTCTAGTATAACAGTCTCTACTATAACAGTCACTACTATAACAGTCTCTACTATAACAGTCACTACTATAACAGTCAATATTATACCAGTCTCTACTATACCAGTCTCTACTATAACAGTCTCTACTATAACAGTCACTACTATAACGGTCTCTACTATAACAGTCACTACTATAACAGTCACTACTATAACAGTCTCTACTATAACAGTCACTACTATAACAGTCTCTACTATAACAGTCTCTACTATAACAGTCTCTACTATAACAGTCACTACTATAACAGTCTCTACTATACCAGTCTCTACTATAACAGTCTCTACTATACCAGTCACTACTATACCAGTCTCTACTATACCAGTCTCTACTATAACAGTCTCTACTATACCAGTCTCTACTATACCAGTCTCTACTATAACAGTCTCTACTATACCAGTCCCTACTGTACCAGTCTCTACTATACCAGTCTCTACTATAACAGTCACTACTATACCAGTCTCTACTATAAGTCTGTACTATAACAGTCTCTACTATACCAGTCTCTACTATACCAGTCTCTACTATAACAGTCTCTACTATAACAGTCTCTACTATAACAGTCTCTACTATAACAGTCACTACTATAACAGTCACTACTATAACAGTCACTACTATACCAGTCACTACTATAACAGTCTCTACTATACCAGTCACTACTATAACAGTCTCTACTATAACAGTCACTACTATAACAGTCTCTACTATACCAGTCTCTACTATAACAGTCTCTACTATAACAGTCACTGCTATAACAGTCACTACTATAACAGTCACTACTATACCAGTCAATACTATAACAGTCACTACTATACCAGTCACTACTATAACAGTCTCTACTATAACAGTCACTACTATAACAGTCTCTACTATAACAGTCACTACTAAAACAGTCTCTACTATAACAGTCTCTACTATAACAGTCACTGCTATAACAGTCTCTACTATAACACTCTCTACTATAACAGTCTCTACTATAACAGTCTCTACTATACCAGTCACTACTATAACAGTCTCTACTATAACAGTCTCTACTATACCAGTCTCTACTATAACAGTCTCTACTATAACAGTCTCTACTATAACAGTCTCTACTATAACAGTCACTGCTATAACAGTCACTACTATAACAGTCACTACTATACCAGTCACTACTATAACAGTCACTACTATACCAGTCACTACTATAACAGTCACTACTATACCAGTCACTACTATAACAGTCTCTACTATAACAGTCTCTACTATACCAGTCTCTACTATAACACTCTCTACTATAACAGTCTCTACTATAACAGTCTCTACTATACCAGTCACTACTATAACAGTCTCTACTATAACAGTCTCTACTATACCAGTCTCTACTATAAGTCTACTATAACAGTCACTACTATAACAGTCACTACTATACCAGTCTCTACTATAAGAGTCACTACTATAACTGTCTCTACTATAACAGTCTCTACTATAACAGTCACTACTATACCAGTCACTACTATACCGGTCTCTACTATAACAGTCTCTACTATACCAGTCTCTACTATAACAGTCTCTACTATAACAGTCACTACTATACCAGTCACTACTATAACAGTCACTACTATAACATTCACTACTATAACAGTCACTACTATACCACTTTCTACTATAACAGTCACTACTATACCAGTCTCTACTATAAGTCTCTACTATAACAGTCACTACTATAACAGTCTCTACTATAACAGTCACTACTATAACAGTCACTACTATAACAGTCACTACTATACCAGTCTCTACTATAACAGACACTACTATAACAGTCACTACTATAACAGTCTCTAATATAACAGTCTCTGCTATAACAGTCACTACTATAACAGTCTCTACTATACCAGTCTCTACTATAACAGTCTCTACTATAACAGTCACTACTATACCAGTCACTACTATAACAGTCTCTACTATAACAGTCACTACTATAACAGTCTCTACTATAACAGTCTCTACTATAACAGTCACTACTATACCAGTCTCTACTATAACAGTCACTACTATACCAGTCACTACTATAACAGTCTCTACTATACCAGTCTCTACTGTACCAGTCTCTACTATAACAGTCTCTACTATAACAGTCTCTACTATACCAGTCTCTTCTATAACAGTCACTACTATAACAGTCTCTACTATCTCAGTCACTACTATAACAGTCTCTACTATACCAGTCTCTACTATAACAGTCACTACTATACCAGTCACTACTATAACAGTCTCTACTATAACAGTCACTACTATAACAGTCTCTACTATAACAGTCTCTACTATAACAGTCACTACTATACCAGTCTCTACTATAACAGTCACTACTATACCAGTCACTACTATAACAGTCTCTACTATACCAGTCTCTACTATAACAGTCACTACTATACCAGTCTCTACTATAACAGTCTCTACTATACCAGTCTCTACTGTACCAGTCTCTACTATAACAGTCTCTACTATAACAGTCTCTACTATACCAGTCTCTTCTATAACAGTCACTACTATAACAGTCTCTACTATAACAGTCACTACTATAACAGTCACTATTATACCAGTCTCTACTATAACAGTCACTATTATACCAGTCTCTACTATAACAGTCACTATTATACCAGTCTCTACTATAACAGTCACTATTATAACAGTCACTATTATACCAGTCTCTACTATAACAGTCACAATTATACCAGTCTCTACTATAACAGTCACTACTATACCAGTCTCTACTATAACAGTCTCTACTATAACAGTCACTACTATAACAGTCTCTACTATAACAGTCTCTACTATAACAGTCACTACTATAACAGTCACTATTATACCAGTCTCTACTATACCAGTCACTACTATACCAGTCTCTACTATAACAGTCTCTACCATAACAGTCACTACTATAACGGTCTCTACTATAACAGTCACTACTATAACAGTCACTACTATAACAGTCTCTACTATAACAGTCACTACTATAACAGTCTCTACTATAACAGTCTCTACTATAACAGTCTCTACTATAACAGTCTCTACTATACCAGTCACTACTATACCAGTCTCTACTATACCAGTCTCTACTATAACAGTCTCTACTATACCAGTCTCTACTATACCAGTCTCTACTATAACAGTCTCTACTATACCAGTCCCTACTGTACCAGTCTCTACTATACCAGTCTCTACTATAACAGTCTCTACTATAACAGTCACTACTATACCAGTCTCTACTATAAGTCTGTACTATAACAGTCTCTACTATACCAGTCTCTACTATAACAGTCTCTACTATAACAGTCACTACTATACCAGTCACTACTATACCAGTCTCTACTATACAAGTCACTACTATACCAGTCTCTACTATACCAGTCTCTACTATGACAGTCACTACTATACCAGTCACTACTATAACAGTCTCTACTATAACAGTCTCTACTATAACAGTCACTACTATAACAGTCTCTACTATACCAGTCTCTACTATAACAGTCTCTACTATAACAGTCTCTACTATACCAGTCTCTACTATAACAGTCTCTACTATAACAGTCACTACTATTCCAGTCTCTACTATAACAGTCTCTACTATAACAGTCTCTACTATAACAGTCTCTACTATACCAGTCACTACTATACCAGTCACTACTATAACAGTCACTACTATAACAGTCTCTACTATAACAGTCTCTACTATAACAGTCACTCCTATAACAGTCTCTACTATAACAGTCTCTACTATACCAGTCTCTACTATACCAGTCACTACTATAACAGTCACTACTATAACAGTCTCTACTATAACAGTCTCTACTATAACAGTCACTACTATAACAGTCTCTACTATAACAGTCTCTACTATACCAGTTACCACTATAACAGTCTCTACTATAACAGTCACTACTATACCAGTCACTACTATAACAGTCTCTACTATAACAGTCTCTACTATAACAGTCACTACTATAACAGTCACTACTATAACAGTCTCTACTATACCAGTCAATACTATAACAGTCACTACTATACCAGTCACTACTATAACAGTCTCTACTATAACAGTCACTACTATAACAGTCTCTACTATAACAGTCACTACTAAAACAGTCTCTACTATAACAGTCTCTACTATAACAGTCACTGCTATAACAGTCTCTACTATAACACTCTCTACTATAACAGTCTCTACTATAACAGTCTCTACTATACCAGTCACTACTATAACAGTCTCTACTATAACAGTCTCTACTATACCAGTCTCTACTATAACAGTCTCTACTATAACAGTCTCTACTATAACAGTCTCTACTATAACAGTCACTGCTATAACAGTCACTACTATAACAGTCACTACTATACCAGTCACTACTATAACAGTCACTACTATACCAGTCACTACTATAACAGTCACTACTATACCAGTCACTACTATAACAGTCTCTACTATAACAGTCACTACTATACCAGTCTCTACTATACCAGTCTCTACTATGACAGTCACTACTATACCAGTCACTACTATAACAGTCTCTACTATAACAGTCTCTACTATAACAGTCACTACTATAACAGTCTCTACTATACCAGTCTCTACTATAACAGTCTCTACTATAACAGTCTCTACTATACCAGTCTCTACTATAACAGTCTCTACTATAACAGTCACTACTATTCCAGTCTCTACTATAACAGTCTCTACTATAACAGTCTCTACTATAACAGTCTCTACTATACCAGTCACTACTATACCAGTCACTACTATAACAGTCACTACTATAACAGTCTCTACTATAACAGTCTCTACTATAACAGTCACTCCTATAACAGTCTCTACTATAACAGTCTCTACTATACCAGTCTCTACTATACCAGTCACTACTATAACAGTCACTACTATAACAGTCTCTACTATAACAGTCTCTACTATAACAGTCACTACTATAACAGTCTCTACTATAACAGTCTCTACTATACCAGTTACCACTATAACAGTCTCTACTATAACAGTCACTACTATACCAGTCACTACTATAACAGTCTCTACTATAACAGTCTCTACTATAACAGTCACTACTATAACAGTCACTACTATAACAGTCTCTACTATACCAGTCAATACTATAACAGTCACTACTATACCAGTCACTACTATAACAGTCTCTACTATAACAGTCACTACTATAACAGTCTCTACTATAACAGTCACTACTAAAACAGTCTCTACTATAACAGTCTCTACTATAACAGTCACTGCTATAACAGTCTCTACTATAACACTCTCTACTATAACAGTCTCTACTATAACAGTCTCTACTATACCAGTCACTACTATAACAGTCTCTACTATAACAGTCTCTACTATACCAGTCTCTACTATAACAGTCTCTACTATAACAGTCTCTACTATAACAGTCTCTACTATAACAGTCACTGCTATAACAGTCACTACTATAACAGTCACTACTATACCAGTCACTACTATAACAGTCACTACTATACCAGTCACTACTATAACAGTCACTACTATACCAGTCACTACTATAACAGTCTCTACTATAACAGTCTCTACTATACCAGTCTCTACTATAACACTCTCTACTATAACAGTCTCTACTATAACAGTCTCTACTATACCAGTCACTACTATAACAGTCTCTACTATAACAGTCTCTACTATACCAGTCTCTACTATAAGTCTACTATAACAGTCACTACTATAACAGTCACTACTATACCAGTCTCTACTATAAGAGTCACTACTATAACTGTCTCTACTATAACAGTCTCTACTATAACAGTCACTACTATACCAGTCACTACTATACCGGTCTCTACTATAACAGTCTCTACTATACCAGTCTCTACTATAACAGTCTCTACTATAACAGTCACTACTATACCAGTCACTACTATAACAGTCACTACTATAACATTCACTACTATAACAGTCACTACTATACCACTTTCTACTATAACAGTCACTACTATACCAGTCTCTACTATAAGTCTCTACTATAACAGTCACTACTATAACAGTCTCTACTATAACAGTCACTACTATAACAGTCACTACTATAACAGTCACTACTATACCAGTCTCTACTATAACAGACACTACTATAACAGTCACTACTATAACAGTCTCTAATATAACAGTCTCTGCTATAACAGTCACTACTATAACAGTCTCTACTATACCAGTCTCTACTATAACAGTCTCTACTATAACAGTCACTACTATACCAGTCACTACTATAACAGTCTCTACTATAACAGTCACTACTATAACAGTCTCTACTATAACAGTCTCTACTATAACAGTCACTACTATACCAGTCTCTACTATAACAGTCACTACTATACCAGTCACTACTATAACAGTCTCTACTATACCAGTCTCTACTGTACCAGTCTCTACTATAACAGTCTCTACTATAACAGTCTCTACTATACCAGTCTCTTCTATAACAGTCACTACTATAACAGTCTCTACTATAACAGTCACTACTATAACAGTCTCTACTATACCAGTCTCTACTATAACAGTCACTACTATACCAGTCACTACTATAACAGTCTCTACTATAACAGTCACTACTATAACAGTCTCTACTATAACAGTCTCTACTATAACAGTCACTACTATACCAGTCTCTACTATAACAGTCACTACTATACCAGTCACTACTATAACAGTCTCTACTATACCAGTCTCTACTATAACAGTCACTACTATACCAGTCTCTACTATAACAGTCTCTACTATACCAGTCTCTACTGTACCAGTCTCTACTATAACAGTCTCTACTATAACAGTCTCTACTATACCAGTCTCTTCTATAACAGTCACTACTATAACAGTCTCTACTATAACAGTCACTACTATAACAGTCACTATTATACCAGTCTCTACTATAACAGTCACTATTATACCAGTCTCTACTATAACAGTCACTATTATACCAGTCTCTACTATAACAGTCACTATTATAACAGTCACTATTATACCAGTCTCTACTATAACAGTCACAATTATACCAGTCTCTACTATAACAGTCACTACTATACCAGTCTCTACTATAACAGTCTCTACTATAACAGTCACTACTATAACAGTCTCTACTATAACAGTCTCTACTATAACAGTCACTACTATAACAGTCACTATTATACCAGTCTCTACTATACCAGTCACTACTATACCAGTCTCTACTATAACAGTCTCTACCATAACAGTCACTACTATAACAGTCACTACTATAACAGTCTCTACTATACCAGTCAATACTATAACAGTCACTACTATACCAGTCACTACTATAACAGTCTCTACTATAACAGTCACTACTATAACAGTCTCTACTATAACAGTCACTACTAAAACAGTCTCTACTATAACAGTCTCTACTATAACAGTCACTGCTATAACAGTCTCTACTATAACACTCTCTACTATAACAGTCTCTACTATAACAGTCTCTACTATACCAGTCACTACTATAACAGTCTCTACTATAACAGTCTCTACTATACCAGTCTCTACTATAACAGTCTCTACTATAACAGTCTCTACTATAACAGTCTCTACTATAACAGTCACTGCTATAACAGTCACTACTATAACAGTCACTACTATACCAGTCACTACTATAACAGTCACTACTATACCAGTCACTACTATAACAGTCACTACTATACCAGTCACTACTATAACAGTCTCTACTATAACAGTCACTACTATACCAGTCTCTACTATACCAGTCTCTACTATGACAGTCACTACTATACCAGTCACTACTATAACAGTCTCTACTATAACAGTCTCTACTATAACAGTCACTACTATAACAGTCTCTACTATACCAGTCTCTACTATAACAGTCTCTACTATAACAGTCTCTACTATACCAGTCTCTACTATAACAGTCTCTACTATAACAGTCACTACTATTCCAGTCTCTACTATAACAGTCTCTACTATAACAGTCTCTACTATAACAGTCTCTACTATACCAGTCACTACTATACCAGTCACTACTATAACAGTCACTACTATAACAGTCTCTACTATAACAGTCTCTACTATAACAGTCACTCCTATAACAGTCTCTACTATAACAGTCTCTACTATACCAGTCTCTACTATACCAGTCACTACTATAACAGTCACTACTATAACAGTCTCTACTATAACAGTCTCTACTATAACAGTCACTACTATAACAGTCTCTACTATAACAGTCTCTACTATACCAGTTACCACTATAACAGTCTCTACTATAACAGTCACTACTATACCAGTCACTACTATAACAGTCTCTACTATAACAGTCTCTACTATAACAGTCACTACTATAACAGTCACTACTATAACAGTCTCTACTATACCAGTCAATACTATAACAGTCACTACTATACCAGTCACTACTATAACAGTCTCTACTATAACAGTCACTACTATAACAGTCTCTACTATAACAGTCACTACTAAAACAGTCTCTACTATAACAGTCTCTACTATAACAGTCACTGCTATAACAGTCTCTACTATAACACTCTCTACTATAACAGTCTCTACTATAACAGTCTCTACTATACCAGTCACTACTATAACAGTCTCTACTATAACAGTCTCTACTATACCAGTCTCTACTATAACAGTCTCTACTATAACAGTCTCTACTATAACAGTCTCTACTATAACAGTCACTGCTATAACAGTCACTACTATAACAGTCACTACTATACCAGTCACTACTATAACAGTCACTACTATACCAGTCACTACTATAACAGTCACTACTATACCAGTCACTACTATAACAGTCTCTACTATAACAGTCTCTACTATACCAGTCTCTACTATAACACTCTCTACTATAACAGTCTCTACTATAACAGTCTCTACTATACCAGTCACTACTATAACAGTCTCTACTATAACAGTCTCTACTATACCAGTCTCTACTATAAGTCTACTATAACAGTCACTACTATAACAGTCACTACTATACCAGTCTCTACTATAAGAGTCACTACTATAACTGTCTCTACTATAACAGTCTCTACTATAACAGTCACTACTATACCAGTCACTACTATACCGGTCTCTACTATAACAGTCTCTACTATACCAGTCTCTACTATAACAGTCTCTACTATAACAGTCACTACTATACCAGTCACTACTATAACAGTCACTACTATAACATTCACTACTATAACAGTCACTACTATACCACTTTCTACTATAACAGTCACTACTATACCAGTCTCTACTATAAGTCTCTACTATAACAGTCACTACTATAACAGTCTCTACTATAACAGTCACTACTATAACAGTCACTACTATAACAGTCACTACTATACCAGTCTCTACTATAACAGACACTACTATAACAGTCACTACTATAACAGTCTCTAATATAACAGTCTCTGCTATAACAGTCACTACTATAACAGTCTCTACTATACCAGTCTCTACTATAACAGTCTCTACTATAACAGTCACTACTATACCAGTCACTACTATAACAGTCTCTACTATAACAGTCACTACTATAACAGTCTCTACTATAACAGTCTCTACTATAACAGTCACTACTATACCAGTCTCTACTATAACAGTCACTACTATACCAGTCACTACTATAACAGTCTCTACTATACCAGTCTCTACTGTACCAGTCTCTACTATAACAGTCTCTACTATAACAGTCTCTACTATACCAGTCTCTTCTATAACAGTCACTACTATAACAGTCTCTACTATAACAGTCACTACTATAACAGTCTCTACTATACCAGTCTCTACTATAACAGTCACTACTATACCAGTCACTACTATAACAGTCTCTACTATAACAGTCACTACTATAACAGTCTCTACTATAACAGTCTCTACTATAACAGTCACTACTATACCAGTCTCTACTATAACAGTCACTACTATACCAGTCACTACTATAACAGTCTCTACTATACCAGTCTCTACTATAACAGTCACTACTATACCAGTCTCTACTATAACAGTCTCTACTATACCAGTCTCTACTGTACCAGTCTCTACTATAACAGTCTCTACTATAACAGTCTCTACTATACCAGTCTCTTCTATAACAGTCACTACTATAACAGTCTCTACTATAACAGTCACTACTATAACAGTCACTATTATACCAGTCTCTACTATAACAGTCACTATTATACCAGTCTCTACTATAACAGTCACTATTATACCAGTCTCTACTATAACAGTCACTATTATAACAGTCACTATTATACCAGTCTCTACTATAACAGTCACAATTATACCAGTCTCTACTATAACAGTCACTACTATACCAGTCTCTACTATAACAGTCTCTACTATAACAGTCACTACTATAACAGTCTCTACTATAACAGTCTCTACTATAACAGTCACTACTATAACAGTCACTATTATACCAGTCTCTACTATACCAGTCACTACTATACCAGTCTCTACTATAACAGTCTCTACCATAACAGTCACTACTATAACGGTCTCTACTATAACAGTCACTACTATAACAGTCACTACTATAACAGTCTCTACTATAACAGTCACTACTATAACAGTCTCTACTATAACAGTCTCTACTATAACAGTCTCTACTATAACAGTCTCTACTATACCAGTCACTACTATACCAGTCTCTACTATACCAGTCTCTACTATAACAGTCTCTACTATACCAGTCTCTACTATACCAGTCTCTACTATAACAGTCTCTACTATACCAGTCCCTACTGTACCAGTCTCTACTATACCAGTCTCTACTATAACAGTCTCTACTATAACAGTCACTACTATACCAGTCTCTACTATAAGTCTGTACTATAACAGTCTCTACTATACCAGTCTCTACTATAACAGTCTCTACTATAACAGTCACTACTATACCAGTCACTACTATACCAGTCTCTACTATACAAGTCACTACTATACCAGTCTCTACTATACCAGTCTCTACTATGACAGTCACTACTATACCAGTCACTACTATAACAGTCTCTACTATAACAGTCTCTACTATAACAGTCACTACTATAACAGTCTCTACTATACCAGTCTCTACTATAACAGTCTCTACTATAACAGTCTCTACTATACCAGTCTCTACTATAACAGTCTCTACTATAACAGTCACTACTATTCCAGTCTCTACTATAACAGTCTCTACTATAACAGTCTCTACTATAACAGTCTCTACTATACCAGTCACTACTATACCAGTCACTACTATAACAGTCACTACTATAACAGTCTCTACTATAACAGTCTCTACTATAACAGTCACTCCTATAACAGTCTCTACTATAACAGTCTCTACTATACCAGTCTCTACTATACCAGTCACTACTATAACAGTCACTACTATAACAGTCTCTACTATAACAGTCTCTACTATAACAGTCACTACTATAACAGTCTCTACTATAACAGTCTCTACTATACCAGTTACCACTATAACAGTCTCTACTATAACAGTCACTACTATACCAGTCACTACTATAACAGTCTCTACTATAACAGTCTCTACTATAACAGTCACTACTATAACAGTCACTACTATAACAGTCTCTACTATACCAGTCACTGCTATACCAGTCACTACTATAACAGTCACTACTATACCAGTCTCTACTATACAAGTCACTACTATACCAGTCACTACTATAACAGTCTCTACTATACCAGTCTCTACTATACCAGTCTCTACTATACCAGTCTCTACTATACCAGTCTCTACTATAACAGTCACTACCATAACAGACTCTACTATAACAGTCACTACTATACCAGTCACTGCTATAACAGTCTCTACTATCACAGTCTCTACTATAACAGTCACTACTATAACAGTCACTACTATAACAGTCACTACTATAACAGTCTCTACTATAACAGTCTCTACTATAACAGTCTCTACTATACCAGTCTCTACTATACCAGTCACTACTATAACAGTCACTACTATACCAGTCTCTACTATAACAGTCTCTACTATAACAGTCTCTACTATACCAGTCTCTACTATAACAGTCACTACTATAACAGTCACTACTATAACAGTCACTACTATACCAGTCTCTACTATACCAGTCACTACTATACCAGTCACTGCTATAACAGTCTCTACGATAACAGTCTCTACTATAACAGTCACTACTATAACAGTCTCTACTATACCAGTCACTGTTATAACAGTATCTACTATACCAGTCTCTACTATAACAGTCACTACTATAACAGTCTCTACTATACCAGTCACTGCTATAACAGTATCTACTATACCAGTCTCTACTATACCAGTCACTACTATAACAGTCTCTACTATAACAGTCTCTACTATAACAGTCTCTACTATAACAGTCACTACTATACCAGTCACTACTATACCAGTCACTACTATACCAGTCTCTACTATACAAGTCACTACTATACCAGTCACTACTATAACAGTCTCTACTATACCAGTCTCTACTATGACAGTCACTACTATACCAGTCACTACTATAACAGTCTCTACTATAACAGTCTCTACTATACCAGTCTCTACTATAACAGTCTCTACTATAACAGTCTCTACTATAACAGTCACTACTATACCAGTCACTACTATAACAGTCTCTACTATAACAGTCACTACTATAACAGTCTCTACTATAACAGTCTCTACTATAACAGTCACTACTATACCAGTCTCTACTATAACAGTCACTACTATACCAGTCACTACTATAACAGTCTCTACTATACCAGTCTCTACTATAACAGTCACTACTATACCAGTCTCTACTATAACAGTCTCTACTATACCAGTCTCTACTGTACCAGTCTCTACTATAACAGTCTCTACTATAACAGTCTCTACTATACCAGTCTCTTCTATAACAGTCACTACTATAACAGTCTCTACTATAACAGTCACTACTATAACAGTCGCTATTATACCAGTCTCTACTATAACAGTCACTATTATACCAGTCTCTACTATAACAGTCACTATTATACCAGTCTCTACTATAACAGTCACTATTATAACAGTCACTATTATACCAGTCTCTACTATAACAGTCACAATTATACCAGTCTCTACTATAACAGTCACTACTATACCAGTCTCTACTATAACAGTCTCTACTATAACAGTCACTACTATAACAGTCTCTACTATAACAGTCTCTACTATAACAGTCACTACTATAACAGTCACTATTATACCAGTCTCTACTATACCAGTCACTACTATACCAGTCTCTACTATAACAGTCTCTACCATAACAGTCACTACTATAACGGTCTCTACTATAACAGTCACTACTATAACAGTCACTACTATAACAGTCTCTACTATAACAGTCACTACTATAACAGTCTCTACTATAACAGTCTCTACTATAACAGTCTCTACTATACCAGTCACTACTATACCAGTCTCTACTATACCAGTCTCTACTATAACAGTCTCTACTATACCAGTCTCTACTATACCAGTCTCTACTATAACAGTCTCTACTATACCAGTCCCTACTGTACCAGTCTCTACTATACCAGTCTCTACTATAACAGTCTCTACTATAACAGTCACTACTATACCAGTCTCTACTATAAGTCTGTACTATAACAGTCTCTACTATACCAGTCTCTACTATAACAGTCTCTACTATAACAGTCACTACTATACCAGTCACTACTATACCAGTCACTACTATACCAGTCTCTACTATACAAGTCACTACTATACCAGTCACTACTATAACAGTCTCTACTATACCAGTCTCTACTATGACAGTCACTACTATACCAGTCACTACTATAACAGTCTCTACTATAACAGTCTCTACTATAACAGTCACTACTATAACAGTCTCTACTATACCAGTCTCTACTATTACAGTCTCTACTATAACAGTCTCTACTATACCAGTCTCTACTATAACAGTCTCTACTATAACAGTCACTACTATTCCAGTCTCTACTATAACAGTCTCTACTATAACAGTCTCTACTATACCAGTCACTACTATACCAGTCACTACTATAACAGTCACTACTATACCAGTCACTACTATAACAGTCTCTACTATAACAGTCTCTACTATAACAGTCTCTACTATAACAGTCACTCCTATAACAGTCTCTACTATAACAGTCTCTACTATACCAGTCTCTACTATACCAGTCACTACTATAACAGTCACTACTATAACAGTCTCTACTATAACAGTCTCTACTATAACAGTCACTACTATAACAGTCTCTACTATAACAGTCTCTACTATACCAGTTACCACTATAACAGTCTCTACTATAACAGTCACTACTATACCAGTCACTACTATAACAGTCTCTACTATAACAGTCTCTACTATAACAGTCACTACTATAACAGTCACTACTATAACAGTCTCTACTATACCAGTCACTGCTATACCAGTCACTACTATAACAGTCACTACTATACCAGTCTCTACTATACAAGTCACTACTATACCAGTCACTACTATAACAGTCTCTACTATACCAGTCTCTACTATACCAGTCTCTACTATACCAGTCTCTACTATAACAGTCTCTACTATAAAAGTCTCTACTATACCAGTCACTACCATAACAGACTCTACTATAACAGTCACTACTATACCAGTCACTGCTATAACAGTCTCTACTATCACAGTCTCTACTATAACAGTCACTACTATAACAGTCACTACTATAACAGTCACTACTATAACAGTCACTACTATAACAGTCTCTACTATAACAGTCTCTACTATAACAGTCTCTACTATACCAGTCACTACTATAACAGTCACTACTATACCAGTCTCTACTATAACAGTCTCTACTATAACAGTCTCTACTATACCAGTCTCTACTATAACAGTCACTACTATAACAGTCACTACTATAACAGTCACTACTATACCAGTCTCTACTATACCAGTCACTACTATACCAGTCACTGCTATAACAGTCTCTACGATAACAGTCTCTACTATAACAGTCTCTACTATACCAGTCACTGTTATAACAGTATCTACTATACCAGTCTCTACTATAACAGTCACTACTATAACAGTCTCTACTATACCAGTCACTGCTATAACAGTATCTACTATACCAGTCTCTACTATACCAGTCACTACTATAACAGTCTCTACTATAACAGTCTCTACTATAACAGTCACTACTATAACAGTCTCTACTATACCAGTCTCTACTATAACAGTCTCTACTATACCAGTCTCTACTATAACAGTCTCTACTATAACAGTCACTACAATAACAGTCTCTACTATAACAGTCTCTACTATACCAGTCTCTACTATACCAGTCTCTACTATAACAGTCTCTACTATACCAGTCACTACTATACCAGTCTCTACTATACCAGTCTCTACTATACCAGTCTCTACTATAACAGTCTCTACTATAACAGTCACTACTATAACAGTCACTACTATAACAGTCTCTACTATAACAGTCTCTACTATACCAGTCTCTACTATAACAGTCACTACTATAACAGGCACTGCTATAACAGTCTCTACTATACCAGTCTCTACTATAACAGTCACTACTATAACAGTCTCTACTATACCAGTCACTACTATAACAGTCTCTACTATAACAGTCTCTACTATAACAGTCACGACTATACCAGTCTCTACTATACCAGTCTCTACTATAACAGTCTCTACTATACCAGTCTCTACTATACCAGTCTCTACTATAACAGTCTCTACTATAACAGTCTCTACTATAACAGTCTCTACCATACCAGTCTCTACCATACCAGACTCTACTATACCAGTCTCTACTATACCAGTCTCTACTATAACAGTCTCTACTATAACAGTCTCTACTATAACAGTCTCTACTATAACAGTCTCTACTATACCAGTCACTGCTATAACAGTCTCTACTATAACAGTCTCTACTATACCAGTCACTACTATAACAGTCTCTACTATATACCAGTCTCTACTATAACAGTCTCTACTATACCAGTCACTGCTATAACAGTCTCTACTATACCAGTCTCTACTATACCAGTCTCTACTATAACAGCCTCTACTATAACAGTCACTACTATAACAGTCACTATTATAACAGTCACTACTATACCAGTCACTGCTATACCAGTCACTACTATAACAGTCACTACTATACCAGTCTCTACTATACAAGTCACTACTATACCAGTCACTACTATAACAGTCTCTACTATACCAGTCTCTACTATACCAGTCTCTACTATACCAGTCTCTACTATACCAGTCTCTACTATAACAGTCTCTACTATAAAAGTCTCTACTATACCAGTCACTACCATAACAGACTCTACTATAACAGTCACTACTATACCAGTCACTGCTATAACAGTCTCTACTATCACAGTCTCTACTATAACAGTCACTACTATAACAGTCACTACTATAACAGTCACTACTATAACAGTCACTACTATAACAGTCTCTACTATAACAGTCTCTACTATAACAGTCTCTACTATACCAGTCTCTACTATACCAGTCACTACTATAACAGTCACTACTATACCAGTCTCTACTATAACAGTCTCTACTATAACAGTCTCTACTATACCAGTCTCTACTATAACAGTCACTACTATAACAGTCACTACTATAACAGTCACTACTATACCAGTCTCTACTATACCAGTCACTACTATACCATTCACTGCTATAACAGTCTCTACGATAACAGTCTCTACTATAACAGTCACTACTATAACAGTCTCTACTATACCAGTCACTGTTATAACAGTATCTACTATACCAGTCTCTACTATAACAGTCACTACTATAACAGTCTCTACTATACCAGTCACTGCTATAACAGTATCTACTATACCAGTCTCTACTATACCAGTCACTACTATAACAGTCTCTACTATAACAGTCTCTACTATAACAGTCTCTACTATAACAGTCACTACTATACCAGTCACTACTATACCAGTCACTACTATACCAGTCTCTACTATACAAGTCACTACTATACCAGTCACTACTATAACAGTCTCTACTATACCAGTCTCTACTATGACAGTCACTACTATACCAGTCACTACTATAACAGTCTCTACTATAACAGTCTCTACTATACCAGTCTCTACTATAACAGTCTCTACTATAACAGTCACTACTATACCAGTCACTACTATAACAGTCTCTACTATAACAGTCACTACTATAACAGTCTCTACTATAACAGTCTCTACTATAACAGTCACTACTATACCAGTCTCTACTATAACAGTCACTACTATACCAGTCACTACTATAACAGTCTCTACTATACCAGTCTCTACTATAACAGTCACTACTATACCAGTCTCTACTATAACAGTCTCTACTATACCAGTCTCTACTGTACCAGTCTCTACTATAACAGTCTCTACTATAACAGTCTCTACTATACCAGTCTCTTCTATAACAGTCACTACTATAACAGTCTCTACTATAACAGTCACTACTATAACAGTCGCTATTATACCAGTCTCTACTATAACAGTCACTATTATACCAGTCTCTACTATAACAGTCACTATTATACCAGTCTCTACTATAACAGTCACTATTATAACAGTCACTATTATACCAGTCTCTACTATAACAGTCACAATTATACCAGTCTCTACTATAACAGTCACTACTATACCAGTCTCTACTATAACAGTCACTACTATAACAGTCTCTACTATAACAGTCTCTACTATAACAGTCACTACTATAACAGTCACTATTATACCAGTCTCTACTATACCAGTCACTACTATACCAGTCTCTACTATAACAGTCTCTACCATAACAGTCACTACTATAACGGTCTCTACTATAACAGTCACTACTATAACAGTCACTACTATAACAGTCTCTACTATAACAGTCACTACTATAACAGTCTCTACTATAACAGTCTCTACTATAACAGTCTCTACTATACCAGTCACTACTATACCAGTCTCTACTATACCAGTCTCTACTATAACAGTCTCTACTATACCAGTCTCTACTATACCAGTCTCTACTATAACAGTCTCTACTATACCAGTCCCTACTGTACCAGTCTCTACTATACCAGTCTCTACTATAACAATCTCTACTATAACAGTCACTACTATACCAGTCTCTACTATAAGTCTGTACTATAACAGTCTCTACTATACCAGTCTCTACTATAACAGTCTCTACTATAACAGTCACTACTATACCAGTCACTACTATACCAGTCACTACTATACCAGTCTCTACTATACAAGTCACTACTATACCAGTCACTACTATAACAGTCTCTACTATACCAGTCTCTACTATGACAGTCACTACTATACCAGTCACTACTATAACAGTCTCTACTATAACAGTCTCTACTATAACAGTCACTACTATAACAGTCTCTACTATTACAGTCTCTACTATAACAGTCTCTACTATACCAGTCTCTACTATAACAGTCTCTACTATAACAGTCACTACTATTCCAGTCTCTACTATAACAGTCTCTACTATAACAGTCTCTACTATACCAGTCACTACTATACCAGTCACTACTATAACAGTCACTACTATACCAGTCACTACTATAACAGTCTCTACTATAACAGTCTCTACTATAACAGTCTCTACTATAACAGTCACTCCTATAACAGTCTCTACTATAACAGTCTCTACTATACCAGTCTCTACTATACCAGTCACTACTATAACAGTCACTACTATAACAGTCTCTACTATAACAGTCTCTACTATAACAGTCACTACTATAACAGTCTCTACTATAACAGTCTCTACTATAACAGTCTCTACTATACCAGTTACCACTATAACAGTCTCTACTATAACAGTCACTACTATACCAGTCACTACTATAACAGTCTCTACTATAACAGTCTCTACTATAACAGTCACTACTATAACAGTCACTACTATAACAGTCACTACTATAACAGTCTCTACTATACCAGTCACTGCTATACCAGTCACTACTATAACAGTCACTACTATACCAGTCTCTACTATACAAGTCACTACTATACCAGTCACTACTATAACAGTCTCTACTATACCAGTCTCTACTATACCAGTCTCTACTATACCAGTCTCTACTATAACAGTCTCTACTATAAAAGTCTCTACTATACCAGTCACTACCATAACAGACTCTACTATAACAGTCACTACTATACCAGTCACTGCTATAACAGTCTCTACTATCACAGTCTCTACTATAACAGTCACTACTATAACAGTCACTACTATAACAGTCTCTACTATAACAGTCACTACTATAACAGTCTCTACTATACCAGTCACTGCTATAACAGTATCTACTATACCAGTCTCTACTATACCAGTCACTACTATAACAGTCTCTACTATAACAGTCTCTACTATAACAGTCACTACTATAACAGTCTCTACTATACCAGTCTCTACTATAACAGTCTCTACTATACCAGTCTCTACTATAACAGTCTCTACTATAACAGTCACTACAATAACAGTCTCTACTATAACAGTCTCTACTATACCAGTCTCTACTATACCAGTCTCTACTATAACAGTCTCTACTATACCAGTCACTACTATACCAGTCTCTACTATACCAGTCTCTACTATACCAGTCTCTACTATAACAGTCTCTACTATAACAGTCACTACTATAACAGTCACTACTATAACAGTCTCTACTATAACAGTCTCTACTATACCAGTCTCTACTATAACAGTCACTACTATAACAGGCACTGCTATAACAGTCTCTACTATACCAGTCTCTACTATAACAGTCACTACTATAACAGTCTCTACTATACCAGTCACTACTATAACAGTCTCTACTATAACAGTCTCTACTATAACAGTCACTACTATACCAGTCTCTACTATACCAGTCTCTACTATAACAGTCTCTACTATACCAGTCTCTACTATACCAGTCTCTACTATAACAGTCTCTACTATAACAGTCTCTACTATAACAGTCTCTACCATACCAGTCTCTACCATACCAGACTCTACTATACCAGTCTCTACTATACCAGTCTCTACTATAACAGTCTCTACTATAACAGTCTCTACTATAACAGTCTCTACTATAACAGTCACTGCTATAACAGTCTCTACTATAACAGTCTCTACTATACCAGTCACTACTATAACAGTCTCTACTATATACCAGTCTCTACTATAACAGTCTCTACTATACCAGTCACTGCTATAACAGTCTCTACTATACCAGTCTCTACTATACCAGTCTCTACTATAACAGCCTCTACTATAACAGTCACTACTATAACAGTCACTATTATAACAGTCACTACTATACCAGTCACTGCTATACCAGTCACTACTATAACAGTCACTACTATACCAGTCTCTACTATACAAGTCACTACTATACCAGTCACTACTATAACAGTCTCTACTATACCAGTCTCTACTATACCAGTCTCTACTATACCAGTCTCTACTATACCAGTCTCTACTATAACAGTCTCTACTATAAAAGTCTCTACTATACCAGTCACTACCATAACAGACTCTACTATAACAGTCACTACTATACCAGTCACTGCTATAACAGTCTCTACTATCACAGTCTCTACTATAACAGTCACTACTATAACAGTCACTACTATAACAGTCACTACTATAACAGTCACTACTATAACAGTCTCTACTATAACAGTCTCTACTATAACAGTCTCTACTATACCAGTCTCTACTATACCAGTCACTACTATAACAGTCACTACTATACCAGTCTCTACTATAACAGTCTCTACTATAACAGTCTCTACTATACCAGTCTCTACTATAACAGTCACTACTATAACAGTCACTACTATAACAGTCACTACTATACCAGTCTCTACTATACCAGTCACTACTATACCAGTCACTGCTATAACAGTCTCTACGATAACAGTCTCTACTATAACAGTCACTACTATAACAGTCTCTACTATACCAGTCACTGTTATAACAGTATCTACTATACCAGTCTCTACTATAACAGTCACTACTATAACAGTCACTGCTATAACAGTATCTACTATACCAGTCTCTACTATACCAGTCACTACTATAACAGTCTCTACTATAACAGTCTCTACTATAACAGTCTCTACTATAACAGTCACTACTATACCAGTCACTACTATACCAGTCACTACTATACCAGTCTCTACTATACAAGTCACTACTATACCAGTCACTACTATAACAGTCTCTACTATACCAGTCTCTACTATGACAGTCACTACTATACCAGTCACTACTATAACAGTCTCTACTATAACAGTCTCTACTATACCAGTCTCTACTATAACAGTCTCTACTATAACAGTCACTACTATACCAGTCACTACTATAACAGTCTCTACTATAACAGTCACTACTATAACAGTCTCTACTATAACAGTCTCTACTATAACAGTCACTACTATACCAGTCTCTACTATAACAGTCACTACTATACCAGTCACTACTATAACAGTCTCTACTATACCAGTCTCTACTATAACAGTCTCTACTATACCAGTCTCTACTGTACCAGTCTCTACTATAACAGTCTCTACTATAACAGTCTCTACTATACCAGTCTCTTCTATAACAGTCACTACTATAACAGTCTCTACTATAACAGTCACTACTATAACAGTCGCTATTATACCAGTCTCTACTATAACAGTCACTATTATACCAGTCTCTACTATAACAGTCACTATTATACCAGTCTCTACTATAACAGTCACTATTATAACAGTCACTATTATAACAGTCACTATTATACCAGTCTCTACTATAACAGTCACAATTATACCAGTCTCTACTATAACAGTCACTACTATACCAGTCTCTACTATAACAGTCTCTACTATAACAGTCACTACTATAACAGTCTCTACTATAACAGTCTCTACTATAACAGTCACTACTATAACAGTCACTATTATACCAGTCTCTACTATACCAGTCACTACTATACCAGTCTCTACTATAACAGTCTCTACCATAACAGTCACTACTATAACGGTCTCTACTATAACAGTCACTACTATAACAGTCACTACTATAACAGTCTCTACTATAACAGTCACTACTATAACAGTCTCTACTATAACAGTCTCTACTATAACAGTCTCTACTATACCAGTCACTACTATACCAGTCTCTACTATACCAGTCTCTACTATAACAGTCTCTACTATACCAGTCTCTACTATACCAGTCTCTACTATAACAGTCTCTACTATACCAGTCCCTACTGTACCAGTCTCTACTATACCAGTCTCTACTATAACAGTCTCTACTATAACAGTCACTACTATACCAGTCTCTACTATAAGTCTGTACTATAACAGTCTCTACTATACCAGTCTCTACTATAACAGTCTCTACTATAACAGTCACTACTATACCAGTCACTACTATACCAGTCACTACTATACCAGTCTCTACTATACAAGTCACTACTATACCAGTCACTACTATAACAGTCTCTACTATACCAGTCTCTACTATGACAGTCACTACTATACCAGTCACTACTATAACAGTCTCTACTATAACAGTCTCTACTATAACAGTCACTACTATAACAGTCTCTACTATACCAGTCTCTACTATTACAGTCTCTACTATAACAGTCTCTACTATACCAGTCTCTACTATAACAGTCTCTACTATAACAGTCACTACTATTCCAGTCTCTACTATAACAGTCTCTACTATAACAGTCTCTACTATACCAGTCACTACTATACCAGTCACTACTATAACAGTCACTACTATACCAGTCACTACTATAACAGTCTCTACTATAACAGTCTCTACTATAACAGTCTCTACTATAACAGTCACTCCTATAACAGTCTCTACTATAACAGTCTCTACTATACCAGTCTCTACTATACCAGTCACTACTATAACAGTCACTACTATAACAGTCTCTACTATAACAGTCTCTACTATAACAGTCACTACTATAACAGTCTCTACTATAACAGTCTCTACTATAACAGTCTCTACTATACCAGTTACCACTATAACAGTCTCTACTATAACAGTCACTACTATACCAGTCACTACTATAACAGTCTCTACTATAACAGTCTCTACTATAACAGTCACTACTATAACAGTCACTACTATAACAGTCTCTACTATACCAGTCACTGCTATACCAGTCACTACTATAACAGTCACTACTATACCAGTCTCTACTATACAAGTCACTACTATACCAGTCACTACTATAACAGTCTCTACTATACCAGTCTCTACTATACCAGTCTCTACTATACCAGTCTCTACTATAACAGTCTCTACTATAAAAGTCTCTACTATACCAGTCACTACCATAACAGACTCTACTATAACAGTCACTACTATACCAGTCACTGCTATAACAGTCTCTACTATCACAGTCTCTACTATACCAGTCACTGTTATAACAGTATCTACTATACCAGTCTCTACTATAACAGTCACTACTATAACAGTCTCTACTATACCAGTCACTGCTATAACAGTATCTACTATACCAGTCTCTACTATACCAGTCACTACTATAACAGTCTCTACTATAACAGTCTCTACTATAACAGTCACTACTATAACAGTCTCTACTATACCAGTCTCTACTATAACAGTCTCTACTATACCAGTCTCTACTATAACAGTCTCTACTATAACAGTCACTACAATAACAGTCTCTACTATAACAGTCTCTACTATACCAGTCTCTACTATACCAGTCTCTACTATAACAGTCTCTACTATACCAGTCACTACTATACCAGTCTCTACTATACCAGTCTCTACTATACCAGTCTCTACTATAACAGTCTCTACTATAACAGTCACTACTATAACAGTCACTACTATAACAGTCTCTACTATAACAGTCTCTACTATACCAGTCTCTACTATAACAGTCACTACTATAACAGGCACTGCTATAACAGTCTCTACTATACCAGTCTCTACTATAACAGTCACTACTATAACAGTCTCTACTATACCAGTCACTACTATAACAGTCTCTACTATAACAGTCTCTACTATAACAGTCACTACTATACCAGTCTCTACTATACCAGTCTCTACTATAACAGTCTCTACTATACCAGTCTCTACTATACCAGTCTCTACTATAACAGTCTCTACTATAACAGTCTCTACTATAACAGTCTCTACCATACCAGTCTCTACCATACCAGACTCTACTATACCAGTCTCTACTATACCAGTCTCTACTATAACAGTCTCTACTATAACAGTCTCTACTATAACAGTCTCTACTATAACAGTCTCTACTATACCAGTCACTGCTATAACAGTCTCTACTATAACAGTCTCTACTATACCAGTCACTACTATAACAGTCTCTACTATATACCAGTCTCTACTATAACAGTCTCTACTATACCAGTCACTGCTATAACAGTCTCTACTATACCAGTCTCTACTATACCAGTCTCTACTATAACAGCCTCTACTATAACAGTCACTACTATAACAGTCACTATTATAACAGTCACTACTATACCAGTCTCTACTATACCAGTCACTACTATAACAGTCACTACTATAACAGTCACTACTATAGCAGTCTCTACTATAAGAGTCTCTACTATAACAGTCACTACTATAACAGTCTCTACTATACCAGTCACTACTATAACAGTCTCTACTATAACAGTCTCTACTATAACAGTCACTACTATAACAGTCTCTACTATACCAGTCTCTACTATAACAGTCTCTACTATACCAGTCTCTACTATACCAGTCACTACTATAACAGTCACTACTATAACAGTCACTACTATAACAGTCTCTACTATAACAGTCTCTACTATAACAGTCACTGCTATAACAGTCTCTACTATACCAGTCTCTACTATAACAGTCTCTACTATAACAGTCACTACTATAACAGTCACTGCTATAACAGTCTCTACTATAACAGTCACTAGTATAACAGTCACTACTATAACAGTCTCTACTATACAAGTCACTACTATACCAGTCACTACTATAACAGTCACTACTATAACAGTCACTACTATAACAGTCTCTACTATAACAGTCTCTACTATCACAGTCTCTACTATACCAGTCACTACTATAACAGTCACTACTATAACAGTCACTACTATAACAGTCTCTACTATACCAGTCACTACTATCAATGTCTCTACTATAACAGTCACTACTATACCAGTCTCTACTATACCAGTCTCTACTATAACAGTCACTACTATAACAGTCACTACTACACCAGTCACTACTATAACAGTCTCTACTATAACATTCTCTACTATACCAGTCTCTACTATACCAGTCTCTACTATAACAGTCACTACTATACCAGTCTCTACTATAAAAGTCACTACTATAACAGTCTCTACTATAACAGTCTCTACTATACCAGTCACTACTATACCAGTCTCTACTATACCAGTCTCTACTATAACAGTCACTACTATAACAGTCACTACTATACCAGTCTCTACTATACCAGTCTCTACTATAACAGTCTCTACTATAACAGTCACTACTATACCAGTCACTACTATACCAGTCTCTACTATAACAGTCTCTACTATAACAGTCACTATTATACCAGTCTCTACTATAACAGTCTCTACTATAACAGTCACTATTATACCAGTCTCTACTATAACAGTCACTATTATACCAGTCTCTACTATAACAGTCACTACTATAACAGTCACTATTATACCAGTCTCTACTATAACAGTCTCTACTATAACAGTCACTATTATACTAGTCTCTACTATAACAGTCACTACTATAACAGTCACTATTATACCAGTCTCTACTATAACAGTCTCTACTATAACAGTCACTACTATAACAGTCACTACTATAACAGTCTCTACTATAACAGTCTCTACTATAACAGTCTCTACTATAACAGTCACTACTATAACAGTCACTATTATACCAGTCTCTACTATAACAGTGACTACTATAACAGTCACTACTATAACAGTCTCTACTATAACAGTCACTACTATAACAGTCTCTACTATACCAGTCACTACTATAACAGTCTCTACTATAACAGTCTCTACTATAACAGTCACTACTATAACAGTGTCTACTATACCAGTCTCTACTATAACAGTCTCTACTATACCAGTCACTACTATACCAGTCACTACTATAACAGTCACTACTATAACAGTCTCTACTATAACAGTCACTGCTATAACAGTCTCTACTATACCAGTCTCTACTATAACAGTCTCTACTATAACAGTCTGTACTATAACAGTCTCTACCATAACAGTCTCTACTATAAGAGTCTCTACTATAACAGTCTCTACTATACCAGTCTCTACTATAACAGTCTCTACTATACCAGTCTCCACTATACCAGTCTCTACTATAACAGTCACTACTATAACAGTCTCTACTATACCAGTCACTGCTATAACAGTCTCTACTATAACAGTCTCTACTATAACAGTCACTACTATAACAGTCTCTACTATAACAGTCTCTACTATAACAGTCTCTACTATACCAGTCACTACTATAACAGTCTCTACTATAACAGTCACTACTATACCAGTCTCTACTATAACAGTCTCTACTATACCAGTCTCTACTATAACAGTCTCTACTATAACAGTCTCTACTATAACAGTCTCTACTATAACAGTCACTACTATAACAGTCTCTACTATAACAGTCTCTACTATACCAGTCTCTACTATACCAGTCTCTACTATACCAGTCTCTACTATACCAGTCACTACTATACCAGTCTCTACTATACCAGTCTCTACTATACCAGTCTCTACAATAACAGTCTCTACTATAACAGTCACTACTATACCAGTCACTACTATAACAGTCACTACTATACCAGTCACTGCTATAACAGTCTCTACTATACCAGTCACTACTATAACAGTCTCTACTATATACCAGTCACTACTATAACAGTCTCTACTATACCAGTCACTGCTATAACAGTCTCTACTATAACAGTCTCTACTATAACAGTCTCTACTATAACAGTCTCTACTATACCAGTCACTACTATACCAGTCTCTACTATAACAGTCTCTACTATAACAGTCTCTACTATACCAGTCTCTACTATAACAGTCACTACGATACCAGTCTCTACTATAACAGTCTCTACTATACCAGTCTCTACTATACCAGTCTCTACTATAACAGTCTCTACTATACCAGTCTCTACTATAACAGTCACTACTATACCAGTCTCTACTATAACAGTCTCTACTATACCAGTCTCTACTATACCAGTCACTACTATACCAGTCACTACTATACCAGTCTCTACTATACCAGTCTCTACTATAACAGTCTCTACTATACCAGTCTCTACTATAACAGTCACTACTATACCAGTCTCTACTATAACAGTCTCTACTATAACAGTCTCTACTATAACAGTCACTACTATACCAGTCTCTACTATAACAGTCACTGCTATAACAGTCTCTACTATAACAGTCACTACTATACCAGTCTCTACTATACCAGTCACTACTATAACAGTCACTACTATACCAGTCTCTACTATAACAGTCACTACAATACCAGTCACTACTATAACAGTCACTGCTATAACAGTCACTACAATACCAGTCACTACTATACCAGTCACTACTATAACAGTCACTACTATACCAGTCACTACTATAACAGTCACTACTATACCAGTCACTACTATAACAGTCACTACAATACCAGTCACTACTATAACAGTCACTACTATAACAGTCACTACTATAACAGTCTCTACTATACCAGTCTCTACTATAACAGTCTCTACTATAAAAGTCACTGCTATACCAGTCACTACTATACCAGTCACTACTATACCAGTCACTACAATACCAGTCCCTACTATAAAAGTCACTGCTATAACAGTCACTACTATAACAGTCACTACTATAACAGTCTCTACTATACCAGTCTCTACTATACCAGTCTCTACTATAACAGTCACTACTATACCAGTCTCTACTATACCAGTCTCTACTATAACGGTCACTACTATACCAGTCACTACTATACCAGTCACTACTATACCAGTCACTACTATAACAGTCTCTACTATACCAGTCACTACTATACCAGTCACTACTATACCAGTCACTACTATAACAGTCTCTACTATAACAGTCTCTACTATAACAGTCTCTACTATAACAGTCACTACTATAACAGTCACTATTATACCAGTCTCTACTATAACAGTGACTACTATAACAGTCACTACTATAACAGTCTCTACTATAACAGTCACTACTATAACAGTCTCTACTATACCAGTCACTACTATAACAGTCTCTACTATAACAGTCTCTACTATAACAGTCACTACTATAACAGTGTCTACTATACCAGTCTCTACTATAACAGTCTCTACTATACCAGTCACTACTATACCAGTCACTACTATAACAGTCACTACTATAACAGTCTCTACTATAACAGTCACTGCTATAACAGTCTCTACTATACCAGTCTCTACTATAACAGTCTCTACTATAACAGTCTGTACTATAACAGTCTCTACCATAACAGTCTCTACTATAAGAGTCTCTACTATAACAGTCTCTACTATACCAGTCTCTACTATAACAGTCTCTACTATACCAGTCTCCACTATACCAGTCTCTACTATAACAGTCACTACTATAACAGTCTCTACTATACCAGTCACTGCTATAACAGTCTCTACTATAACAGTCTCTACTATAACAGTCACTACTATAACAGTCTCTACTATAACAGTCTCTACTATAACAGTCTCTACTATACCAGTCACTACTATAACAGTCTCTACTATAACAGTCTCTACTATAACAGTCACTACTATACCAGTCTCTACTATAACAGTCTCTACTATACCAGTCTCTACTATAACAGTCTCTACTATAACAGTCTCTACTATAACAGTCTCTACTATAACAGTCACTACTATAACAGTCTCTACTATAACAGTCTCTACTATACCAGTCTCTACTATACCAGTCTCTACTATAACAGTCTCTACTATACCAGTCTCTACTATACCAGTCTCTACTATACCAGTCTCTACTATACCAGTCACTACTATACCAGTCTCTACTATACCAGTCTCTACTATACCAGTCTCTACAATAACAGTCTCTACTATAACAGTCTCTACTATAACAGTCTCTACTATAAAAGTCACTGCTATACCAGTCACTGCTATACCAGTCACTACTATACCAGTCACTACAATACCAGTCCCTACTATAAAAGTCACTACTATACCAGTCTCTACTATACCAGTCTCTACTATAACGGTCACTACTATACCAGTCACTACTATACCAGTCACTACTATACCAGTCACTACTATAACAGTCTCTACTATACCAGTCACTACTATACCAGTCACTGCTATACCAGTCACTGCTATACCAGTCACTACTATACCAGTCACTACTATAACAGTCACTACTATAACAGTCTCTACTATAACAATCTCTACTATACCAGTCTCTACTATACCAGTCACTACTATACCAGTCACTGCTATAACAGTCACTGCTATAACAGTCACTGCTATAACAGTCTCTACTATAACAGTCACTACTATAACAGTCACTACTATAACAGTCACTACTATAACAGTCTCTGCTATACCAGTCACTGCTATACCAGTCACTACTATACCAGTCACTACTATAACAGTCACTACTATAACAGTCACTGCTATAACAGTCACTGCTATAACAGTCTCTACTATAACAGTCACTGCTATAACAGTCACTGCTATACCAGTCACTACTATAACAGTCTCTACTATACCAGTCTCTACTATACCAGTCACTACTATACCAGTCACTACTATAACAGTCTCTACTATACCAGTCACTGCTATACTAGTCACTACTATACCAGTCACTACTATAACAGTCACTACTATAACAGTCTCTACTATAACAATCTCTACTATACCAGTCTCTACTATAAGTCTCTACTATAACAGTCACTACTATACCAGTCACTACTATAACAGTCACTACTATACCAGTCTCTACTATAACAGTCACTACTATAACAGTCACTTCTATACCAGTCACTACTATACCAGTCTCTACTATAACAGTCACTACTATAACAGTCTCTACTATAACAGTCACTACTATAACAGTCACTACTATAACAGTCACTACTATAACAGTCACTACTATAACAGTCTCTACTATAACAGTCACTACTATAACAGTCACTACTATACCAGTCACTACTATAACAGTCACTACTATACCAGTCACTACTATAACAGTCACTACTATAACAGTCACTACTATACCAGCCACTACTATACCAGTCTCTACTATACCAGTCTCTACTATACCAGTCTCTACTATACCAGTCTCTACTATACCAGTCTCTACTATACCAGTCTCAACTATACCAGTCTCTACTATAACAGTCACTGCTATAACAGTCTCTACTATAACAGTCTCTACTATACCAGTCACTACTATAACAGTCTCTACTATACCAGTCTCTACTACACCAGTCACTGCTATAACAGTCTCTACTATAACAGTCACTACTATAACAGTCACTACTATACCAGTCTCTACTATACCAGTCACTACTATAACAGTCACTGCTATAACAGTCACTGCTATAACAGTCTCTACTATACCAGTCTCTACTATACCAGTCACTGCTATAACAGTCTCTACTATACCAGTCTCTACTATACCAGTCTCTACTATAAAAGTCACTACTATAACAGTCACTACTACACCAGTCACTACTATAACAGTCACTACTATAACAGTCACTACTACACCAGTCACTACTATAACAGTCTCTACTATAACATTCTCTACTATACCAGTCTCTACTATACCAGTCTCTACTATAACAGTCACTACTATACCAGTCTCTACTATACCAGTCTCTACTATAACAGTCACTACTATAACAGTCACTACTACACCAGTCACTACTATAACAGTCTCTACTATAACATTCTCTACTATACCAGTCTCTACTATACCAGTCTCTACTATAACAGTCACTACTATACCAGTCTCTACTATAAAAGTCACTACTATAACAGTCTCTACTATAACAGTCTCTACTATACCAGTCACTACTATACCAGTCTCTACTATACCAGTCTCTACTATAACAGTCACTACTATAACAGTCACTACTATACCAGTCTCTACTATACCAGTCTCTACTATAACAGTCTCTACTATAACAGTCACTACTATACCAGTCACTACTATACCAGTCTCTACTATAACAGTCTCTACTATAACAGTCACTATTATACCAGTCTCTACTATAACAGTCTCTACTATAACAGTCACTATTATACCAGTCTCTACTATAACAGTCACTATTATACCAGTCTCTACTATAACAGTCACTACTATAACAGTCACTATTATACCAGTCTCTACTATAACAGTCTCTACTATAACAGTCACTATTATACTAGTCTCTACTATAACAGTCACTACTATAACAGTCACTATTATACCAGTCTCTACTATAACAGTCTCTACTATAACAGTCACTACTATAACAGTCACTACTATAACAGTCTCTACTATAACAGTCTCTACTATAACAGTCTCTACTATAACAGTCACTACTATAACAGTCACTATTATACCAGTCTCTACTATAACAGTGACTACTATAACAGTCACTACTATAACAGTCTCTACTATAACAGTCACTACTATAACAGTCTCTACTATACCAGTCACTACTATAACAGTCTCTACTATAACAGTCTCTACTATAACAGTCACTACTATAACAGTGTCTACTATACCAGTCTCTACTATAACAGTCTCTACTATACCAGTCACTACTATACCAGTCACTACTATAACAGTCACAACTATAACAGTCTCTACTATAACAGTCACTGCTATAACAGTCTCTACTATACCAGTCTCTACTATAACAGTCTCTACTATAACAGTCTGTACTATAACAGTCTCTACCATAACAGTCTCTACTATAAGAGTCTCTACTATAACAGTCTCTACTATACCAGTCTCTACTATAACAGTCTCTACTATACCAGTCTCCACTATACCAGTCTCTACTATAACAGTCACTACTATAACAGTCTCTACTATACCAGTCACTGCTATAACAGTCTCTACTATAACAGTCTCTACTATAACAGTCACTACTATAACAGTCTCTACTATAACAGTCTCTACTATAACAGTCTCTACTATACCAGTCACTACTATAACAGTCTCTACTATAACAGTCACTACTATACCAGTCTCTACTATAACAGTCTCTACTATACCAGTCTCTACTATAACAGTCTCTACTATAACAGTCTCTACTATAACAGTCTCTACTATAACAGTCACTACTATAACAGTCTCTACTATAACAGTCTCTACTATACCAGTCTCTACTATACCAGTCTCTACTATACCAGTCTCTACTATACCAGTCACTACTATACCAGTCTCTACTATACCAGTCTCTACAATAACAGTCTCTACTATAACAGTCACTACTATACCAGTCACTACTATAACAGTCACTACTATACCAGTCACTGCTATAACAGTCTCTACTATACCAGTCACTACTATAACAGTCTCTACTATATACCAGTCACTACTATAACAGTCTCTACTATACCAGTCACTGCTATAACAGTCTCTACTATAACAGTCTCTACTATAACAGTCTCTACTATAACAGTCTCTACTATACCAGTCACTACTATACCAGTCTCTACTATAACAGTCTCTACTATAACAGTCTCTACTATACCAGTCTCTACTATAACAGTCACTACGATACCAGTCTCTACTATAACAGTCTCTACTATACCAGTCTCTACTATACCAGTCTCTACTATAACAGTCTCTACTATACCAGTCTCTACTATAACAGTCACTACTATACCAGTCTCTACTATAACAGTCTCTACTATACCAGTCTCTACTATACCAGTCACTACTATACCAGTCACTACTATACCAGTCTCTACTATACCAGTCTCTACTATAACAGTCTCTACTATACCAGTCTCTACTATAACAGTCACTACTATACCAGTCTCTACTATAACAGTCTCTACTATAACAGTCTCTACTATAACAGTCACTACTATACCAGTCTCTACTATAACAGTCACTGCTATAACAGTCTCTACTATAACAGTCACTACTATACCAGTCTCTACTATACCAGTCACTACTATAACAGTCACTACTATACCAGTCTCTACTATAACAGTCACTACAATACCAGTCACTACTATAACAGTCACTGCTATAACAGTCACTACAATACCAGTCACTACTATACCAGTCACTACTATAACAGTCACTACTATACCAGTCACTACTATAACAGTCACTACTATACCAGTCACTACTATAACAGTCACTACAATACCAGTCACTACTATAACAGTCACTACTATAACAGTCACTACTATAACAGTCTCTACTATACCAGTCTCTACTATAACAGTCTCTACTATAAAAGTCACTGCTATACCAGTCACTACTATACCAGTCACTACTATACCAGTCACTACAATACCAGTCCCTACTATAAAAGTCACTGCTATAACAGTCACTACTATAACAGTCACTACTATAACAGTCTCTACTATACCAGTCTCTACTATACCAGTCTCTACTATAACAGTCACTACTATACCAGTCTCTACTATACCAGTCTCTACTATAACGGTCACTACTATACCAGTCACTACTATACCAGTCACTACTATACCAGTCACTACTATAACAGTCTCTACTATACCAGTCACTACTATACCAGTCACTACTATACCAGTCACTACTATAACAGTCTCTACTATAACAGTCTCTACTATAACAGTCTCTACTATAACAGTCACTACTATAACAGTCACTATTATACCAGTCTCTACTATAACAGTGACTACTATAACAGTCACTACTATAACAGTCTCTACTATAACAGTCACTACTATAACAGTCTCTACTATACCAGTCACTACTATAACAGTCTCTACTATAACAGTCTCTACTATAACAGTCACTACTATAACAGTGTCTACTATACCAGTCTCTACTATAACAGTCTCTACTATACCAGTCACTACTATACCAGTCACTACTATAACAGTCACTACTATAACAGTCTCTACTATAACAGTCACTGCTATAACAGTCTCTACTATACCAGTCTCTACTATAACAGTCTCTACTATAACAGTCTGTACTATAACAGTCTCTACCATAACAGTCTCTACTATAAGAGTCTCTACTATAACAGTCTCTACTATACCAGTCTCTACTATAACAGTCTCTACTATACCAGTCTCCACTATACCAGTCTCTACTATAACAGTCACTACTATAACAGTCTCTACTATACCAGTCACTGCTATAACAGTCTCTACTATAACAGTCTCTACTATAACAGTCACTACTATAACAGTCTCTACTATAACAGTCTCTACTATAACAGTCTCTACTATACCAGTCACTACTATAACAGTCTCTACTATAACAGTCTCTACTATAACAGTCACTACTATACCAGTCTCTACTATAACAGTCTCTACTATACCAGTCTCTACTATAACAGTCTCTACTATAACAGTCTCTACTATAACAGTCTCTACTATAACAGTCACTACTATAACAGTCTCTACTATAACAGTCTCTACTATACCAGTCTCTACTATACCAGTCTCTACTATAACAGTCTCTACTATACCAGTCTCTACTATACCAGTCTCTACTATACCAGTCACTACTATACCAGTCTCTACTATACCAGTCTCTACTATACCAGTCTCTACAATAACAGTCTCTACTATAACAGTCTCTACTATAACAGTCTCTACTATAAAAGTCACTGCTATACCAGTCACTGCTATACCAGTCACTACTATACCAGTCACTACAATACCAGTCCCTACTATAAAAGTCACTACTATACCAGTCTCTACTATACCAGTCTCTACTATAACGGTCACTACTATACCAGTCACTACTATACCAGTCACTACTATACCAGTCACTACTATAACAGTCTCTACTATACCAGTCACTACTATACCAGTCACTGCTATACCAGTCACTGCTATACCAGTCACTACTATACCAGTCACTACTATAACAGTCACTACTATAACAGTCTCTACTATAACAATCTCTACTATACCAGTCTCTACTATACCAGTCACTACTATACCAGTCACTGCTATAACAGTCACTGCTATAACAGTCACTGCTATAACAGTCTCTACTATAACAGTCACTACTATAACAGTCACTACTATAACAGTCACTACTATAACAGTCTCTGCTATACCAGTCACTGCTATACCAGTCACTACTATACCAGTCACTACTATAACAGTCACTACTATAACAGTCACTGCTATAACAGTCACTGCTATAACAGTCTCTACTATAACAGTCACTGCTATAACAGTCACTGCTATACCAGTCACTACTATAACAGTCTCTACTATACCAGTCTCTACTATACCAGTCACTACTATACCAGTCACTACTATAACAGTCTCTACTATACCAGTCACTGCTATACTAGTCACTACTATACCAGTCACTACTATAACAGTCACTACTATAACAGTCTCTACTATAACAATCTCTACTATACCAGTCTCTACTATAAGTCTCTACTATAACAGTCACTACTATAACAGTCACTACTATACCAGTCTCTACTATAACAGTCACTACTATAACAGTCACTTCTATACCAGTCACTACTATACCAGTCTCTACTATAACAGTCACTACTATAACAGTCTCTACTATAACAGTCACTACTATAACAGTCACTACTATAACAGTCACTACTATAACAGTCACTACTATAACAGTCTCTACTATAACAGTCACTACTATAACAGTCACTACTATACCAGTCACTACTATACCAGCCACTACTATACCAGTCTCTACTATACCAGTCTCTACTATACCAGTCTCTACTATACCAGTCTCTACTATACCAGTCTCTACTATACCAGTCTCAACTATACCAGTCTCTACTATAACAGTCACTGCTATAACAGTCTCTACTATAACAGTCTCTACTATACCAGTCACTACTATAACAGTCTCTACTATACCAGTCTCTACTACACCAGTCACTGCTATAACAGTCTCTACTATAACAGTCACTACTATAACAGTCACTACTATACCAGTCTCTACTATACCAGTCACTACTATAACAGTCACTGCTATAACAGTCACTGCTATAACAGTCTCTACTATACCAGTCTCTACTATACCAGTCACTGCTATAACAGTCTCTACTATACCAGTCTCTACTATACCAGTCTCTACTATACCAGTCTCTACTATACCAGTCACTACTATAACAGTCACTGCTATAACAGTCTCTACTATAACAGTCTCTACTATACCAGTCACTGCTATAACAGTCTCTACTAAAACAGTCTCTACTATACCAGTCACTGCTATAACAGTCTCTACTAAAACAGTCTCTACTATACCAGTCACTGCTATAACAGTCTCTACTAAAACAGTCTCTACTATACCAGTCTCTACTATAACAGTCACTGCTATAACTTAAATCCACAGCACACATTAAGATAAATAGAAAACTTAAAATACACTGGAAGAGAAATAAATAGTGTGGGGAAGTTGGACGTAAATAGTGGTGGTGCTGATGATGGTGGTGGTGATGGTGAAGAACGCGATGATTATGGTGAAGCTGATGGTGAAGATGCCGGTGATGATGAAGAAGGTGATGATGGTGATAGTGATTGCCATCAGTAAAGAAAACAAGAAAACTAGTGAAATTTGAGACTAACACCTCTTTCTTGTTCAACATTCTTTGGCACAAACTCCCATATTATATAACAACCAATGAGGAACTTCATAGCAGTTCTTTAAGTTATATATACACACATATGTATAGAAATGTGTGTGAGTCCCAGGTTCGGGTGTACAACACAGTTAGGTACTCAATACATTAGGAGAGTGTAAACATCAAGTTTAATATAGAAATGGCTTCTACAGGACTAAAAGTGTTTCATTTCTTTGATATGACGCAAAACCAGCCGGTTGATGTTGTAAAGTGGTTATGAACACATTACAGTGTGGACTGGGTACTTTTGTTGTGACACCTACATGACCTCTTTACAGTGTGGACTGGGTACTTTTGTTGTGACACCTACATGACCTCTTTACAGTGTGGACTGGGCACTTTTGTTGTGACAACTACATGACCTCTTTACAGTGTGGACTGGGCACTTTTGTTGTGACACCTACATGACCTCTTTACAGTGTGGACTGGGTACTTTTGTTGTGACACCTACATGACCTCTTTACAGTGTGGACTGGGCACTTTTGTTGTGACAACTACATGACCTCTTTACAGTGTGTACTGGGCACTTTTGTTGTGACACCTACATGACCGCTTTACTGTGTGTACTGGGCACTTTTGTTGTGACACCTACATGACCTCTTTACAGTGTGGACTGGGCACTTTTGTTGTGACACCTACATGACCTCTTTAATGTGTGTACTGGGCACTCTTGTTGTGACACCTACATGATCTCTTTACTGTGTGTACTGGGCACTTTTGTTGTGACACCTACATGACCTCTTTACAGTATGTACTGGGCACTTCTGTTGTGACACCTACATGACCTCTTTACTGTGTGTACTGGGCACTTTTGTTGTGACACCTACATGACCTCTTTACAGTGTGTACTGGGCACTTTTGTTGTAACACCTACATGACCTCTTTACTGTGTGTACTGGGCACTTTTGTTGTGACACCTACATGACCTCTTTACAGTGTGTACTGGGCACTTTTGTTGTGACACCTACATGACCTCTTTACTGTGTGTACTGGGCACTTTTGTTGTGACACCTACATGACCTCTTTACAGTGTGGACTGGGCACTTTTGTGACACCTACATGACCTCTTTATAGTGTGTACTGGGCACTTTTGTTGTGACACCTACATGACCTCTTTACAGTGTACTGGGCACTTTTGTCGTGACACCTACATGACCTCTTTACAGTGTACTGGGCACTTTTGTTGTGACACCTACATGACCTCTTTACAGTGTGTACTGGGCACTTTTGTTGTGACACCTACATGACCTCTTTACAGTGTACTGGGCACTTTTGTTGTGACACCTACATGACCTCTTTACAGTGTGGACTGGGCACTTTTGTTGTGACACGTACATGATCTCATTACTGTGTGTACTGGGCACTTTTGTTGTGACACCTACATGACCTCTTTACAGTGTGGACTGGGCACTTTTGTTGTGACACCTACATGACCTCTTTACTGTGTGTACTGGGCACTTTTGTTGTGACACCTACATGACCTCTTTACAGTGTGTACTGGGCACTTTTGTTGTGACACCTACATGACCCCTTTACAGTGTACTGCGCACTTTTGTTGTGACACCTACATGACCTCTTTACAGTGTGTACTGGGCACTTTTGTTGTGACACCTACATGACCTCTTTACTGTGTGGACTGGGTGCTTTTGTTGTGACAACTACATGAACTCTTTAGTGTGTACTAGGCACTTTTGTTGTGACACCTACATGACCTCTTTACTGTGTGGACTGGGCACTTTTGTGACACCTACATGACCTCTTTACAGTGTACTGGGCACTTTTGTTGTGACACCTACATGACCTCTTTACAGTGTGTACTGCGCACTTTTGTTGTGACACCTACATGACCTCTTTACTGTGTGGACTGGGCACTTTTGTTGTGACAACTACATCATGACCTCTTTACAGTGTGTACTGGGCACTTTTGTTGTGACACCTACATGACCTCTTTACTGTGTGGACTGGGCACTTTTGTTGTGACACCTACATGACCTCTTTACAGTGTGTACTGGGCACTTTTGTTGTGACACCTACATGACCTGTTTACTGTGTGGACTGGGCACTTTTGTTGACACCTACATGACCTATTTACAGTGTGGACTGGGCACTTTGGTTGTGACACCTACATGACCTCTTTACAGTGTGTACTGGGCACTTTTGTTGTGTCACCTACATAACCTCTTTACAGCGTGGACTGGGGGCTTTTGTTGTGACACCTACATGACCACTTTACAGTGTGGACGGGGGAGGGGTTGATGTGACACCTACATGACCACTTTCCAGTATGGACTGGGTACTTTCTGTTGTCACATACATGGCCACTTTACAGTGAGTACTGGGTGCTTTTTGTTGTGACACCCACATGACCACTTTACTGTGTGGACTGGGCACTTTTTGTTGTGACACCTACATGACCACCTTACAGTGTACTGGGTGCTTTTTGTGGTGACACCTACATGACCACTTTACTGTGTGGACTGGGTGCTTTTTGTTGTGACACCTTATTGGCCACTTTACTGTGTGGACTGGGTGCTTTTTGTTGTGACACCTACATGACCACTTTACTGTGTGGACTGGGTGCTTTTTGTTGTGACACCTACATGACCACTTTACTGTGTGGACTGGGTGGTTTTTGTTGTGACACCTACATGACCATTTTACTGTGTGGTCGGGCACATTTTATTGTGACACCTACATGACCACTTTACTGTGGTGACTGGGAACTTTTGTTGCGACACCTACATGACCACTTTACAGTCTGTACTGAGCACTTTTGTCGTGACACCTACATGACCACTTTACAGTGTGGACTGGGCACTTTTGTCATGACACCTACATGACCACTTTACAGTGTGTACTGGGCACTTTTGTTGTGACACCTTCATGACCTCTTCACAGTGAGTACTGGGTGCTTTTTGTTGTGACACCTACATGACCACTTTACTGTTTGGACTGGGCACTTTTTGTTGTGACACCTACATGACCACTTTAGAGTGTGTACTGGGTTCTTTTTGTTGTGACACCTACATGACCACTTTACTGTGTGGACTGGGCACTTTTGTTGTGACTCCTACATGACCTCTTTACAGTGTAGACTGGACACATTTGTTGTGACATCTACATGACAATTTACAGCGTGGATTGGGTGCTTTTTTTTGTGACACCTACATGACCACTTTACTGTGTGGACTGGGTGCTTTTTGTTGTGACACCTACATGACCACTTTACTGTGTGGACTGGGCACTTTTGTTGTGACTCCTACATGACCTCTTTACAGTGTAGACTGGACACATTTGTTGTGACATCTACATGACAATTTACAGCGTGGATTGGGTGCTTTTTTTTGTGACACCTACATGACCACTTTACTGTGTGGACTGGGTGCTTTTTGTTGTGACACCTACATGGCCACTTTACTGTGTGGGCTGGGTGCTTTTTGTTGTGACACCTACATGACCACTTTACTGTGTGGACTGTGTGATTTTTGTTGTGACACCTACATGAGCACTTTACAGTGTGGACTGGACACTTTTGTTGTGACATCTACATGACAATTCATAGCATGGATTGGGTGCTTTTTTTTTGTGACACCTACATGACCACTTTACTGTGTGGACTGGGTGCTTTTTGTTGTGACACCTTATTGGCCACTTTACTGTGTGGGCTGGGTGCTTTTTGTTGTGACACCTACATGATCACTTTACAGTGTGGACTGCACACTTTTGTTGTGACATCTACATGACAACTTTACAGCGTGGATTGGGTGCTTTTTGTTGTGACACCTACATGACCACTTTACTGTGTGGACTGTGTGATTTTTGTTGTGACACCTACATGACCACTTTACAGTGTGGACTGGACACTTTTGTTGTGACATCTACATGACAATTCATAGCATGGATTGGGTGCTTTTTTTTTGTGACACCTACATGACCACTTTACTGTGTGGACTGGGTGCTTTTTGTTGTGACACCTACATGACCACTTTACTGTGTGGACTGGGCACTTTTGTTGTGACTCCTACATGACCTCTTTACAGTGTAGACTGGACACATTTGTTGTGACATCTACATGACAATTTACAGCGTGGATTGGGTGCTTTTTTTTGTGACACCTACATGACCACTTTACTGTGTGGACTGGGTGCTTTTTGTTGTGACACCTACATGGCCACTTTACTGTGTGGGCTGGGTGCTTTTTGTTGTGACACCTACATGACCACTTTACTGTGTGGACTGTGTGATTTTTGTTGTGACACCTACATGAGCACTTTACAGTGTGGACTGGACACTTTTGTTGTGACATCTACATGACAATTCATAGCATGGATTGGGTGCTTTTTTTTTGTGACACCTACATGACCACTTTACTGTGTGGACTGGGTGCTTTTTGTTGTGACACCTTATTGGCCACTTTACTGTGTGGGCTGGGTGCTTTTTGTTGTGACACCTACATGATCACTTTACAGTGTGGACTGGACACTTTTGTTGTGACATCTACATGACAACTTTACAGCGTGGATTGGGTGCTTTTTGTTGTGACACCTACATGACCACTTTACTGTGTGGACTGGGTGCTCTACACCTTATTATACAGCTGTTATCCTTCATACACATCACATGTCCATACCAACACAATCTCTTCTGCATGCAACAACTGTTCCCTCTTAAACCTAATTTGTGACGCAGTATATTTATACTTTGCCGTTCGCGTATATTACTATTGCACATCCATCAAAGCATGGAGGCTTCATTTCTTTACAATCTCCGCAGGTCCTCAGCACACAGTGCCCAGGTCTCACTGCTGTGCAACATTGTTGTTGGTATACATGCATCATACAGTTGCCTTTTATTTTGAGAGAAAAACCTTTTGTAGTTAGTAACGGTAGTAGCTCCCTGAACTTTCTCCAACCCAATCTCACTCTGGTTACTGTGCTTTCAGAATACCCTCCTCCCACTACTGATTTGGTCACCCAGGTAACGGAAACTATCTACCACTTCAACTGAGCCCTCTGAACATTTGAAGGTGGTTGTATCCTGAGGGTTCTTGTTACTTACTGCACCTGTGCACTGGCCACAAGTAAAACCTACATTCTTTGTTAGCCTGTCTGAGATCCTACTACATCTCTTGTGCACCAATTGCTTGCATTTGGTACATAAAATGGAATTTCTACCTACTCCTTTTCTGCACACTGACCAGGGCCATTTCCCAGAGGATATCTGGGCCCTGTTATCCTTTCTACTTACTAGGACTTTAGTCTTTGCCAGGTTGACTTTAAAACCTTTAGATTCTAGGTTTGGAATTTCATCTCTAGTTCAGCTATAGATTCGGCTATAAGGGTTAGGCCATCAGCATACAGAAGTTCCCATGGGAAGCTGGTCTTAAACTCCTCCGTTATTGCTGGCAGAATGATAACAAACAGAAGAAGGGTAAAAACAGAGCCCTGATGGACACCAATATGCACGCTAAATTCTTCACTATAGCCGTCGGGGTCCTGACTCTTTTCCTATTACCCACTCTACACCCTAAGTATTGAGTACCTGTTTATGTCACTGTTGTAATTATTTATATTAAACTCATTCTATGGACTGAGTGCTCATACTCTTGGATATTTCCACTTAACTTTTACTACAGTATCATCATCATCATCGTTTAACGTCCATCTTCCACGCTTGCATGGGTTTGGACGGGAATTTTCCCACTTGAGGCAAGATTGGTTGTCTTGCTCGTATAGGACTGTCTGGCGGGTTTTCTACGGCTGGATGCCCTTCCTAACACCAACCTCGTTTACATTGTGGACTGGGAGGTTTTTACCATGTTACCTACACGGCCACATAACAGCGTGGACTGTGTGTTTTTTGTCGTGACACCTACACAACTTCATTTATTTCGGACTGGATGCTGTGGTACCAACATAACTTTACATTGACAGGGGTGGTGTGGATGGGGTAGGGGTAGTGGGACGGGGGTGTAGTTTTGTTAGAGGTGCCTACTGACTGTAGGGTTCGCTTTGTACTTAGGCAAAGCAGGTCTTCTGTATTACTGTGTAGCGCCAAAGATCTCGGTCCAGTGACATTGTCTTGGAGAGGTGTGTATATATATACATGTATATATATATATATATATATATATATATTCATTTTTAACAAACCAGTAATTTATTTTGTGAAATTGTAACAACAATATTTAAACTAAAAATTGAAGAATAAAAAACATAATAGAAAACAAAAGGAATATTAAAATGTTATGAAATAAAAGAACCATTCCATTAAAGAATATGATTATAAAGATACATTGTTTTTATGATACAGTTAAATAGTAACAAATGACCTACTCTTAGGTTTCAAATAATCACCTCCACCCCCGCTTATTAATTTTTCAGATTTGTTCCACACTCCCCCCCCCCCCTATTATTCAAACGTCCCCTCCCCGGTTATTACATTTTGCTAATCTATTTCTGACAAAATTTTATTTTAAGTGGTAGCATTCCAGTGATAATTAATTTTCTTAATTTTCATTAAAAAACATTATACATGACAAAAAAAGTACATTACTAGAACTCCCATGTTATAAAATAGGATGCACTGGGATCTCAAGATGTAAGCTAAATGACTAACTTTGGTTTTTAAAAAAACAACAGAGACAACCTAGAAAAATTACTGATTTTCCAATCCCTCCCCCCACTTATTCCAATCCTACCCCTTTATTATTTAGGACCCGAGAGTACATAAGGGTAAAGTTTGTCTGTTTTTACACAATGTTGCAATATCTCAATAAATCTTCACAAAATTTGGCACAGAGATTCAACTCCATCCTAGAATAATTCAGGTAATAAAAAATCTCCAAATTACAGCTACCCCTGAAGTGAGAAACATGAATTAAGGAAAAGAAATAAAGAAAGACTGAATGTTCTAATGGAGTGGGAATGGGAGTGAGACATTTGAAGAGTAAATAATCTATTAGAACAAAACTAATAGACGCAGCCCTCCAGGCAGTATTCTGCTAGTATTTATATTACTGGCAAAGTGGGAAAGCAAGCACTGTATAGAATATAAACCATCATAGTCGCTGAGGTTTCATCCTGGATTGAAAACAGCTCGGCTGAATACAAATATAGGAAAAGTAAAAATGTTATAAAACTATATAAAGAATGTCTTACAAATAAATATGATGAAATAGTTATATTTGACAGAATAAATATATTAGCATTTGTTATAAAATCCTGTTTATTACATATGATTAATATATTAGTATCCACAATACTGTCATATTTATTACATATAGAGCATTAGTGTAACTCAAGCATCATATCTATATTGTCGGTGCTGTAGTCATTACAGATATATGAAGTTTATAGCAATGTAAAAAGTATTATGACAACATTATCAAATCTGGAAAGCGGTAGTGATGGAACCATGATAAAATGTACCCAGTACACTCTGTGAAATGATAATGCTGGTGTTATGGTAAATTGCACCCAATACACTCTGTAAAGTGATAGTGCTGGTGCTATTATAAAATGTACCTAGTACACTCTGTAATGTAATACTGTAATACTGGTGCTATAATAAATTGCACCCAGTACACTCTGTATGGTGGTAGTGCTGGTGCTATAACTTGCACCCAGTACACTCTGTAAAGTGGTAGTGGTGGTACCACGATAAAATGCACCCAGTACACTCTGTATGGTGGTAGTGGTGTCATGATAAATTGCACCCAGTACACTCTGTAGGGTGGTAGTGCTGGTTTCATGATAAATTGCACCCAGTACACTCTGTATGGTGGTAACGCTGGTCTCATGATAAAATGCACCCAGTACACTCTGTATGGTGGTTGCTATAGAAACCTGTCAAATATAAAATGTGTGAGTAAAGTCAGGTTACTCTGACCCCTCAAGTTTTAAACTGGAAACCCTTCCAACAAATGTCACCAAATGTAAAATTATGATGCTCATGATGATGATGATGGGTATAATATTCTATTCTGAAAAGTTCACAGGCTGACTACGAATAAGTGATGTTAGAGCTGTGAAATCTTGTATGCATTAATTTCAACTCTTCTTATTACTATTAAATGCATTGTTTCTTTCCAGAGACTATGTTGAAAAAAAAACCTCATTTTGTGATTCCATGAGAGTATCTTGGTCTGCCTATGAACTTTTCAGCAGACCTTCATAGAAACTTGCTTATTCAGAAGCTGATCAAGAAGATCCAAGAATAGTCTTTTAAACAACTGTTTAAGGCTTGAAAATCAATGTAATGTAAGAAATAAATGGAGAGAACTGTGTTGTATCTTCCAAACACAAACTTTATCACATGATATTGGAACATTTTTATAAAGAAACATTGCAGGAACAGTGTTTATATTGAGAGAGAAGTAGTGTGTTTGAGACATAGAGATGTGAGACACATCTAGTGTTGTGACAGATGTGAGACATACCTAGTGTTGTGACAGATGTGAGACATACCTAGTGTTGTGACAGATGTGAGACATACCTAGTGTTGTGACAGAGATGTGAGACATACCTAGTGTTGTGACAGAGATGTGAGACATACCTAGTGTTGTGACAGATGTGAGACATACCTAGTGTTGTGACAGATGTGAGATATACCTAGTGTTGTGACAGATGTGAGACATACCTAGTGTTGTGACAGAGATGTGAGACATACCAAGTGTTGTGACAGATGTGAGACATACCTAGTGTTGTGACAGATGTGAGATATACCTAGTGTTGTGACAGATGTGAGACATACCTAGTGTTGTGACAGAGATGTGAGACATACCTAGTGTTGTGACAGAGATGTGAGACATACCTAGTGTTGTGACAGAAATGTGAGACATACCAAGTGTTGTGACAGATGTGAGACATACCTAGTGTTGTGACAAATGTGAGACATACCTAGTGTTGTGACAGAGATGTGAGACATACCTAGTGTTGTGACAGAGATGTGAGACATACCTAGTGTTGTGACAGATGTGAGACATACCAAGTGTTGTGACAAATGTGATACATACCTAGTGTTGTGACAGATGTGAGATATACCTAGTGTTGTGACAGAGATGTGAGACATACCTAGTGTTGTGACAAATGTGAGACATACCTAGTGTTGTGACAGAGATGTGAGACATACCTAGTGTTGTGACAAATGTGAGACATACCTAGTGTTGTGACAGATGTGAGATATACCTAGTGTTGTGTTGTGACAGAGAAGTAATATAATAGATATGTCTATTTATATGTATCTACCTCTTTATTCAAATATCAACATATTTCAGTCACCACATCTGTCTCCATGGTCACCACATGTCTGCATGGTGACCACATCTGTCTACATGGTGACCACATGTCTACATGGTCACCACATGTCTACATGGTCACCACATCTAGATGATGCTTGTTGGGTGAAAGAAGCTGCAGTAGAGGAAAACCAAGGAAGACTTGAGCAGATTTAGTGAGAGGGGATATCAAATTGATGAACCTGACTGAGATGATGAGGGATCTCAGTAGGGTAGAGGAAAAGAAGCTGTGTTGCAAATGACTTATCCAACACATGTAAGCATGGAAACACAGCCATAAATAGATGATGATATTACAATTCAGTTTAAATAAGGGATATTGTATTCATATATGTTGTTAAGAACCACTTAAAATGGTTGGCACCATGAAGGACAGCTAGCTATAAAACATTGCATCAAAATGTATGGTAAACCTTGTCATGGACCTGCAAGAATTAACCCTGCTTTACAATGAAAAATGGCCTGTTTATGCTTGTTGTGTTATTACTGTTAACATAATTATTGTCATTTCATTTATCTTCTTTTACACACACAAGTACTTTATATGTTTACACTTGTGATGTATTTATATTGACAAAATCTTCCTTAGTATATGGGCAGTTCCCAATTTCTTCTATATGCGGGTTTCCTGGGATAAGTAATCATTAGACCCCTTAGGTATAATTCCTAGAGCACCTACAACCACTGGTATTGTTTTAGCTCTCAACTTCCTCATTTTTCCAATCTTCCTCATTTTTCCAGGTCTTTATATTTGCTCAATTTTTCAAATGTTTTTATAGATGCATACTTGTTTATAGAAACAGTCATATCAATTAGCAGGGATACCCTCTGTTTAAAGTCCTTTGGTATTATATCAGGTCTATTTGTATCTATTTTTTGGTCACATTATTTTTTTTATTCCGAGGTTAACTTTGCCTTTCATCCTTACGGGGTCGATAAAATAAAGTACCAGTAATGCACTGGATAATTGCTGGCCTTGTGCCAAAAGTAGAAACAATTATTTTTTTTTTTTTTCATTGTTAAATTGGTTTTGCTATTGTGCATTTTTACTCAATCTTGTAAACCTCCACTGTCTGGGTCTTTGTATTGTCCCCTACATGTCAGCCCCTGTGGCCAATAAATGAAATCATCATTATTATTATTATTATTATTATCTACAGTATCGGTAAATCATCGAATATCCTGCAAATAGTTACGTCCCTTTATGTTTTGAGTTCAAATCCCGCCATGGCTAGCTTTTGCTTTCATCCTTACGGGGGTTTATAAAATAAAGTACCAGTTATGTGCTGAGGTCAATTTAATCGACTTTCCCCTCCTCCAAAATTCTTGGCCTTGTGCCTAAATCAGAAACCATTATTCTATAATATTAGTATACTAAAAGCTACATCATTGTTATGTTTAGATTATTGACATATATATTACATGCTTCACATGATTAGAGTAATTTGTGCCTTCTTTGTTTCAAATACCAAGGGTTTCATTATTACCAAAACATTTTGTATGGACATCACTGAAAAAAACCCATCCAACCCATGCGAGCGTGGGAAAAAAAAAACAAAGATGATGATGATGGTGGTGAAACAGTCAGTAGGCACCTCTTACCAAAATACACCTCCATCCCACTACCCCCACCCCATCCACACCATCCCCTTTCTCTGTAAAGTTATGTTGGTACCACAACATCCAGTCCAAAATAAATGAGGTTGTGTAGGTGTCACGACAAAAAAACACAGTCCACACTGTAATGTGGCCGTGTAGGTAACACGGTAAAAACCTCCCAGTCCACACTGTAAACATGGTTGGTGTTAGGAAGGGCATCCAGCCGTAGAAAACCCGCCAGACAGTCCTATATGAGCAAGACAACCAATCTTGCCTCAAGTGGGAAAATTACCGTCTAAACCCATGCTAGCGTGGAAGATGGACGTTAAACGATGATGATGAGGTGTGGCTGCTAGTTCAATGAAACTGTTTGAATATGTCACTTATGAGAGAATCACATGTGACTATAACTACACAAACATCTGATGGTTAATGGTTAATAACAAACTTCTAATGTCCCAGATATGACAGAACACTTGGCTGTGGTGTCTTGCTGCTACTACTACAAGGAAGAGGAGGAAAGAACTTCTGATTACTGATGATAAAAAACAACAAAATATCATCATCACCATCACCACCACCACTATCATCATCACCATCATAAACATCATCAAACTCATCACCATCACCACCACCACTATCGTCATCACCATCATAAACATCATCAAACTCACCACCACCACCTCCATCATCATCTTTTTTTTTTTTCTTTTCCCACGCTTGCATGGGTTGGATGGGTCTTTTTCAGTGATGTCCATACAAAATGTTTTGGTAATGATAAAAGTGAAACCCTTGGTATTTGAAACAAAGAAGTTTAGCAGTATAAGATCTGCAGCCGAAATGAGGGTCCTCCAAAACATTTTTGAAGTAACGTTACTCGACAGAGTGCGTAGTTTGGAGATGAGAGAGTCACTCCAGGTAGAACTGCTACTTCTCCGAATTGAGAGATCACAGCTCTGATACTATGGGAATGGGGTTAGAATGTCTCAGGAAAGAATTGCTGGACAGATTTTATGGACGAAACCAACCGGCGGGAGACCCAAGGGTAGACCCTGAGCAAGATGGTTGGATAACATCCATGAGTTTGGCTGGTCACACTTGGGGATCCAGCTGGATCAGTTAGAGATGATTGCTTCTGACAGGACCTGCTGGAAGGAGTGTTTGAGGACTCTGCTCCCACGACCCTCTCAGGAACAAGTGGGCAAAGAAGAAGAACCCCTTATATACCAAACTGCCAAAAACTACTCCATATTCTATGATATTAACCCCTAAGTATAATCGTGTGAAACCACTGTCAGTCTGAGAGCTGAAGAGGTTAAAAGATATTTGTGTGATCTTGTCTTCCTTTCTTCCTATCACTTCTGAGGCCCAACACACTTCTAGCTACTGATTTCTGTCCAATGAGGTAATTTTATCTGACACTATCATTGACAGTATTTTGATGCTTTAACAGCTGCTTTGCATTGAATACTTCTGATTATTCTATGAATTCTAATACACTCACTAAATAAATCTCAAACACACTTTGCTTTTCTCAGGACTGAAGCAATGACAAAAGAAGCTCTCAGCATGTCTGAGTCCATGGGTGCACCATTTGCAAAGTGACGAAATAGCTTTGACGCTTAACAAAGAAGAGTTCCACAACAAAGGGAGATAAAGGGTGAGCATGTAAGAAATACAATGGAACATGCAGAGCCAGAGTTGTATTCCTCTACTCACACTCCAGCCAGAATTGTATTCCTCTACTCACACTCCAGCCAGAGTTGTATTCCTCTACTCACACTCCAGCCAGAGTTGTATTCCTCTACTCACACTCCAGCCAGAGTTGTATTCCTCTACTCACACTCCAGCCAGAGTTGTATTCCTCTACTCACACTCCAGCCAGAGTTGTATTCCTCTACTCACACTCCAGCCAGAGTTGTATTCCTCTACTCATGCTCCAGCTAGAGTTGTATTCCTCTACTCACACTCCAGCTAGAGTTGTATTCCTCTACTCACACTCCAGCTAGATATTCGAGAAAACTTGGTTTATATTAACTTGTTTCTTTCATATAAAAACCTCCCATCATAATTTCATGTCAGAATATTTGCTATGTTATGCTCCAAACACCAGCTTAGGAACGATTGACTTTCGTCAAACCGGACCGAGGAAACAATGCTTCCATTGGTCTTTCCAACTGCTAATACTATCTATCAGGCGCAACTCCAGGTAGAAGGAGCAACGTGAAATAAAATGTCTTGCCCAAGGACATAACGCATTGCCCACTTAATAATGAGAAAATTTAGTTATATTACCCTTCCAAATTCTTGATTATTTTCAAAATGATTTGCAAGTCCTTGACATGTCTTTTATTAAAATATATTAATAAGGGGGTTAACCCTCAAAAGATAATGACAATGCTGTCTTTTATTAAAATATATTAATAAGGGGGTTAACCCTCAAAAGATAATGACATTGCTGTCTTTCATTAAAATATATTAATAAGGGGTTAACCCTGAAAAGATAATGATATTGCTGAAATGGTCAGATTTTTATAACAACATTAAAATCAAACCTAATCTATTAAACTTATTCATGATATTGGAACTGAAGGACAAAGTGCAAAAGATGAAAGTATTCAAATTACACAACAGCTGGCATGTGAGTATCTAAACAGTCTTCTTTCTTTTGACTCATAGATCCTAGTGAAATTATATGGAGGGGGTGGGGGTGTAGTGACATAGTGTTTTGGGAGTAGCTTTAAAACCTAGCCGAACCCATGCCTTTTTCGGGTCTGAAAATTGAAATTGGTCACAGAATATTGGTCAGTAGAATTTATTCTTAACAATTGTGGCTGACTGAAAGTAACATCCACATATGAGGGTAGACAGAAAAGTTTATAGGCTGTGATATTTTGCATGAATTATGCATTGTTTCTTTCCGGGGACTATGTTGAAAAATAAACCTTATTTGGTCATAACATGAGAGTATCTTGGTCAGCCTATGAACTTGACCCTTGTATATTGCAGATTGGAACTTACAGATGTCAATATCCCATCACAAAATGGATTACTCTTGGGTCTAAAATAATCGTTCCCGTCCCTCCACTTATTTATTTTTCAGACCCCCCCAGGCAAAATTTTATTTTAAGTGGTAGCATTCCTGCGACAATTAATTTTCTTTAGATGTCAAAAAACATTATACATGACAAAAAATCCCATATGTTATAAAATAAACAGGATGGGTTGGGGTCTCAATATGTAAACTAAACGACTAATTCTGGTTTTTAGAAATCAACAGAGACAACCTAGAAAAATTACCAATTATCCACCTCCATCCCCTTATTCCAACTCCCTCCACTTATTTCCCCTTCCCATTATTTGGGACCAGAGAATAAGTGAAGGGATCTCAAATCAAATAACATAATAATGGATTATCACAACTTGAATGTGAGATTAATGATCATCATACTTTCATCTTATGAATTACTGGTACTAGAAAACATAAAAATATAAAACTGTAGTGGATTGGCAAAATCGGTAGAACATCAGATGAAATACAATTGCAGTATTTGTTCTGACTCTTTATATTCTGAGTTCAAATGTAGATTGGCAGAATTGGTAGTGCATCTTCCTTGCCCACTTATTCCTGAGAGGGTCATGAAGGGAGAGTCTTCAGACTCCTAGCCGGAGTCTGTCAGAAGCAACCGGCTCCAACTGATCCAGCTGGATCTTCAAAGCAAGACCTACCAAGCTCATGGATGTTATCCAACCAACTTGCTCGAGTTCTACCCCTGGGTCTCCTGCCAGGTCGTTGTGCCTGTAAAACCTGTCCAGCAATTCTTTCTTGAGACATTCTAACCATAAGTCCATAGTATCAGAGCTGTAATCTCTCAATTCAGAGGAGTAGCAGCTCTACCTGGAGTGACTCTCTCATCTCTGAGCTATGCACTCTGTCAAGTAATGTTACTCCGAAGCATTGGATAAAATACTATTTTGATATTTTTTCTGGCCCTTTATATTCTAAGTTCAAATGTCGCTGAGGTGAACTTTCAATTTCACCCTTCTCAGGTTGATAACATATAGTACCAGTCAAGTACTGGGGTTAAATCAATAAACTTTGCCCTTCCCCCTAATTTACTAGTTTTCTGATACATCAAAAAAGATTTTTAACAGTAATTGGAGAAATTGTTCTATGATTTAAAAAAAAAAGCCATTTAAATTATTTTAAAACTAAGTCAATAGTTGAAGATACTATCATGTATGATGGAGAATTAATTATTCCATTGAGCTTTTTGAGATGATTGAAGATAAATACTGTGAGTGATGATTTAATAAAGAATTTGGTTGAAATTAGAAACATTGTAGACATGTTAGTGTGAAAGATGTGAAAAAGATGTGTAAGAAGATATCCAACATGTGCTAAAATAAAATAAAATTACTTCACTCAGTACATACTTCTTCACCTAAGGAATTAACCCTTTAGTTACCAACCTGGCCAAAACCAGCTCTGGTTCTATGAAATATAACAACTTGTTTTAAAGGTTTCCAATCTAAATTAAAATCTTCCAACATAATTTTATATAAGAACCTTACATTAAGTTACTATCTTAGTAATGAAATAATTAATAATTTTAGTACATCCCTCAAAATTCCTCATTAATTAATTTAAAATAGAGTATATTTCATTAGAAATGTGGCCATGTTATAGCATGAATATGTTTGTATATAGATCACTCTTCTATCAAGAATTTAAAAGTCTAAAGCCTACCATGAACCTGGTGGCTCATCGGGTCGGTGCTTATACTGGTTTCCATGGTATGAAGTAACTGAGAATACATGACTCCCCCTCTGGACAGGACACCAGTCCATTGCAGGGCTAAACCTCCAGCTATTGCTGGTACTCATTTTCAGCTGAGTATACAGGAGCAATGTGAAATGAAATGTTTTTCTCAAGAACACAACACACAACCCAGTCCAGGAATCGAATCCGTGATGTTATGATAAGTCCAACACACTTACCACAAGGCCACGTGCCTTCATTTATCAAGAATTTAGGAGTGACTGGTCAGAGGAGTTACTGCCATCCGAGATGGATTAGAGGACTCTGCCTCACTCAAACAGTCTATGTTCAACATGGTGTCTCTATGACATTATATATTGGAATTTAATGAAATAACTGTTTGGTTTAATAATCCTTAAAATAGCAGTGATATATTTGATATGAAATCATGTGTTGAAACATATATTGTTATATGGCAACATTAGGATAACATCACCCTCCCCAAATATAACAATAATCCTTAGAATGCTTTTTATCTCTCCAGAGTTGCTGAAGTTTGTTACCCCAAACCATATCAGGGCAGTTCTCAACCTTCTTATGCTTATGGAAGTAAATATATTTGACATGCCACCACCATAAATAAAGAGTCATTCCACCTAGTAATCCTGGTTGATAGGATTTAGAAGACATTGCCCCTGAGTATGGTAAAAGTGATACACTGGAACAACTACTCCACGTGAGAGGGTTCCCACTGCAGGTAGCCAACTCTGCTCCAATAGCAGTGATCAGCGATGAGTTAATAATGAAGAAACTGTTTAACATGTATTAACCCTTTAGATATGAAACCACCCCTGGTTCTATAATACTAAACTGTTTATATTTATCTACAAACTTTCCATCATACTTTTATGTAAGAACCTTTGTTAAGTTATGTTCCAAACTCCAGACTGATAATGAGAAAGTTAGTTATATTAGTAAATACCTCCGTATTTTTTAGTATTTTCAAAGAGAAATGAAAATCATGTGCAGTGTCTTTTATACAAAAATACGGTAAGGAGAGGGTTAAGAATTATATTTACGAGAAATGGCATTCCAGGATCATTAGCGTCTGAAGATGTCAGTTTCTTGATAATGGCTTCTGTAGATGGCTGATAAGATCAGATCTCTGAAAATACCTTTATATCATCCAAAATCAAATGAAATTGTTGAAAGGTCACCAATGTTAAATTAGGTTTAACTCCTTATGTCCTGTACCACGTGAAACCACATTATAAGCATGACATTCTTGAAAAGTACAAAACAGCACTATGATTGCATCACATTAATAATTGAAATCTTTTAGTTTACTGGAAATGTACTGTACAAGCGAGACACGGTCTCTCAATCAATCTTGTTTCAAGTGGGACAAAACTGTCGAACCCATGCTAGCGTGGAAGATGGACATTAGATGATGATGATGTTCAGTAGAAAATATACTATAAATATTTGAATTAACAAATCTGTTTTTAGATATTTTCTGCTAAATCATTACAGGAGGTTAAGAGTTAAAATTATATTCACCAAATAAAGTGTAATGCCCTCCTTCATTTAAGAATGACCATGGGATTTGCACCTAGAGAGTTCCACTCCAAGGCAAAAGTTCGAACAAGGTTGTTTATGGAAGACCAGCAGTCATCCATACATACCAGTCTCCCCTCTCCACTCCACTGATATTATCCAAGGGAAAGGCAATGACCGATACAGCTTTGTACCAGTGACATCACACTATATCCTTGCTTCTCTGGGCATGGATACATTGAAGCTCCGATGCCTGGCAACTGACTTGGTAAACGCCCACAAAATTGTTAACCATGTTGCCAACAACAACCCTGAGTACCTTTTCGATTTCCATGTGTCTAACACACGTGGACCTGCCCACAAAGTAAGAAAACAGCACAGTTACCATGACTTTCGGAAACATTTTTTCACGCTCAGTGTTGCTGAAGCATGGAACAAACTACCTGCATCAGTTGTTAGCTGTTGAGACACTGCATCCTTTAAAGCCTCCATGCTTCCCGAGATCCGCCAACACTATAGCTAACACATACACACATGTACTTCCCTGACATTTGTGTATTATTCTATGTACTATACATACACCTTTGACGAGTTGTAGTGCACCTGAGCACTTTACACAATAATTTCATTATTATTATTATTATTATTATCATTATTATATACTATATACTATATATATATATATATACACTATATACTCGATGTATATATACACTATATATTCTCTATATACATTATATATAATGTTGTCCAAGGGAAAAGCAATGGCTGATACAGCTTGGCACCAGTGACGTCGTAACTCATTTCTACAGCTGAGTGAACTGGAGCAACGTGAAATAAAGTCTCTTCTTCAAGAACACAACACATAGCACGGTCTGGGAATTGAATTCACAATCTCATGATTACAGGCCCGACACTCTACTTGGTGAAGCACATGGCTTAGTGGTTAAAGGTTCTATCAATGTATATTTGTGTCAGATACTCACACCCAGGAAGACTTCTTAGTCTATGTGCTTTGATGAGCAGATAAATATAATCACCAATAACATCATCCTATGAAATTGTAGCTTCAGTTTACTATCGGAGAAAAACAAGTGATGAACCCTAACAAGCTAAAAATGAGCACAGAAATATATAAAAACTTACTGTGAACTACTGTATATACTCCAATATAAGCTGATCTGAATGTAAGCCAACCTGTTTTATGTTTGAGAAATGGACAAAAATCCAAACCCCGTTTATAAGCCAAGGCAGCTAATCAACACATTGTTTAGATGGTGTATATAAGACAACCTCTTCCATTTTACCATCAATTTTTGGGGTCACATATTCCTTGGTTTATATTTGAGTAAAAACAGTAAATTATTTTTCAGACAGCTAAGTCCAAGACAACAATGCCAAAGATAACTCACTACCACAACAAACAATCCATCAGTGATACATGACTAACAATTAAAGTGACATTTACATTTATGATGTTCAATAGTCCATGATACTCAACCTAGATCACGACTTCTGCAGGGAGTTTCCTGCAGCGTGCCATCTGTCCAGTTCACTACCTCTGCAGAGAGATTTGTGCCGCCCACCCAAATAACTAACCCTGCAGGGAGTTTCCTGTGGCACTCGTGCCATCATCAACAGGCACAAGAAATGTCAGATCTGTTCGGGGAGTGGCAGTTTTCACCACCTGTCCTACATTGGTCAGACCTAACAAGCCTCAAATACCCCCACAAGATTTATATCTTAAGTAGATGATATTACAATTGTGATTCTTATGAAATTCAAATAAATAATGATATAAATACAGAGTGCTGCAGGAAAACCTCCCATATTTTATACGGCCACCCCTTAAAATGTGGGCAGCATTTTTACCGCACCTTGTATAGCACTGAAATGAATGTTATAACCCAGAAAACCTTTCCCCCTTGCTTCCTTGCCCAAGGATAAAACATCTCTCATAATTAAATTTGAATTAGCTCACCGACTAAGTCTCTAAAACCTAAATAAACTTTGCTGCCTCCCACCCAAAACATTTAACTCTTTCACTGTCATATCATTCAATTCATTAATTAATGTATTTCACTAATTAAGAATTTGGTGGGATTTAATAAAATGATTATTTCATTATTAAGATGTTATGTAACAAATTTTTAATATTAAATAGAAACACTTTAAAAGGAGTGGTTTTGGGTGGGTTGTTATAAAAATGGTTAAACATTAATATTAGTAATTTTAGACAAGTTGGATGTCATATGGATCCAGTTTAGAATAGACACATCGTATCCCTGCATGTGGTAAGAAACGACTAAAAGGGTTGGGGTCAGGAAAGGCATCCGGCTGTAAAACACTGTCTCGAAACATCCTGCCTAACCCATGCCAGCATGGAGAAGTGGACAGACGATGATGGTGGTGTGACTGTTAGCGTCTTTACAGCTGATTTTTAATAATATTTTCATTGTTTTTCAAATTTACAAATCATAAGATTTAAATTGTACTAAAACCTTGCAACCTTTTCACAAAATATTTATGATCTAGCTGGTGTTAACCCTTTCATATTTTAATTAATTAATGAAGAATTTTGAGGGATTTACTAAAATTATTATTTTATTACTAAGATAGTAACTTAATGTAAGGTTCTTATATAAAATTATGTTGGAAGATTTTAATTCAAATTGGAAACCTTTAAAATGGGTGGTTTCATTTCATAGAACCAGAGCTGGTTTTAGTCAGGTTGGTAACTAAAGGGTTAGATTTTGCATGACAAACAATTGTATAAGGCCAGAGATGATGCCATTATTGCTATAAAGACGCCACTATAAAATTCTAGCTCTCTTCTGTCTAGGCAGGGACAAGATTTGTTTTTGCTAAACAAAATAGCTTCAACAAAACTCCATTATTTTGTAGCAGTTTCCAACAAAAGTCTTCATTGAAAGACATTATCAGATCTCTACTGAGGTTCAAACAGGTTTTACCAATGTAGGATGTAGAATGTATTTTAATGCTGATAACTGCTATAAGGGAGGGTAACTATCACCTCTCCTTCACCCACTTATTCCTTGGAGAGTCTTGGGGGAAGAGTCCTCAAACACTCATTCCAGTGAGTCCTGTTAGAAGCAATTGTCTCCAGGTGATCCGGCTAGATCACCAAGTGAGACCAGCCAAGCTCGATGTTTTTCAACCATCTTGCTCGGGGTCTACTGCTGGGTGGGTCTCCTGCCGGTTGGTTTTGTAAACAGGTTGTGTATGTCATCATCATCATCATCGTTTAACATCTATCTTCCACACTAACATGGGTTTAGACGGGAATTATTCCACTTGAGGCAAGATTGGTTGTCTCGCTCGTATAGGACTGTCTGGCAGGTTTTCTACGGCTGGATGCCTTTCCTAACACCAACAAAAAGCATCCAGTACTCATTGTAAATGTAGTTGGCATTAGGAAGGACATCCAGCCATAGAAACCAAGCCAAAATCAGTTCTGTATGAACAAGACATGGTCATCTGACCTCGACTTGCCTCAAATAGGACAACCCGTCTAACCCATGCTAGTGTGGAAAATTAACGTTAAACGGTGATGATGATGATGATATCAAACTGCCTGAAACCGTCCTTGTTTGTCTGATTCAAAGCTGTTTATTTTAAAGTGTTTATATTTATCTAATATCCATCATAATATTAAGTACAAGACTGCCTCCTGGACAGAACGCCTGTCCATTGCAGGGTTAAAGTCTGTCTTGAGCCCCCTGAGGATCATCAGTCCAGTGCTTATCCTGGTTTCACGGAACAAAGAGACAGAATACAAGACTCTCCACTGGACAGGATGCCAGTCCATTGCAGAGTTAAACCCTCAGCTATTGCTGGTACTCATTTTCAGCTGAATATACTGGAGCAACAAGAAATGAAGTGTTTTGTTCAAGAACACAACACACAACGCAATCAAGGAACCGAACCCACTACATTATGATTGTAAGTCCAACACCCTTACCATTAGGCCACACACCTCCACTTATTGGCCTACAACTTGTAAATAGTATCTACAGCTTAGTGTGAAGTTGATGCAATAGTGTAATAGAATGATTGTAAGATAAATAGATAGATAGATATCTTTATTTGCCACAAGGGCGCACAAGAAAAGGGGACAATACAAAGACATATGGCGGGGATTTTACATACAGTCATATAAAAAAAGTTTTAACAAAAAAATATAGCAATCGAAATCCCCAATAGGGGGGAGGCATTACAAACGGGTTGCTTTATACCCTGTAGAGAGAACAACTCTCAACTCCAGAAGCATGCTGTGCAAGTGCTCTTTTCCTCTTTTCGCTCTCTTCTTCAACCTACAGGTTTATATACAAAGAAAGCCCAATCCCTCGGGCCATTCTCGCCACATTCACCCACCTTTCAGTAAATTTACTGGGGTGCAGTGCCTCTCTCTCGACTCAGATTCTCCTTCTAAAGTGGTACCTAAAGAAGGGAATGAGTTGTTGTCCGGAGAGAAAGGTAGATGAATAGATAGATAGATTTCTTTATTTGCCACAAGGGCGCACAAGGGGAGAATACAAAGACACATGCCAGGGATTTTGCATAGTCAGATAGATAGATAGAGAGACAGATAGATGGATGAATAGATGGATAGATAGATAGATAGATGGTGAAGACAACTGGATTGAAAGACATTGTTATAAGTCCAACATCCTTACCACTAGGCCATATTCACAAGGCTTGGGTTAACTTGGGATTGATGGTAATGAAACCTGTACAAGATTCCTTCTAGTGGACTTGAACCCATAAGTTTCATCATCATCATCATCACCGTTTTACGTCCGTTCTTCCACGCTAGCATGGGTTAGACGGGTTGTCCTGTTGTGGGCAGTGTCTGGTCAGCTGACCATGCCTTGCTCATACAGGAACTGATTTGGCTTGATTTCTACAGTTGGATGCCCTTCCTAACACCAACCTCATTTACAGTGAGTGCTGGGTGCTTTTTCGTGGCGCCTACACGTCCACTTTACAGTGTGGGCTGGGTGCTTTTTTGCCGTGGCACCTCCACGACCACCTTGCAGTGGAGGGTGTGGGGGCATAGTGTCTATATGCTTCAGCTTGTACTCATGGGAGGTCGGGTACTCTGTATTACTGCGTGACGCCAGTGGTTACGGTCGTGTGTCATCGCCTTTGAGAGGTGTAACTGGGTAAAGTCGGCCTTTATCACCTCATCCCAGGTCATCTTGGGTCTCCCCACTCCGCAGTTTCCATCAACTTCTAGTGCTCTGCACCTTTTTATGCAGCTGTCATCCTTCATACGCATCACATGTCCATACCAGCGCAACTGCCTCTCCTGCACACAGCATTTGATTCCTCTTATGTTCAGTCTCTCTCTCAATTCATTTATGCTTTGTCGTTCACGTATATTACTATTACACATCCATCAGAGTATGCAGGCTTCGTTTCTCTCTAATCTACGTAAGTCTTCCACCTTCAGCGCCCAGGTCTCACTACCATGTAACATTGCTGTTCAGATACACGCATCATACAGTCTGCCTTTCCTTTTGAGGGAGAAGCCTTTTGCAGCTAGCAGTGGTAGTAGTTCCCTGAACTTCTTCCATCCCGTTCTTACCCTAGTTATTGTACTTTCTGAACATCCACCTCCGCTGCTAATTCGGTCACCTAGGTAGCAGAAGCTGTCTACTGTCTACAGAGCCCTCCCAGAAATTGGTGGTACTTGTTTCCTGTGGCTGTTTGCTGCTTGCTGTCCCAGTACAGCTGCTGCATGTGAAGCCTACATTCTTAATTAAGCTTCCTGAGATCCCGCTACATCTCTTGTGTACCCATTGTTTACATTTGGGGCAGAGAATGGAGTTCCTACCTACACCTTTCCTACATACTGAGCAAGGCCATTCCCCTGAGGGATCTGGGTTCTGTTTTCTCGTCTACTTAAAGGACCTTAGTCTTTGTCATGTTGACTTTGAGACCCTTTCTTTCTAGTCCCTGCTTCCAAGTTTGGAATTTCTTCTCTAGTTCTACCATAGATTCAGCTATAAGTGCGAGGTCATCAGCATACAGGAGTTCCCATGGGCATCCGGTCTTAAACTCCTCCGTTATTGCCTGCAGGACTATGATGAACAGGAGGGGGCTAAGAACAGAGCCCTGGTGGACCCCAACCTGTACGCTAAATTCCTCGCTATACTCATTACTAATCCTAACTTTGCTGACTGCTCCCCTATACATGGCTTGTACAGCTTTCACAAGCCATTCATCTACTCCTAGTTTTCTAAGAGCCCACCAGATTACAGCACGTGGAACTCTGTCAAAGGCTTTCTCGAGATCGACGAATGCCAGGTAGAGTGGCTTACTTTTAGCTAGGTACTTTTCCTGTAACTGCCTCACAAGGAAGAGGGCATCAGTGGTGCCTCTTCCTGGTACAAACCCAAATTGCATCTCATCTAGTTTCACCCGGTCCCTAATCAACTGTGCTATAACTCTTTCTGTTACTTTCATGACCTGGTCCATCAGCTTTATACCTCTATAGTTTCCTCTATCGAATGCATCACCTTTACCTTTGTAGCAGTTGACAATGATGCTACTGCACCAATCTTTTGGTATGACACCTTCTAGTATTACCTGGTTAACAATACGTGTGGTTATAGTGTGACCTACAGACCCAGATGCCTTCAGCATCTCAGCAGCTATACCCGATAGACCGGTTGCCTTCCCCATCTTCATATCTTTGATTGCCTTACTTACTACGCTGCTGCTGATTTGTACTGCTGGCCTCTCTATAGGGTCTACTTGGGGTAGGGTCTCTTCTTCCCATGCATTCTCCTCATTTAGTAATCTATCATAATGACTCTTCCATGCATTTTTCTTCTCAGCACTTGTGAGGGCAAGCTCACCTTTATCATTCCGGATACACTTCTCTCCAATGACATCACAATTCTCTCTGACACACTGCCTCGCAATCTTGAACACCGCCTGTTTCTGGTCCTCACGTTGCAAAACATGCTTGAATTTTCTATCCTTTGCTTCCTTCCTAGCTAAGTATACTTGTCGCCTAGCTTCCCTCTTGGTCTCTATGTAATGTACCCTGCTCCCCCTGTTCTTCCATTCTTTCCATGCCTGTCTCTTAACCTTAACTGCCTCATCTACCTTATTGTTCCACCACCAAGTCACTCTCCTCCTGCTTGTTGTCTTACTCCAGCCACAGACCTCATCTGTCGCCTCTAGTAAGTTATTTTTTTAGGAACTCCCAGTGCTCTTCTACATTGAATGTCTCTATCGGTTCTTCTTTACTGTCGTAGGCGTTGATTAAAAT
>OZ024742.1:360511435-360718935 GCA_964016885.1 Eledone cirrhosa | reverse complement strand
GTTGACGATGGCGCCCGTCAACCGCTCCTTAACTAAAGTGCTAATCCGGTTCCTGTAAGCCTTACTTGCCGGTAAGGACAAGTTGAGCTTCCAGTAACCAGGTCCCTGTCTATGAGTTCTGTCAAGGTTGACCATGCAGGTCACTAATTTGTGGTCTGAATAGCCAACCATGCGCATTTTTGGACAACTTAAAAAGTCCTTATCCTTAATTCTAACTAAGAACCTATCTAGGTACGACCTAGATGATCCACTACGATTCTCCCAAGTCCAGGTTGGCGCAGTCGGAAAATCTAGTCGATATCTATCGGCCAGGTCAAATCGCCCGATTAACCCTTTGAGGCTATTACACCCCTCTCTATTGGGGCAGGCCCCTACGTAGTCCCAGCGTGCATCTAGGATACCATTCCAGTCCCCCACTAATAGCAAGGAGCGGGACGTCCCTAGAAAAGTCTCCAGACGATGGAAGAAGTCCGGCCGCATTGACCCGAAAGGGCCGTAGGCGGCTACCAACCTAAACGCTCCGCCTTTACCACTGCCAAGGTCCAGAACCACTAGTCGACCCTCCGGGTCCAAATGTACCATCTGTGTTGCGAGACCCAGATGTTTTTGCAGCAGAACGACAACTCCACCCCACCTCCAGGCTGACAGAGAGATGCGTGCATCTCAAAGTCATCAAAGGTGGGGGCCAGCTGTCGCATGTTGCTGATCCGGGCCTCGCAAATAACCATCACATCTATACGTTGTGACCTGAGGTCATTTAGAAGCATTGCTTGCTTCCAAGTTGAGCCCAGGCCACGCGCATTTAAACAGCCTACTCTTAGCATAGCCATGTTGGTGGTGAAGAGAAAAGGCACTTACCTCTCAGCGTCCCGGGTATCGGGCTGCACAATTTCCATTAGGGTGGGGGATGGGTTGTTGGGTGGGGTGGTGGTTTGTGGAAGTGTAGGGGCATCAGTGTGTTGTGTGGTTGGGGAGCTTGGAGTTGTGTGGGTGTTTGGGGAGGGGGTGGGGTAGTTTTTTAGGAGGACGCGGTTAATGGGCCCGACGCAGGGGGGACCCACGTCCTCTTTAAAATTGTTTTTTAAAGTTTTATAGGTGTCCTGTGGGGCCTTAATCATTTTGAGGTGGGGGAAATCCCCTGCCTGGGTGAAGTTAGGCCCTTGTGTTTTTATTAGATTGTTGTTGTACACAATGTTTAACAGTTTTTTGTTTCTTGTGTTTATGTATGTGTATGCATGTTTTTGTTTGGTGTTTTTTGTTTGCTGTTGTTGTGAGCTCTTTTGTGTTGGTGTTAGTGTCATGTTTTGGGGAGGGGTTGTTTTCATTTGTGAGTCTGAGGTGTGTTTTCTTTTTATTCTGTATATATTATATATATATGAGAGAGATAGCTAGTAAACAAGAGTTGTCTGTCAGATGATGTCCAATGAAGAAAACAAGTCTATAAAGAAGCTCAGTGGTGGATATATTTAGGATGGCAGTAACATAGGAGTGGGGGGGGGGGGTTTGTGATGATAGCGTTGGTGGGGTCTCAGAGATGGTGTGTGGGGGAAGAGGTGTTAGAGATGATGGCATTGGTGGGGTATCAGAGATGTTGTGTGGGGGGAGCGGTGTTAGAGATGATGGCATAGGTGGGGTCTCAGAGATGGTGTGGGGGGTGCTAGAGATGGTGTGGGGGGGGGGGGTTAGAGATGATGGCATTGGTGGGGTCTCAGAGATGGTGTGTGGGTGGGGGTGTTAGAGATGATGGCATTGGTGGGGTCTCAGAGATGGTGTGGGGGGTGTTAGAGATGGTGTGGGGGGGGGGGGTTAGAGATGATGGCATTGGTGGGGTCTCAGAGATGGTTTGGGGGGGGGGGTAGAGATGCTGGCATTGGTGGGGTCTCAGAGATGGTGTGTGTGGGGCGAGGGGTGTTAGAGATGATGGGATTGGTGGGGTCTCAGGGATGTTGGGGGGGGGGGGGGTGGAGATGGGGGGGGGGGTGTTAGAGATGATGGCATTGGTGGGGTCTCAGAGATGGTGTGTGGGGGGAGAGGTGTTACAGATGATGGCATTGGTGGGGTCTCAGAGATGGTGTGTGTGGGGCGAGGGGTGTTAGAGATGATGGCATTGGTGAGGTCTCAGAGATGGTGTGTAGAGGGGAGGGGTGTTAGAGATGATGGCATTGGTGGGGTCTCAGAGATGGTGTGTGTGGGGCGAGGGGTGTTAGAGATGATGGCATTGGTGAGGTCTCAGAGATGGTGTGTAGAGGGGAGGGGTGTTAGAGATGATGGCATTGGTGGGGTCTCAGAGATGGTGTGTGGAGGCGGGGGGTGTTAGAGATGCTGGCATTGGTGGGGTCTCAGAGGTGGTGTGTGTGGGGGGTGGAGTGTTAGAGATGATGGCATTGGTGGGGTCTCAGAGATGGTGTGTGGGTGGGGGTGTTAGAGATGATGGCATTGGTGGGGTCTCAGAGATGGTGTGGGGGGTGTTAGAGATGGTGTGGGGGGGGGTTAGAGATGATGGCATTGGTGGGGTCTCAGAGATGGTTTGGGGGGGGGTAGAGATGCTGGCATTGGTGGGGTCTCAGAGATGGTGTGTGTGGGGCGAGGGGTGTTAGAGATGATGGGATTGGTGGGGTCTCAGGGATGGTGTGGGGGGGGGCATGGAGATGGGTGTGTGGGGGGAGGGGTGTTAGAGATGATGGCATTGGTGGGGTCTCAGAGATGGTGTGTGGGGGGAGAGGTGTTACAGATGATGGCATTGGTGGGGTCTCAGAGATGGTGTGTGTGGGGCGAGGGGTGTTAGAGATGATGGCATTGGTGAGGTCTCAGAGATGGTGTGTAGAGGGGAGGGGTGTTAGAGATGATGGCATTGGTGGGGTCTCAGAGATGGTGTGTGTGGGGCGAGGGGTGTTAGAGATGATGGCATTGGTGAGGTCTCAGAGATGGTGTGTAGAGGGGAGGGGTGTTAGAGATGATGGCATTGGTGGGGTCTCAGAGATGGTGTGTGGAGGCGGGGGGTGTTAGAGATGCTGGCATTGGTGGGGTCTCAGAGGTGGTGTGTGTGGGGGGAGGAGTGTTAGAGATGATGGCATTGGTGGGGTCTCAGAGATGGTGTGTGGGGGGAGGTGTGTTAGAGATGATGGCATTGGTGGGGTCTGAGATGGTGTGTGTGGGGGGAAGGGTGTTAGAGATGATGGCATTGGTGGGGTCTCAGAGATGTTGTGTGGGGGGAAGGGTGTTAGAGATGATGGCATTGGTGGGGTCTCAGAGATGTTGTGTGGGGGGAGAGGTGTTAGAGATGATGGCATTGGTGGGGTCTCAGAGATGGTGTGTGGAGGCGGGGGGTGTTAGAGATGCTGGCATTGGTGGGGTCTCAGAGGTGGTGTGTGTGGGGGGAGGAGTGTTAGAGATGATGGCATTGGTGGGGTCTCAGAGATGGTGTGTGGGGGGAGGTGTGTTAGAGATGATGGCATTGGTGGGGTCTGAGATGGTGTGTGTGGGGGGAGGAGTGTTAGAGATGATGGCATTGGTGGGGTCTCAGAGATGTTGTGTGGGGGGAGAGGTGTTAGAGATGATGGCATTGGTGGGGTCTCAGAGATGGTGTGTGTGGGGGGAGGAGTGTTAGAGATGATGGCATTGGTGGGGTCTCAGAGATGGTGTGTGTGGGGGGAGGAGTGTTAGAGATGATGGCATTGGTGGGGTCTCAGAGATGGCGTGTGGGGGGAGGTGTGTTAGTGATGATGGCATTGGTGGGGTCTCAGAGATGGTGTCTGGGGGGAGGGAGGTGTTAGAGATGATGGCATTGGTGGGGTCTCAGAGATCGTGTGTGGGGGGAAGGGTGTTAGAGATGATGGCATTGGTGGGGTCTCAGAGATGGTGTGTGTGGGGGGAGGAGTGTTAGAGATGATGACATTGGTGGGGTCTCAGAGATGGTGTGTAGGGGGGAGAGGTGTTAGAGATGATGGCATTGGTGGGGTCTCAGAGATGGTGTGTGGGGGAAGGGTGTTAGAGATGATGGCATTGGTGGGGTCTCAGAGATGGTGTGTGTGGGGGGAGGAGTGTTAGAGATGATGGCATTGGTGGGGTCTCAGAGATGGTGTGTTAGTGATGATGGCATTGGTGGGGTCTCAGAGATGGTGTCTGGGGGGAGGGAGGTGTTAGAGATGATGGCATTGGTGGGGTCTCAGAGATGGTGTGTGGGGGAAGGGTGTTAGAGATGATGGCATTGGTGGGGTCTCAGAGATGTTGTGTGGAGGGAAGGGTGTTAGAGATGATGGCATTGGTGGGGTCTCAGAGATGGTGTGTGTGGGGGGAGGAGTGTTAGAGATGATGGCATTGGTGGGGTCTCAGAGATGGTGTGTGGGGGGAGGTGTGTTAGTGATGATGGCATTGGTGGGGTCTCAGAGATGGTGTCTGGGGGGAGGGAGGTGTTAGAGATGATGGCATTGGTGGGGTCTCAGAGATGGTGTCTGTGAGGGGAGGGGTGTTAGAGATGATGGCATTGGTGGGGTCTCAGATGGTGTGAGGGGGGAGGGGTGTTAGAGATGATGGCATTGGTGGGGTCTCAGAGATGGTGTCTGGGGGGAGGGAGGTGTTAGAGATGATGGCATTGGTGGGGTCTGAGATGGTGTGTGTGGGGGGAAGGGTGTTAGAGATGATGGCATTGGTGGGGTCTCAGAGATGTTGTGTGGGGGGAGAGGTGTTAGAGATGATGGCATTGGTGGGGTCTCAGAGATGGTGTGTGGGGGGGAGAGGTGTTAGAGATGATGGCATTGGTGGGGTCTCAGAGATGGTGTGTGGGGGGAGAGGTGTTAGAGATGATGGCATTGGTGGGGTCTCAGAGATGGTGTGTGGGGGGAGAGGTGTTAGAGATGATGGCATTGGTGGGGTCTCAGAGATGGTGTGTGGGGGGAGGGGTGTTAGAGATGAAGGCATTGGTGGGGTCTCAGAGATGGTGTGAGGGGGGAGGGGTGTTAGAGATGATGGCATTGGTGGGGTCTCAGAGATGGTGTGTGTGGGGGGAAGGGTGTTAGAGATGATGGCATTGGTGGGGTCTCAGAGATGGTGTGAGGGGGGAGAGGTGTTAGAGATGATGGCATTGGTGGGGTCTCAGAGATGGTGTGTGGGGGGAGAGGTGTTAGAGATGAAGGCATTGGTGGGGTCTCAGAGATGGTGTGTGGAGGCGGGGGGTGTTAGAGATGATGGCATTGGTGGGGTCTCAGAGATGGTGTGTGGGGGGAGAGGTGTTAGAGATGATGGCATTGGTGGGGTCTCAGAGATGGTGTGTGGGGGGAGAGGTGTTAGAGATGATGGCATTGGTGGGGTCTCAGAGATGGTGTGTGGAGGCGGGGGGTGTTAGAGATGATGGCATTGGTGGGGTCTCAGAGATGATGTGTAGGGGGGAGAGGTGTTAGAGATGATGGCATTGGTGGGGTCTCAGAGATGGTGTGTGGAGGCGGGGGGTGTTAGAGATGATGGCATTGGTGGGGTCTCAGAGATGGTGTGTAGGGGGGAGAGGTGTTAGAGATGATGGCATTGGTGGGGTCTCAGAGATGGTGTGTGGGGGGAGAGGTGTTAAAGATGATGGCATTGGTGGGGTCTCAGAGATGGTGTGTGGAGGCGGGAGGTGTTAGAGATGATGGCATTGGTGGGGTCTCAGAGATGATGTGTAGGGGGGAGGGGTGTTAGAGATGATGGCATTGGTGGGGTCTCAGAGATGGTGTGTGGAGGCGGGGGGTGTTAGAGATGATGGCATTGGTGGGGTCTCAGAGATGGTGTGTAGGGGGGAGAGGTGTTAGAGATGATGGCATTGGTGGGGTCTCAGAGATGGTGTGTGGTGGGAGGGGTGTAAGAGATGATGGCATTGATGGGGTCTCAGAGATGGTGTGTGGAGGGAAGGGTGTTAGAGATGATGGCATTGGTGGGGTCTCAGAGATGGTGTGTGGTGGGAGGGGTGTAAGAGATGATGGCATTGGTGGGGTCTCAGAGATGGTGTGTGGGGGGAAGGGTGTTAGAGATGATGGCATTGGTGGGGTCTCAGAGATGGTGTGTGGGGGGGAGAGGTGTTAGAGATGATGGCATTGGTGGGGTCTCAGAGATGGTGTGTGGGGGGAGGTGTGTTAGAGATGATGGCATTGGTGGGGTCTCAGAGATGGTGTGTGGGGGGAGGGGTGTTACAGATGATGGCATTGGTGGGGTCTCAGAGATGGTGTGTGGTGGGAGGGGTGTAAGAGATGATGGCATTGGTGGGGTCTCAGAGATGGTGTGTGGGGGGAGGGGTGTTAGAGATGATGGCATTGGTGGGGTCTCAGAGATGGTGTGTGGGGGGAGGGGTGTTACAGATGATGGCATTGGTGGGGTCTCAGAGATGGTGTGTGGGGGGAGAGGTGTTAGAGATGATGGCATTGGTGGGGTCTCAGAGATGGTGTGTGGGGGAAGAGGTGTTAGAGATGATGGCATTGGTGTGGTCTCAGAGATGGTGTGAGGGGGGAGAGGTGTTAGAGATGATGGCATTGGTGGGGTCTCAGAGATGCTGTGTGGGGGGAGAGGTGTTAGAGATGATGGCATTGGTGGGGTCTCAGAGATGGTGTGTGGGGGGAGGGGTGTTACAGATGATGGCATTGGTGGGGTCTCAGAGATGGTGTGTGGGGGGAGGGAGGTGTTACAGATGATGGCATTGGTGGGGTCTCAGAGATGGTGTGTGGGGGGAGGGGTGTTAGAGATGATGGCATTGGTGGGGTCTCAGAGATGGTGTGTAGAGGGGAGGGGTGTTAGAGATGATGGCATTGGTGGGGTCTCAGAGATGGTGTGAGGGGGGAGAGGTGTTAGAGATGATGGCATTGGTGGGGTCTCAGAGATGGTGTGAGGGGGGAGAGGTGTTAGAGATGATGGCATTGGTGGGGTCTCAGATGGTGTGAGGGGGGAGAGGTGTTAGAGATGATGGCATTGGTGGGGTCTCAGAGATGCTGTGTGGGGGGAGAGGTGTTACAGATGATGGCATTTGTGGGGTCTCAGAGATGGTGTGTAGGGGGGAGAGGTGTTACAGATGATGGCATTGGTGGGGTCTCAGAGATGGTGTGTGGGGGGGAGAGGTGTTAGAGATGATGGCATTGGTGGGGTCTCAGAGATGCTGTGTGGGCGGAGGGGTGTTAGAGATGATGGCATTGGTGGGGTCTCAGAGATGCTGTGTGGGCTGAGGGGTGTTACAGATGATGGCATTGGTGGGGTTCTCAGAGATGGTGTAGGCGGAGGGGTGTTAGAGATGATGGCATTTGTGGGGTCTCAGAGATGGTGTGTGGGGGGAGGGGTGTTACAGATGATGGCATTGGTGGGGTCTCAGAGATGGTGTAGGCGGAGGGGTGTTACAGGTGATGGCATTGGTGGGGTCTCAGAAATGGTGTGTGGGGGGAGGGGTGTTAGAGATGATGGCATTGGTGGGGTCTCAGAGATGATGTGTGGGGGGAGAGGTGTTAGAGATGATGGCATTTGTGGGGTCTCAGAGATGGTGTGTGTGGGGGGAGGGGTGTTAGAGATGATGGCATTGGTGGGGTCTCAGAGATGGTGTGTGGGGGGGAGAGGTGTTACAGATGATGACATTGGTGGGGTCTCAGAGATGGTGTGTGGGGGGGAGAGGTGTTAGAGATGATGGCATTGGTGGGGTCTCAGAGATGCTGTGTGGGGGGAGAGGTGTTAGAGATGATGGCATTGGTGGGGTCTCAGAGATGCTGTGTGGGCTGAGGGGTGTTACAGATGATGGCATTGGTGGGGTCTCAGAAATGGTGTGTGGGGGGAGGGGTGTTAGAGATGATGGCATTGGTGGGGTCTCAGAGATGGTGTGTGGGGGGAGGGGTGTTACAGATGATGGCATTGGTGGGGTCTCAGAGATGGTGTGTGGGGGGAGAGGTGTTAGAGATGAAGGCATTTGTGGGGTCTCAGAGATGGTGTGTGGGGGAAGGGATGTTAGAGATGATGGCATTGGTGGGGTCTCAGAGATGGTGTGTGGGGGCGCGGCAAAATAATAGATGAAAAAAGGCGAAAAAGATAATTAGTAGCAGCAGTATTGGTAGTAGTAGTAGTGGTAGTAGTGTTGTCAATAGTAGCGATAGTAGTAGTACCAGTAGCAGTAGTAGCAGCAGCAGTATAGTAGCAGCAGTAATGGTAGCAGTGCCGAAGGGTAACCTGGAAAGCAGGGCATGCAGTCCAATTGCCATGGCGGAAAGTGGGGCTGTGCACCCTTACCCCCCCCCCCCTATTTCCCTCCAAATGATCCTCCCGGGCAAAGCCGCATTTAGTGTTATCTAGTATGTGTGAGTGTTATCTTTTTATGTGTCTACGGTTTAGTAAGCAGCCAAAATTCTGCTTGCTTCAACCGATGCAATTGATCAACTCAAGATTCTATAATGCATGCACTGCATACATTGCATGCACGGACCCTTCGCCCCAGAATGGTAGTAGTAGTAGTAGTAGTAGTAGTAGTAGTAATAGTAGTAGTAGTAGTAGTAGTCACTTCTTCTTTGGCCACTTATCCCGGGGAGGACCATGGGAGCAGAGTCCTCAAACACTCCTGCCAGCAGGTCCTGAAGCAAGTGCCTTTAATTGATCCGGCTGGATTTCCAAGTGAGACCAGCCAAGCTCATAAATGTTATCCAACCATCTTGCTTGTGGTCTACCTCTGGGTCTCCTGCCGGTTGGGTTTTCCCATAAATTCTTTCCTGAGACATTCTAACCCCATGCTCTACCTGGAGCAATTCCCTTATCTCTGAGCCATGCACTCTATTTAGTAATGTTCTTCTTAAAACCATTCGGAGTAAACCCCATTTTGGCCGCTTGTATTCACAACAGAGCTGTTCATTAACATCTTGTAATGATTTAGTAGAAAATATTTAAAAACAGATTTGTCAATTCAAATGCTTATAGTATCTTTACTATCGGATAGATTGCTGTGAACATTTCCAGTATCTAAAGTAAAGAATTTAATTTTCAATATGATCCACTCATAGTGCCATTTTATATTTTTCAAGAATGTCTTGTTAATGTGGTTTCATGTGGTACAGGACATTAAGAGTTAAATATACCTATGTCATTACCTTTTGGACCAGTCAATTAGTATGTCTACTATATTACCAGATATACCTGTGTATTACTATTCGGTTGAAGCAGTGTCTGGAAGACTGAATGATGGACTATACCTGTACAGTAATACAACAATGGACATCTGTAACTGTTGGGAGGGGCCATACGCTGTTACACCCTAGCCCACAGTTGTAGGGTCCTTCTAAACAGTAAAGCCTTCTATCAAACACAGAAACCATGTGTCATCCTGATCTAGTTTTCTGGACTTCTGTTTCAGTTTATGTACAACCAATAGTAAAAAGAAACACTAGTGTGGTGATTACTAATTTTAACCGTCTCATTACCATATTTCTAATGAAATACACTGCCTAGGATTTTGAAAACAGAATTTGGAGGGATTTAGTCATAACAAAAGTTCTCATTATTAAACTGGTGTTTCTTACATGAAATTATAATAGAATGTTTCTACATAAATATAAACACTTTAACCCTTTCATTACCATATTTCTAATGAAAGACACTACCTATGTCATTAACCCTTTCATTACCATATTTCTAATGAAAGACACTGCCTGTGTCATTAACCCTTTCATTACCATATTTCTAATGAAAGACACTACCTATGTCATTAACCGTTTCATTGCCATATATCTAATGAAAGACACTGGCTGTCATTAACCCTTTTATTACCATATTTCTAATGAAAGACACTCCCTATGTCATTAACCCTTTCATTACCATATTTCTAATAAAAGACACTCCCTATGTCATTAACCCTTTCATTACCATATATCTAATGAAAGACACTACCTATGTCATTAACCCTTTCATTACCATATTTCTAATGAAAGACACTACCTGTCATTAACATTTTCATTACCATATTTCTAATGAAAGACGCTGTTTATGTCATTAACCCTTCATTACCATATTTCTAATGAAAGACACTGTCTATGTCATTAACCCTTTCATTACCATATTTCTAATGAAAGACACTGTTTATGTCATTAAGCCTTTCATTACCATGTTTCTAATGAAAGACGCTGTTTATGTCATTAACCCTTTCATTACCATATATCTAATGAAAGACACTACCTATGTCATTAACCCTTTCATTACCATATTTCTAATGAAAGACACTACCTATGTCATTAACCCTTTCATTACCATATATCTAATGAAAGACACTCCCTATGTCATTAACCCTTTCATTACCATATTTATAATGAAAGACACTCCCTATGTCATTAAACCTTTTATTACCATATTTCTAATGAAAGACACTCCCTATGTCATTAAACCTTTTATTACCATATTTCTAATGAAAGACACTACCTATGTCATTAACCCTTTCATTGCCATATATCTAATGAAAGACACTGGCTATGTCATTAACCCTTTTATTACCATATTTCTAATGAAAGACACTACCTATGTCATTAACCCTTTCATTACCATATTTCTAATGAAAGACACTACCTATGTCATTAACCCTTTCATTACCATATTTCTCATGAAAGACACTACCTATGTCATTAAAACTTTCATTACCATATTTCTAATGAAAGACACAGTCTATGTCATTAACCCTTTCATTACCATATTTCTAATGAAAGACGCTGTTTATGTCATTAACCCTTCATTACCATATTTCTAATGAAACACACTACCTATGTCATTAACCCCTTTATTACCATATTTATAATGAAAAGACACTGTCTATGTCATTAACCCTTACATTACCATATTTCTAATGAAAGACACTACCTATGTCATTAACCCTTTCATTACCATATATCTAATGAAAGACACTACCTATGTCATTAACCCTTTCATTACCATATATCTAATGAAAGACACTCCCTATGTCATTAATCCTTTCATTACCATATATCTAATGAAAGACACTAACTATGTCATTAACCCTTTCATTACCATATATCTAATGAAAGACACTACCTATGTCATTAACCCTTTTATTACCATATTTATAATAAAAGACACTCCCCTATGTCATTAACCCTTTCATTACCATATTTCTAATGAAAGACACAACCTATGTCATTAACCGTTTCATTACCACATTTCTAATGAAAGACACTACCTATGTCATTAACCCTTACATTACCATATTTCTAATGAAAGACACTCCCTATGTCATTAACCCGTCATTACCATATTTCTAATGAAAGACACTCCCTATGTCATTAACCCTTTCATTACCATATATCTAATGAAAGACACTGTCTATGTCATTAAAACTTTCATTACCATATTTCTAATGAATGACAATGTCTATGTCATTAATCCTTTCATTACCATATTTCTAATGAAAGACACTACCTATGTCATTAACCCTTTTATTACCATATTTCTAATGAAAGAGACTGTCTATGTCATTAACCCTTTCATTACCATATTTCTACTGAAAGACACTGTCTATGTGATTAACCTTTTCATTACCATATTTCTAATGAAAGAGGCTGTTTATGTCATTAACCCTTCCATTACCATATTTCTAATGAAAGACACTGTCTATGTCATTAACCCTTTCATTACCATATTTCTAATGAAAGACACTGTTTATGTCATTAAGCCTTTCATTACCATGTTTCTAATGAAAGACGCTGTTTATGTCATTAACCCTTTCATTACCATATATCTAATGAAAGACACTACCTATGTCATTAACCCTTTCATTCCCATATTTCTAATGAAAGACACTACCTATGTCATTAACCCTTTCATTACCATATTTCTAATGAAAGACACTACCTATGTCATTAACCCTTTCATTGCCATATATCTAATGAAAGACACTGGCTATGTCATTAACCCTTTTATTACCATATATCTAATGAAAGACACTACCTATGTCATTAATCCTTTCATTACCATATATCTAATGAAAGACACTACCTATGTCATTAACCCTTTCATTACCATATTTCTAATGAAAGACGCTGTTTATGTCATTAACCCTTCATTACCATATTTCTAATGAAAGACACTACCTATGTCATTAACCCCTTTATTACCATATTTATAATGAAAAGACACTGTCTATGTCATTAACCCTTACATTACCATATTTCTAATGAAAGACACTACCTATGTCATTAACCCTTTCATTACCATATATCTAATGAAAGACACTACCTATGTCATTAACCCTTTCATTACCATATATCTAATGAAAGACACTACCTATGTCATTAACCCTTTCATTACCATATTTCTAATGAAAGACACAACCTATGTCATTAACCGTTTCATTACCACATTTCTAATGAAAGACACTACCTATGTCATTAACCCTTACATTACCATATTTCTAATGAAAGACACTCCCTATGTCATTAACCCGTCATTACCATATTTCTAATGAAAGACACTCCCTATGTCATTAACCCTTTCATTACCATATATCTAATGAAAGACACTGTCTATGTCATTAAAACTTTCATTACCATATTTCTAATGAATGACAATGTCTATGTCATTAATCCTTTCATTACCATATTTCTAATGAAAGACACTACCTATGTCATTAACCCTTTTATTACCATATTTCTAATGAAAGAGACTGTCTATGTCATTAACCCTTTCATTACCATATTTCTACTGAAAGACACTGTCTATGTGATTAACCTTTTCATTACCATATTTCTAATGAAAGAGGCTGTTTATGTCATTAACCCTTCCATTACCATATTTCTAATGAAAGACACTGTCTATGTCATTAACCCTTTCATTACCATATTTCTAATGAAAGACACTGTTTATGTCATTAAGCCTTTCATTACCATGTTTCTAATGAAAGACGCTGTTTATGTCATTAACCCTTTCATTACCATATATCTAATGAAAGACACTACCTATGTCATTAACCCTTTCATTCCCATATTTCTAATGAAAGACACTACCTATGTCATTAACCCTTTCATTACCATATTTCTAATGAAAGACACTACCTATGTCATTAACCCTTTCATTGCCATATATCTAATGAAAGACACTGGCTATGTCATTAACCCTTTTATTACCATATATCTAATGAAAGACACTACCTATGTCATTAATCCTTTCATTACCATATATCTAATGAAAGACACTACCTATGTCATTAACCCTTTCATTACCATATTTCTAATGAAAGACGCTGTTTATGTCATTAACCCTTCATTACCATATTTCTAATGAAAGACACTACCTATGTCATTAACCCCTTTATTACCATATTTATAATGAAAAGACACTGTCTATGTCATTAACCCTTACATTACCATATTTCTAATGAAAGACACTACCTATGTCATTAACCCTTTCATTACCATATATCTAATGAAAGACACTACCTATGTCATTAACCCTTTCATTACCATATATCTAATGAAAGACACTCCCTATGTCATTAATCCTTTCATTACCATATATCTAATGAAAGACACTAACTATGTCATTAACCCTTTCATTACCATATATCTAATGAAAGACACTACCTATGTCATTAACCCTTTTATTACCATATTTATAATAAAAGACACTCCCCTATGTCATTAACCCTTTCATTACCATATTTCTAATGAAAGACACAACCTATGTCATTAACCGTTTCATTACCACATTTCTAATGAAAGACACTACCTATGTCATTAACCCTTACATTACCATATTTCTAATGAAAGACACTCCCTATGTCATTAACCCGTCATTACCATATTTCTAATGAAAGACACTCCCTATGTCATTAACCCTTTCATTACCATATATCTAATGAAAGACACTGTCTATGTCATTAAAACTTTCATTACCATATTTCTAATGAATGACAATGTCTATGTCATTAATCCTTTCATTACCATATTTCTAATGAAAGACACTACCTATGTCATTAACCCTTTTATTACCATATTTCTAATGAAAGAGACTGTCTATGTCATTAACCCTTTCATTACCATATTTCTACTGAAAGACACTGTCTATGTGATTAACCTTTTCATTACCATATTTCTAATGAAAGAGGCTGTTTATGTCATTAACCCTTCCATTACCATATTTCTAATGAAAGACACTGTCTATGTCATTAACCCTTTCATTACCATATTTCTAATGAAAGACACTGTTTATGTCATTAAGCCTTTCATTACCATGTTTCTAATGAAAGACGCTGTTTATGTCATTAACCCTTTCATTACCATATATCTAATGAAAGACACTACCTATGTCATTAACCCTTTCATTCCCATATTTCTAATGAAAGACACTACCTATGTCATTAACCCTTTCATTACCATATTTCTAATGAAAGACACTACCTATGTCATTAACCCTTTCATTGCCATATATCTAATGAAAGACACTGGCTATGTCATTAACCCTTTTATTACCATATATCTAATGAAAGACACTACCTATGTCATTAATCCTTTCATTACCATATATCTAATGAAAGACACTACCTATGTCATTAACCCTTTCATTACCATATTTCTAATGAAAGACGCTGTTTATGTCATTAACCCTTCATTACCATATTTCTAATGAAAGACACTACCTATGTCATTAACCCCTTTATTACCATATTTATAATGAAAAGACACTGTCTATGTCATTAACCCTTACATTACCATATTTCTAATGAAAGACACTACCTATGTCATTAACCCTTTCATTACCATATATCTAATGAAAGACACTACCTATGTCATTAACCCTTTCATTACCATATATCTAATGAAAGATACTACCTATGTCATTAACCCTTTCATTACCATATTTCTAATGAAAGACACAACCTATGTCATTAACCGTTTCATTACCACATTTCTAATGAAAGACACTACCTATGTCATTAACCCTTACATTACCATATTTCTAATGAAAGACACTCCCTATGTCATTAACCCGTCATTACCATATTTCTAATGAAAGACACTCCCTATGTCATTAACCCTTTCATTACCATATATCTAATGAAAGACACTGTCTATGTCATTAAAACTTTCATTACCATATTTCTAATGAATGACAATGTCTATGTCATTAATCCTTTCATTACCATATTTCTAATGAAAGACACTACCTATGTCATTAACCCTTTTATTACCATATTTCTAATGAAAGAGACTGTCTATGTCATTAACCCTTTCATTACCATATTTCTACTGAAAGACACTGTCTATGTGATTAACCTTTTCATTACCATATTTCTAATGAAAGAGGCTGTTTATGTCATTAACCCTTCCATTACCATATTTCTAATGAAAGACACTGTCTATGTCATTAACCCTTTCATTACCATATTTCTAATGAAAGACACTGTTTATGTCATTAAGCCTTTCATTACCATGTTTCTAATGAAAGACGCTGTTTATGTCATTAACCCTTTCATTACCATATATCTAATGAAAGACACTACCTATGTCATTAACCCTTTCATTCCCATATTTCTAATGAAAGACACTACCTATGTCATTAACCCTTTCATTACCATATTTCTAATGAAAGACACTACCTATGTCATTAACCCTTTCATTGCCATATATCTAATGAAAGACACTGGCTATGTCATTAACCCTTTTATTACCATATATCTAATGAAAGACACTACCTATGTCATTAATCCTTTCATTACCATATATCTAATGAAAGACACTACCTATGTCATTAACCCTTTCATTACCATATTTCTAATGAAAGACGCTGTTTATGTCATTAACCCTTCCATTACCATATTTCTAATGAAAGAGGCTGTTTATGTCATTAACCCTTCCATTACCATATATCTAATGAAAGACACTACCTATGTCATTAACCTTTTTATTACCATATTTCTAATGAAAGACACTGTTTATGTCATTAACCCTTTCATTACCATATTTCTAATGTAAGACGATGTTTATGTCATTAACCCTTCATTACCATATTTCTAATGAAAGACACTGTCTATGTCATTAACCCTTTCATTACCATATTTCTAATGAAAGACACTACCTGTCATTAACCTTTTCATTACCATATTTCTAATGAAAGACACTGTCTATGTCATTAATATTTAATTACCATATATCTAATGAAAGTCACTGGCTATGTCATTAACCCTTTTATTACCATATTTCTAATGAAAGACACTCCCTATGTCATTAACCCTTTCATTACCATATTTCTGATGAAACATACTCCCTATGTCATTAACCCTTTCATTACCATATTTCTAATGAAAGACACTACCTATGTCATTAACACCTTTATTAACATATCTCTAATGAAAGACACTCCCTATGTCATTAACCCTTTCATTAGTATATTTCTAATGAAAGACACTCCCTATGTCATTAACCCTTACATTACCATATTTCTAATGAAAGACACTGTGTATGTCATTAACCCTTTCATTACCATATATCTAATGAAAGATACTACCTATGTCATTAACCCTTTCATTACCATATTTCTAATGAAAGACACTGTCTATGTCATTAATCCTTTCATTACCATATATCTAATGAAAGATACTACCTATGTCATTAACCCTTTCATTACCATATTTCTAATGAAAGACACTGTGTATGTCATTAACCCTTTCATTACCATATATCTAATGAAAGATACTACCTATGTCATTAACCCTTTCATTACCATATTTCTAATGAAAGACACTGTATGTCATTAACCCTTTTATTAACATATTTCTAATGAAAGACATTACCTATGTCATTAACCCTTTCATTACCATATATCTAATGAAAGACACTGTTTATGTCATTAACCCTTTCATTACCATATTTCTAATGAGAGACACTGTCTATGTCATTAACCCTTTCATTACCATATATCTAATGAAAGACACTTCCTATGTCATTAACCCTTTCATTACCATATTTCTAATGAAAGACACTCCCAATGTCATTAATCCTTTCATTACCATATATCTAATGAAAGACACTACCTATGTCATTCACCCTTACATTACCATATTTCTAATGAAAGACACTCCCTATGTCATTAACCCTTCATTACCATATTTCTAATGAAAGACACTCCCTATGTCATTAACCCTTTCATTACCATATATCTAATGAAAGAAACTACCTATGTCATTAAAACTTGCATTACCATATTTCTAATGAATGACACTTTCTATGTCATTAACCCTTTCATTACCATATGTCTAATGAAAGACACTACCTATGTCATTAACACCTTTATTAACATATCTCTAATGAAAGACATTACCTATGTTATTAATCCTTACATTACCATATTTCTAATGAAAGACACTACCTATGTCATTAACCCTTTCATTACCATATGTCTAATGAAAGACACTGTCTATATCATTAACCCTTTCATTACCATATATCTAATGAAAGACACTGTTTATGTCATTAACCCTTTCATTACCATATATCTAATGAAATACACTACCTATGTCATTAACCCTTATATTACCATATATCTAATGAAAGACACTACCCGTCATTAACCCTTTCATTACCATATTTCTAATGAAAGACACTACCTATGTCATTAACCCTTTCATTACCATATATCTAACGAAAGACACTACCTATGTCATTAACCCTTTCATTACCATATATCTAACGAAAGACACTACCTATGTCATTAACCCTTTCATTACCATATTTCTAATGAAAGACACTGTTTATGTCATTAACCCTTTCATTACCATATTTCTAATGAAAGACACTGTCTATGTCATTAACCCTTTCATTGCCATATTTCTAATGAAAGACATTGTCTGTGTCATTAACCCTTTCATTACCATATTTCTAATGAAAGACACTACCTATGTCATTAACCCTTTCATTACCATATTTCTAATGAAAGACATTGTCTGTGTCATTAACCCTTTCATTACCATATTTCTAATGAAAGACACTACCTATGTCATTAACCCTTTCATTACCATATTTCTAATGAAAGACACTGTCTAGGTCATTAACCCTTTCATTACCATATTTCTAATGAAAGATGCTGTTTATGTCATTAACCCTTCATTACCATATTTCTAATGAAAGACACTGTCTATGTCATTAACCCTTTCATTACCATATTTCTAATGAAATACACAACCTATGTCATTAACCCTTTCATTACCATATATCTCACGAAAGACACTACCTATGTCATTAACCCTTTCATTACCATATTTCTAATGAAAGACATTGTCTATGTCATTAACCCTTTCATTACCATATTTCTAATGAAAGACACTACCTATGTCATTAACCCTTTCATTACCATATGTCTAATGAAAGACACTGTCTATATCATTAACCCTTTCATTACCATATATCTAATGAAAGACACTGTTTATGTCATTAACCCTTTCATTACCATATATCTAATGAAATACACTACCAATGTCATTAACCCTTTCATTACCATATATCTAACGAAAGACACTACCTATGTCATTAACCCTTTCATTACCATATTTGTAATGAAAGACATTGTCTATGTCATTAACCCTTTCATTACCATATTTCTAATGAAAGACACTACTTATGTCATTAACCCTTTCATTACCATATGTCTAATGAAAGACACTGTCTATATCATTAACCCTTTCATTACCATATATCTAATGAAACATACTCCCTATGTCATTAACCCTTACATTACCATATTTCTAATGAAAGACACTACCTATGTCATTAACCCCTTTATTACCATATTTATAATGAAAGACACTCCCTATGTCATTAACCCCTTTATTACCATATTTATAATGAAAGACACTGTCTATGTCATTAATCCTTACATTACCATATTTCTAATGAAAGACACTACCTATGTCATTAACACCTTTATTAACATATCTCTAATGAAAGACACTACCTATGTCATTAACCCTTTCATTACCATATTTCTAATGAAAGACACTACCTATGTCATTAACCCTTTCATTACCATATTTCTAATGAAAGACACTCCCTATGTCATTAACAATTACATTACCATATTTCTAATGAAAGACAATCTCTATGTCATTAACCCTTTCATTACTATATTTCTAATGAAAGACACTCTCTATGTCATTAACCCTTTCATTACTATATTTCTAATGAAAGACACTACCTATGTCATTAATCCTTTCATTACCATATATCTAATGAAAGACACTGTCTATGTCATTAACCCTTTCATTACCATATATCTAATGAAAGATACTACCTATTTCATTAACCCTTACATTACCATATTTCTAATGAAAGACACTACCTATGTCATTAACCCTTTCATTACCATATTTCTAATGAAAGACACTACCTATGTCATTAACCCTTTCATTACCATATGTCTAATGAAAGACACTGTCTATGTCATTAACACTTTCATTACAATATATCTAATGAAAGACACTGTCTATGTCATTAACCCTTTCATTACCATATATCTAATGAAAGACACTACCTATGTCATTAACCCTTTCATTACCATATTTATAATGAAAGACACTCCCTATGTCATTAACCCTTTCATTACCATATTTCTAATGAAAGACACTGCCTATGTCATTAACCCTTTCATTACCATATTTCTAATGAAAGACACTGTCTATGTCATTAACCCTTCATTACCATATTTCTAATGAAAGACACTGTCTATGTCATTAACCATTACATTACCATATATCTAATGAAAGACACTCCCTATGTCATTAACCCTTTCATTACTATATTTCTAATGAAAGACACTACCTATGTCATTAATCCTTTCATTACCATATATCTAATGAAAGATACTACCTATTTCATTAACCCTTTCATTACCATATTTCTAATGAAAGACACTACCTATGTCATTAACCCTTTCATTACCATATTTCTAATGAAAGACACTGACTATGTCATTAACCCTTTCATTACCATATTTCTAATTAAAAACACTGTCTATGTCATTAACCCTTTCATTACCATATATCTAATGAAAGACACTGCGTATGTCATTAATCCTTTCATTACCATATATCTAATGAAAGACACTGCCTATGTCATTAATCCTTTCATTACCATATTTCTAATGAAAGACACTGTCTATGTCATTAACCCTTTCATTACCATATATCTAATGAAAGACACTACCTATGTCATTAATCCTTTCATTACCATATTTCTAATGAAAGACACTGTCTATGTCATTAACCCTTCATTACCATATTTCTAATGAAAGACACTACCTATGTCATTAACCCTTTCATTACCATATTTATAATGAAAGACACTGTTTATGTCATTAAGCCTTTCATTACCATATTTCTAATGAAAGACACTGTCTATGTCATTAACCCTTCATTACCATATTTCTAATGAAAGACACTGTCTCGGTCATTAACCCTTTCATTACCATATTTATAATGAAAGACACTGTTTATGTCATTAAGCCTTTCATTACCATATTTCTAATGAAAGACACTGTCTATGTCATTACCCCTTCATTACCATATTTCTAATGAAAGACACTACCTATGTCATTAACCCTTTCATTACCATATTTATAATGAAAGACACTGTTTATGTCATTAAGCCTTTCATTACCATATATCTAATGAAAGACACTCCCTATGTCATTAACCATTACATTACCATATATCTAATGAAAGACACTCCCTATGTCATTAACCCTTACATTACCATATTTCTAATGAAAGACACTGTCTAGGTCATTAACCCTTTCATTACCATATTTCTAATGAAAGACGCTGTTTATGTCATTAACCCTTCATTACCATATTTCTAATGAAAGACACTGTCTCGGTCATTAACCCTTTCATTACCATATATCTACTGAAAGACACTCCCTATTTCATTAACCCTTTCATTACCATATATCTAATGAAAGACACTGTCTATGTCATTAACCCTTTCATTACAATATATCTAATGAAAGACACTGTCTATGTCATTAACCATTACATTACCATATTTCTAATGAAAGACACTGCCTATGTCATTAACCCTTTCATTACCATATATCTACTGAAAGACACTCCCTATTTCATTAACCCTTTCATTACCATATTTCTAATGAAAGACACTGTCTATGTCATTAACCCTTTCACTACCATATTTCTAATGAAAGACACTGTCTATGTCATTAACCCTTTCACTACCATATTTCTAATGAAAGACACTGTCTATGTCATTAACCATTACATTACCATATTTCTAATGAAAGACACTGTCTATGTCATTAACCCTTTCACTACCATATTTCTAATGAAACATACTCCCTATGTCATTAACCCTTACATTACCATATATCTAATGAAAGACACTGTCTATGTCATTAACCCTCTAATGAAAGACACTGTCTATGTCATTAACCATTACATTACCATATATCTAATGAAAGACACTGTCTATGTCATTAATCCTTTCATTACCATATTTCTACTGAAAGACACTACCTATGTCATTAACCCTTCATTACCATATATCAAATGAAAGACACTACCTATGTCATTAACCCTTTCATTACCATATTTATAATGAAAGACACTGTCTATGTCATTAACACTTTCATTACCATATATCTAATGAAAGACACTGTCTATGTCATTAACCCTTTCATTACCATATATCTAATGAAAGACACTACCTGTCATTAACCCTTTCATTACCATATTTCTAATGAAAGACACTCCCTATGTCATTAACCCTTTCATTACCATATTTCTAATGAAAGACACTGTCTAGGTCATTAACCCTTTCATTACTATATTTCTAATGAAAGGCACTGTCTATGTCATTAACCCTTTCATTACCATATTTCTAATGAAAGACACTGTCTAGGTCATTAACCCTTTCATTACCATATATCTAATGAAAGACACTACCTATGTCATTAACCCTTTCATTACCATATTTATAATGAAAGACACTGTCTATGTCATTAACACTTTCATTACAATATATCTAATGAAAGACACTGTCTATGTCATTAACCCTTTCATTACCATATATCTAATGAAAGACACTGTCTATGTCATTAACCCTTTCATTACCATATATCTAATGAAAGACACTACCTATGTCATTAACCCTTTCATTACCATATGTCTAATGAAAGACACTGTCTATGTCATTAACACTTTCATTACAATATATCTAATGAAAGACACTGTCTATGTCATTAACCCTTTCATTACCATATATCTAATGAAAGACACTGCGTATGTCATTAATCCTTTCATTACCATATATCTAATGAAAGACACTACCTATGTCATTAACCCTTTCATTACCATATTTATAATGAAAGACACTGTCTAGGTCATTAACCCTTTCATTACCATATTTCTAATGAAAGACACTGCCTATGTCATTAACCCTTTCATTACCATATTTCTAATGAAAGACACTGTCTATGTCATTAACCCTTCATTACCATATTTCTAATGAAAGACACTGTCTATGTCATTAACCATTACATTACCATATATCTAATGAAAGACACTCCCTATGTCATTAACCCTTTCATTACTATATTTCTAATGAAAGACACTACCTATGTCATTAATCCTTTCATTACCATATATCTAATGAAAGATACTACCTATTTCATTAACCCTTTCATTACCATATTTCTAATGAAAGACACTACCTATGTCATTAACCCTTTCATTACCATATTTCTAATGAAAGACACTGACTATGTCATTAACCCTTTCATTACCATATTTCTAATGAAAAACACTGTCTATGTCATTAACCCTTTCATTACCATATATCTAATGAAAGACACTGCGTATGTCATTAATCCTTTCATTACCATATATCTAATGAAAGACACTACCTATGTCATTAATCCTTTCATTACCATATTTCTAATGAAAGACACTGTCTATGTCATTAACCCTTCATTACCATATTTCTAATGAAAGACACTCCCTATGTCATTAACCCTTTCATTACCATATTTATAATGAAAGACACTCCCTATGTCATTAACCATTACATTACCATATATCTAATGAAAGACACTCCCTATGTCATTAACCCTTACATTACCATATATCTAATGAAAGACACTCCCTATGTCATTAATCCTTTCATTACCATATTTCTAATGAAAGACACTGTCTATGTCATTAACCCTTTCATTACCATATTTCTAATGAAAGACACTACCTATGTCATTAACCCTTTCATTACCATATTTCTAATAAAAGACACTCCCTACGTCATTAACCCTTTCATTACCATATTTCTACTGAAAGACACTCCCTATGTCATTAACCATTACATTACCATATATCTACTGAAAGACACTACCTATGTCATTAACCCTTTCATTACCATATTTCTAATGAAAGACACTGTTTATGTCATTAACCCTTTCATTACCATATTTCTAATGAAAGACACTACCTATGTCATTAACCCTTTCATTACCATATTTCTAATGAAAGACACTACCTATGTCATTAACCCTTTCATTACCATATTTCTACTGAAAGACACTCCCTATGTCATTAACCCTTTCATTACCATATTTCTACTGAAAGACACTGTCTAGGTCATTAACCCTTTCATTACCATATTTCTAATGAAAGACACTGCCTATGTCATTAACCATTACATTACCATATATCTAATGAAAGACACTACCTATGTCATTAACCCTTTCATTACCATATTTCTAATGAAAGACACTGTTTATGTCATTAACCCTTTCATTACCATATTTCTAATGAAAGACACTGTTTATGTCATTAACCCTTTCATTACCATATTTCTAATGAAAGACACTACCTATGTCATTAACCCTTTCATTACCATATTTCTAATGAAAGACACTCCCTATGTCATTAACCCTTTCATTACCATATTTCTAATGAAAGACACTCCCTATGTCATTAACCCTTACATTACCATATTTCTAATGAAAGACACTGTCTATGTCATTAACCCTTTCATTACCATATTTCTAATGAAAGACACTGTTTATGTCATTAACCCTTACATTACCATATTTCTAATGAAAGACACTCCCTATGTCATTAACCCTTACATTACCATATTTCTAATGAAAGACACTCCCTATGTCATTATCCCTTTCATTACCATATTTCTAATGAAAGACACTCCCTATGTCATTAACCCTTTCATTACCATATATCTAATGAAAGACACTCCCTATGTCATTAATCCTTTCATTACCATATTTCTAATGAAAGACACTACCTATGTCATTAACCCTTTCATTACCATATTTCTAATGAAAGACACTCCCTATGTCATTATCCCTTTCATTACCATATTTCTAATGAAAGACACTGTCTAGGTCATTAACCCTTTCATTACCATATATCTACTGAAAGACACTCCCTATTTCATTAACCCTTTCATTACCATATATCTACTGAAAGACACTCCCTATTTCATTAACCCTTTCATTACCATATATCTAATGAAAGACACTACCTATGTCATTAACCCTTCATTACCATATTTCTAATGAAAGACACTGTCTATTTCATTAACCCTTTCATTACCATATTTCTAATGAAAGACACTGTTTATGTCATTAACCCTTTCATTACCATATATCTAATGAAAGACACTACCTATGTCATTAACCCTTCATTACCATATATCTAATGAAAGACACTGCCTATGTCATTAACCCTTTCATTACCATATTTCTAATGAAAGACACTGTTTATGTCATTAACCCTTTCATTACCATATTTCTAATGAAAGACACTGTTTATGTCATTAACCCTTTCATTACCATATTTCTAATGAAAGACACTGCGTATGTCATTAACCCTTTCATTACCATATTTCTACTGAAAGACACTCCCTATGTCATTAACCCTTTCATTACCATATTTCTACTGAAAGACACTGTCTAGGTCATTAACCCTTTCATTACCATATTTCTAATGAAAGACACTACCTATGTCATTAACCCTTCATTACCATATATCTAATGAAAGACACTGCCTATGTCATTAATCCTTTCATTACCATATTTCTAATGAAAGACACTGTTTATGTCATTAACCCTTTCATTACTATATATCTAATGAAAGACACTGCCTATGTCATTAATCCTTTCATTACCATATATCTAATGAAAGACACTGCCTATGTCATTAACCCTTTCATTACCATATTTCTAATGAAAGACACTGTTTATGTCATTAACCCTTTCATTACCATATTTCTAATGAAAGACACTACCTATGTCATTAACCCTTTCATTACCATATTTCTAATGAAAGACACTGCCTATGTCATTAATCCTTTCATTACCATATTTCTAATGAAAGACACTGCCTATGTCATTAATCCTTTCATTACCATATATCTAATGAAAGACACTGTCTATGTCATTAACCCTTTCATTACCATATTTCTAATGAAAGACACTCCCTATTTCATTAACCCTTTCATTACTATATATCTAATGAAAGACACTGTCTATGTCATTAACCCTTTCATTACCATATATCTACTGAAAGACACTCCCTATTTCATTAACCCTTTCATTACCATATATCTAATGAAAGACACTCCCTATGTCATTAACCCTTACATTACCATATTTCTAATGAAAGACACTGTCTATGTCATTAACCCTTACATTACCATATTTCTAATGAAAGACACTGTCTATGTCATTAACCCTTTCATTACCATATTTCTAATGAAAGACACTCCCTATGTCATTAACCCTTACATTACCATATTTCTAATGAAAGACACTGTCTATGTCATTAACCCTTTCATTACCATATTTCTAATGAAACATACTCCCTATGTCATTAACCCTTACATTACCATATTTCTAATGAAAGACACTGTCTATGTCATTAACCCTTTCACTACCATATATCTAATGAAAGACACTCCCTATGTCATTAACCCTTTCACTACCATATATCTAATGAAAGACACTCCCTATGTCATTAACCCTTTCATTACCATATTTCTAATGAAACATACTCCCTATGTCATTAACCCTTACATTACCATATTTCTAATGAAAGACACTGCCTATGTCATTAACCCTTTCATTACCATATTTCTAATGAAAGACACTCCCTATTTCATTAACCCTTTCATTACCATATATCTACTGAAAGACACTCCCTATTTCATTAACCCTTTCATTACCATATATCTAATGAAAGACACTGTCTATGTCATTAACCCTTTCATTACAATATATCTAATGAAAGACACTGTCTATGTCATTAACCCTTTCACTACCATATTTCTAATGAAACATACTCCCTATGTCATTAACCCTTACATTACCATATATCTAATGAAAGACACTGTCTATGTCATTAACCCTTTCATTACCATATTTATAATGAAAGACACTGTCTATGTCATTAACCATTACATTACCATATATCTAATGAAAGACACTGTCTATGTCATTAATCCTTTCATTACCATATTTCTACTGAAAGACACTACCTATGTCATTAACCCTTTCATTACCATATTTCTAATGAAAGACACTGTTTATGTCATTAACCCTTTCATTACCATATTTCTAATGAAAGACACTGTCTATGTCATTAACCATTACATTACCATATATCTAATGAAAGACACTGTCTATGTCATTAATCCTTTCATTACCATATTTCTACTGAAAGACACTACCTATGTCATTAACCCTTCATTACCATATATCTAATGAAAGACACTACCTGTCATTAACCCTTTCATTACCATATTTCTAATGAAAGACACTCCCTATGTCATTAACCCTTTCATTACCATATATCTAATGAAAGACACTGTCTATGTCATTAACCCTTTCATTACCATATTTCTACTGAAAGACACTACCTATGTCATTAACCCTTTCATTACCATATTTATAATGAAAGACACTGTCTATGTCATTAACACTTTCATTACAATATATCTAATGAAAGACACTGTCTATGTCATTAACCCTTTCATTACCATATATCTAATGAAAGACACTGTCTATGTCATTAACCCTTTCATTACCATATATCTAATGAAAGACACTACCTATGTCATTAACCCTTTCATTACCATATTTATAATGAAAGACACTGTCTATGTCATTAACACTTTCATTACAATATATCTAATGAAAGACACTGTCTATGTCATTAACCCTTTCATTACCATATGTCTAATGAAAGCCACTGTGTATGTCATTAATCCTTTCATTACCATATATCTAATGAAAGACACTGTCTATGTCATTAATCCTTTCATTACCATATTTCTAATGAAAGACACTCCCTATGTCATTAACCCTTTCATTACCATATTTCTAATGAAAGCCACTGTCTATGTCATTAACCCTTTCATTACCATATATCTAATGAAAGACACTCCCTATGTCATTAACCCTTTCATTACCATATTTCTAATGAAAGCCACTGTCTATGTCATTAACCCTTTCATTACCATATATCTAATGAAAGACACTACCTGTCATTAACCCTTTCATTACCATATATCTACTGAAAGACACTCCCTATGTCATTAACCCTTTCATTACCATATATCTAATGAAAGACACTGTCTATGTCATTAATCCTTTCATTACCATATATCTACTGAAAGACACTGTCTATGTCATTAACCCTTTCATTACCATATATCTAATGAAAGACACTACCTGTCATTAACCCTTTCATTACCATATATCTAATGAAAGACACTGTCTATGTCATTAACCCTTTCATTACCATATATCTAATGAAAGACACTGTCTATGTCATTAACCCTTTCATTACCATATATCTAATGAAAGACACTACCCATGTCATTAACCCTTTTATTACCATATTTATAATGAAAGACACTCCCTATGTCATTAACCCTTTTATTACCATATTTATAATGAAAGACACTCCCTATGTCATTAACCCTTTCATTACCATATTTCTAATAAAAGACACTCCCTACGTCATTAACCCTTTCATTACCATATTTCTAATGAAAGACACTACCTACGTCATTAACCCTTTCATTACCATATATCTAATGAAAGCCACTGTCTATGTCATTAACCCTTTCATTACCATATATCTAATGAAAGACACTACCCATGTCATTAACCCTTTTATTACCATATTTATAATGAAAGACACTCCCTATGTCATTAACCCTTTTATTACCATATTTCTAATGAAAGACACTACCCATGTCATTAACCCTTTTATTACCATATTTCTAATGCAAGACACTGTCTATGTCATTAACCATTACATTACCATATATCTAATGAAAGACACTCCCTATGTCATTAACCCTTACATTACCATATTTCTAATGAAAGACACTGTCTAGGTCATTAACCCTTTCATTACCATATTTCTAATGAAAGGCACTGTCTATGTCATTAACCCTTACATTACCATATTTCTAATGAAAGACACTACCTATGTCATTAACCCTTTCATTACCATATTTATAATGAAAGACACTCCCTATGTCATTAACCATTACATTACCATATATCTAATGAAAGACACCCCCTATGTCATTAACCCTTACATTACCATATTTCTAATGAAAGACACTGTCTAGGTCATTAACCCTTTCATTACCATATTTCTAATGAAAGACGCTGTTTATGTCATTAACCCTTCATTACCATATATCTAATGAAAGACACTGTCTGTGTCATTAATCCTTTCATTACCATATTTCTAATGAAAGACACTGTCTAGGTCATTAACCCTTTCATTACCATATTTCTAATGAAAGACGCTGTTTATGTCATTAACCCTTCATTACCATATTTCTAATGAAAGACACTGTCTATGTCATTAACCCTTTCATTACTATATATCTAATGAAAGACACTCCCTATGTCATTAACCCTTCATTACCATATTTCTAATGAAAGACACTGTCTATGTCATTAACCCTTTCATTACCATATTTCTAATGAAATACACTACCTATGTCATTAACCCTTTCATGACCATATGTCTAATGAAAGACACTACCTATGTCATTAACCCTTTCATTACCATATTTCTAATGAAAGACACTACCTATGTCATTAACCCTTTCATAACCATATGTCTAGTGAAAGACACTGTCTATGTCATTAACACTTTCATTACAATATATCTAATGAAAGACACTGTCTATGTCATTAACCCTTTCATTACCATATATCTAATGAAAGCCACTGTGTATGTCATTAATCCTTTCATTACCATATATCTAATGAAAGACACTCCCTATGTCATTAACCCTTTCATTACCATATTTCTAATGAAAACCACTGTCTATGTCATTAACCCTTTCATTACCATATTTCTAATGAAAGCCACTGTCTATGTCATTAACCCTTTCATTACCATATTTCTAATGAAAGACATTGACTTTGTTTTTCACAAAATGTTGAAAATAACCCAGAATTTGGACAGATTTAGTAATCTAACTAGTTTGCTGAATATTAAGATGATGCTTGGAACATAAAAAGGTACTTAGATAAAATGAGGATGGAGGGGCTTTAGATGAATATAAACACTTTAAATAAAAAAGTTTCTTATAAAAACAGTGACAATTTTAGGCGGTTTGATATAAAGAGGGTTAAAGCCATAATTCATGACAAATCACACTCCAAATGAACACCCACCCTCTCCCCACCTCTGACAATAGGGTTTCTGAAGAATTACACTTAATAATTTGGTCTTGGTGATGAGGGGATTAGTAATCAGTCTTATATAAATTATCTTTCATAGGACATTCATACATATGTACATAAATCTCTCTCTCTATATATATATAGAATCATGAGAACATCTGAGTGATGAACTGACAAGTCAGTCAATCATATTGGTGGCCTCCCCACAGCCCCAGAGTACAGAAAGAATTATCAATGTAAAGAAGAAAACTTTTGTATGTCATTCAGAAGGAATAAACCTTTCATGGAAAACATAGTGATGATGTCTAGAAGGAAACGTTTGTTATTGGAAAAGATGGTGGATTGGCAGAATCATCGGTAGAGCATCAGACACCTTTGTGACACAGAGTTACGGCCCTCAAATTCCACTGAGGTTAGCTTTGCCTTTCATCTTTAGAGGACGATGAAATAAAGTACCAGTAATGCACTGGGGTCAATTTAATTGACTCCCTCTCCCACAAAAAAAAAATTGTTGTACCTAAATCACAAACCATTATAACTGATGAAAATGGACTCCGTTGGTTACGATGACAAATGTTCCAGTTGATCCGATCAATGGAACAGCCTGCTCATGAAATTAACGTCCAAGTGGCTGAGCATTCCACAGACGTGTATCCTTTATGTAGTTCTTAGGGAGATTCAGCGTGACGCAGAATGTGACAAAGCTGACCATTTGAATTACAGACACAACTCATTTTTGTCAGCTGAGTAGACTGGAGCAATGTGAAATAAAATGTCTTGCTCAAGGACACAATGTGCCACCAGGAATTGAACTGATAAACTTATGATTGTCAGCTGAATACTCTAATCAGAAAGCCATGCGCCTTCACAACTGATGAAATTACAGATTTTAGCTCTAGTTGTGAATTACTTCCATTTGGATAGACATGATGACCAGTACCTAATTAAAACTTGGTGAGACTCCTAAAGCTGTATAAAGATTGGTAGACCTCTGTTAAATAAATGACACCAGAAGATCAGAGAAATTAAAACCTATATATTACCCATCCAAACCTTGCTAACAGCGAAAGTGGAGGTTAAAATGATGATATACATTTTTTTAGGTTTCATTACTTGAGACCCTAAGTACATGATTATTTTGAACAATGGTTAATTCAAGGATGGTGTAGGTGTATATACACTGTTAGATATTGTAGTTGTTGAAAATAGAGGGGTTCTTAGTCACCCTTCAGTGACTGTATTTCTAATGAAATATACACAATTAATTAATGAAGAATTTTGAAGGATTGAATAAATTAATTATTTCATTATTAAGATAGCAATGTAACATATGGTTCTTACATAAAATGATGTTGACATATTTATATTTAAATAAGAACTCTTTAGAATGGGTACTTTTACCATGTTGGCTGTGGGCTGCAGTTAAGATATACTGCCTAGACAGGGAAGTAGAGCTTACCTCTCTCTTCTACTTCCCCTTGATTTATTTAATGTTATTGCAAACATGAAACTGACATTTGTTGAATAAAGACCATCTTTGAAAAAAAACAAAAACAAAATTAGAAATCATCACCATCATCGTTTTTATATCCGTTTTTTCATGCTTGCATGGGTTGGATGGGTCCCTCTCAGCACAGCATCTCTCCACTGGTTACATTCCTTCATCATTTCCTCTGTGAAATGATGAGGAAATGTGACGAGGGGAGAGTTGCTGTGCTAGAAAATATTCCTGAATATTGGTACAAGTATTAACCCTTTAGCATTTAAACCGGCCATATCCGGCCAGAATTCTCTCACCTTTTTCTGTTCAAACTGGCCATAACAGGCCACTCATACTTATGTTAAGGTATTGTTCTCAAAGTAAATAATATCAAAATCTTGTAGATTCGATATTATGTGTAATTCTGTGAGGTAAAGCCTTTACTGCGAAAATATAACAACATATATAGAGTAATGTAAATGCTAAAGGGTTAAAGATATAAAATAAATGGATTTCATATTTCAAAACTACTTTATGACTAATTTAACTAATTTAACACACACGAAAGCATTGAAAGAAAATTCTTGCTAATGAACTGTGAATAAACAAGGGACAGTAATTCTTGAAAAACAAAAATTGTAAACGTGAGGTTTTGTGATATCTGAAGTAGGTGAGTTATATGCTATTGTGTTTTTTAAGTGGCTATTGGCAACTACTTGTCCTTGACCTGGTCAAAAGTTACTCCACTGGACATAGAACTGATTGTAATAAATTAACCCTTTGATTACAAACCCAGTCAAACCCAGTCAAAACCAGCTCTGGTTCTATGAAATATAACACCCCCCCATTAAAAGGTTTCCAATTTAAATTAAAATCTTCCAACATAATTTTATATAAGAACCTTACATTAAGTTACTATCTTAGTAATGAAATAATTAATAATTTTAGTAAATCTCTCGAAATTCTTCATTAATTAATTAGAGTGTATTTCATTTGAAATTATCATCATCATCATCACCATTTTACGTTCGTTCTTCCACACTAGCATGGGTTAGACGGGTTGTCCTGTTGTGGGCAGTGTCTGGTCGGCTGACCTTGGCTTGCTGATACGGCAACTGATTCTGGCTTGATTGCTACAATTGGATGCCCTTCCTAACACCAACCTCATTTACAGTGAGTGCTGGGTGCTTTTTTTCCGTGGCGCCTACACGCCCACTTTTCAGTGTGGGCTGGGTGCTTTTTTGCCGCGACACCTCCACAACCACTTTGCAGTGGAATGATAGGGACCCCGGTTCTATCATCCCATTTCTACAGCTGAGTAAACTGGAGCAATGTGAAATAAAGTGTCTTGCTCAAGGAAACAACACATCACCCAGTCCGAGAATTGAACTCACAACCTTTCGATTGCAAGCCCAATGCTCTAACCACTAAGCCATGTGCCTTGAAATGTGGTCATGAAATGATTAAGTAACAGAGCCTATCTGAAAAGTACCAAAATGTTTTGCTATAGATACAGCCACTGTATATTTAACCCTTTAGCATTTACATTACTCTATATTTACTATAGTCCTTTTGTGGTAAATATCATAAATATCTCACATAATATCGAATCTGAGATTTTGATATTATTTATTTTGAGAACAATACCTTAACATCAGTGTGAGTCGCTTGTTATGGCAGGTTTGAACAGAAAGAGGTGAGAGAATTCTGGCCGGATACGGCCGGTTTAAATGCTAAAGTGTTAATGCAACCTAATTCATGATGTTCTCTCAATGTGATTAAAACCTCCACTGCATCTTTTATATAGCAATTATTGTTGGATGTGAAATGTAAACACGAGAGAAAGGCAGAGCTTGAATGAACTGAGGGAGAAACTGGGTTAAGAGGAATCAGAGGTGTAAGAGAGAAGACTGCATTGGTACAGACATGTGATGTACATGGATGATAATTGCTGGATGAAGAAGTACGAGGAAATGCCACTGGAATGAAGCTGCAGTAGAGGTAGACCAACAAAGACCTGGGCAGAGGTGGTGGTAGTTGACCTTAAATCACTGAGACTTACTGTGGAGATGACAAATGTGGTGAGTAAAGAGATGCTGTGCTGAGAAGGACCTGTCCAACCCATGCAAACTTGGAAAAATGGATGTAAAAACAATGATGATGATGCTTGTTCTGAGTACCTAAAATCAAGTTTTTATCCATTCCTTGCCTACAAACATGTATGTATTGATCTGTAACTCCCGATTGTGTCGTAAAGAGCTGCTGTGACACTTAAGACTTGGAGGAGACCATCCTGTCTTTTTAGTCCAAACACAACTGTTTCTTCCAGAGAAAGAAAGAGAGAGAGGAAAAAAGAGGGCATGAGAAAGAGACATAGAGGAAGAATAAACCCCAGTACAAGACTGGTACTTTTTTGTTAGACTTCGAAAGGATGAAAGGCAAAGTTGGTCTCAGCGGGATTTGAACTCAGAACATAGAAAGTCATAACTTAATACCACAATGTATTTTGTCCAATGCTCTACCAATTATTGCTAATTCACTGCCCTTATAGGAGTTAATAATGGCTCTGATATGTCACTTATAGGAGATACAAGCATAACTGGAATGTTTAATTCAGTACCTCATGTGATCTCAATCACTTCAGATGTTTTTAACATCACAGGTCTGGAGTATTTCTCTGTCTTCATGTCTTTAATGGCTTCACTCATCCGTTCCATATTGACCTTCCTTATTTTCTTGGACTCAGCTCCTTTATCACATTTATATTGTTCAGTAGCATCCACACTTTCCCCTTCTTCGCCCACATATCCCTGAGAGGGTCGTGAGGGCACAGGCCTCAAATACTCCTTCCAGTTGATCCTGTCAGAAACAACCATCTCCAACTGATCTGGCCGAATCCCTAAGCAAGACCATCCAAGCTCATGGATGTTATCCAACCATTTCGCTCGGAATCTACCTCTGGGTCCCCTGCCAGTTGGTTTTGCCTTTAAAATCTGTCCAGTGATTCTTTCCCAAGACATTCTAGCCACATGTCCAAAGTATTGGAGCTGTGATCTCTCAATTTGGAGAAGTAGTGGCTCTACCTGAAGTGACTCTGAGCTATGCACTCTATCAAGTAACTTTACTCCAAGGGCCCTTTGGAGAAACCCCATTTCAGCCACTTGTGTTCGTAATCATATTCTTTCAGTCATTACCCAAGGTTGGCACGAATACTGAATTAATGATAGTGAGTTTGGTTTTTACACCTACCTCCCTTCTTCTGAATACTGAATTAATGATAGCGAATTTGGCTTTTAAACCTACCTCCCTTCTTGTTACTGAATGCTGAAGCTGGCACATAACTGCACCAGCTCCTGCAATTCTTGCACTTAATTCAACCTCCTGCCTTCCATCCTCATTTTCCCCTCATATCTAATTAGAAAGAGTTTATGTAATGCTATACCAGTATTTGTTCTACCTCTACCATAAGAGAGATTTGTCTGTCAACCTTTTAATGCTATAGAAACATGTGTTAAATTCACTGCTTCATTAAACTCTTATGGTTAGCAGAATCATTAGATACCTGTCCTTCACCTTGTTATCAACATCAATGACCTTGACACATGTATAAACATTACATATCCCTAATTTTCCCCCCAATACAAATCTATGTAAGAAATATATATTACTTTAGTGATGATACAAATGTCTCATTATATTGTTAGAGCAGTTAGCAGCTATCTTGTCAATGTTATTGATAGTAGCCAAATCACGACTGTTTTAGTAACATGCTTATATTCAACCTGTCTATTTACACTGTAATCTTTGTTAGTTGTATATTGTTAATGGAAGATAAATATTTTTGTTTAAAGACGTTCCTTTCTTCTCCATTGCTTCAGATTATAATAGAACTGGTTTGAATAGAGAAAAGATTAGGTGGTTAGATAGAGTAGTAAAAGTATTCACAGTATAAAAGTAACTATTGAGGTTCTAGGGCGTTTTAACCATTTCTTTACCATATTCCAAATGAAATACACTGCTTATAATCTAGAATATGAAGGGAGTTATCAATAACAAAAAGTACCCAGTTCATGTTGTGGTAGCGCTAGAGTCACAATAAAATGCTCCCATTACACATAGTAAAGCGGTTGGCATTAAGAAGGACATCCAGTGAAAACTGGTGAGTATGAGCAAGATATAGTCACCTGATTAATCTAGTCTCAGTATGTGACAGCCTGTCTAGCCCATGCAAGCATAGAAAACAGGTGTTAAATAGTAATAATGATGACAATTTTTGAAACATAATTCAACAAAGGTTCTTACATAAAATTAGGATGGAAAGTTTTTAGAGGGGATGTTTCAGGTAGTGTGGTATGAACAATGGTAAACATTACATATATAGGCCACCCTTGGACTGCTTCTCTTTAATATTGCCTTAAGATATGAAGTTACATTATCCTTTAAAGCGTTGTCGGAGAGAACCATGAAAAGAAATGCTCCAAAACGGGGAGAAATGATGCAAAATGGGGAGATTTTACATAATGAAAGCTATACCCATTTTCTCAAGAGAAGACATCTCTCTCCCACTCCAATGGCTATTGCAAATCTCCCCATCAGACGGGGAGAGTTGTTAGGTCTAGATAGTGCTCAAAGCTTGTTTAGACTTGGAACACTTCTGTTAAAAATAATGTCATATTTCTCAATTGTTGTTGTGACACTGTGTGTTATCCTGTTTAGAATAGGTATGACATATCTCTCTCTGTATATTGTAAAAGGTAACTAAAAGTATTGGTGTCAGAAAGAGCATCTGGCTGTAAAATATTGCCCATAACCCTTTAGCATTTAAACCGGCCATATCCAGCCAAAATTCTCTCACCTCTTTCTGTTGAAACCGGTCGTGACTGGCCACTCATACTGAGGTTAAGGTATTGTTCTCAAAATAAATAATATCAAAATCTCATAGATTCAATATTATGCGAGATAATTATGTGAGGTAAAGCCTTTACTGCGAAAATTCAATAGTAAATATAGCGTAATGTAAATACTAAAGGGTTAAAGAATAATCAGGTGGTTGAAAAACATTGGCTTAGAGGACCCTATAATTGGTATGAAGCTTGTCACGGGGCTCATAAGGTTTAAGGTCTGCTTTAACACGGAAAAGGGCCTTAAAAAACATTTGTTATATTCCCCAGTTTGTTGTGCGGTACCATTTGACAATGATGGTATGTCAACTGACCAAGAATAGGGATTAGTCTGAAGAGGTGCAGCAGTGCCTGAGACTTGCAAGAGAAAAATAACAGGTAAATTTAGATGAGACTTCAACAGATTAATGGTAAGACATGAAAATATTGGCATGGTCTTAACTTTGGCAAGATTTAATCCTATATTGTATCATCACCAACATCATGACATTTTTGCATCCACTTTTCCATGCTGGCATGGGTTGATGGGATGTCTTGAGACAATGTTTTACAACCAGATGCTCTTCCTGATGCCAACCATTTTAGTTACCTCTTACAACACACAGCAATATGGTGTACCTATTCACCTTTTCTATAATCGGAATACATATGGCACTGGGATATATATATAATTTATCATATAAACCATGTGAATATCAAGCTGCCATCTAGTCTCATTTCTTCAAGTGTTGTGAAGGTTTCTTAAAGATTGTTTTGACCAAATACTGGATATCAGCCTTAAGTTGATGGACCAAGTTGAGAAAATAAGAGAAAAAGTTAGAGTACAACATCTTCCACCCACTTATTCCTGAGAGGGTCATGGGGGCAGCGTCCTCAAACACAACTTTCAGTGAGTCCAGTCAGAAGCAACTGTCTCCAACTGATCCAGCTGGATCTCCAAGTGAGACAAGCCAAGCTCATCGATGTTATCCTACCATCTTGCTCGGGGTCTACCCCTGGGTCTCCTGCTGGTTGGTTTTGCCCATAAAATCTGTCCAGAGATTCTTCTCTCAGACATTCTAACCACATGTCCATAGTATCAGAGCTGTGATCTCTCAATTAGGAAAAGTAGCAACTCTACCTGGAGTGACTCTCTCATCGCCGAACTATGCACTCTATCAAGTAACGTTACTCCACCAAAGACCCTTCGGAGAAACCTCATTTCCACCGCTTGTATTCGCAATCCTATTCTTTCGGTCATTACGCAAGGTTGGCACAAATACTGAATTGAAGAGAGAGAATTTGGCTTTTACACCTACCTCCCTTCTTAGTGCACAACTAATTAGGTAAAGTTACAACATATCAAATTAGAAAGAGTTACAGGATAACTAATTAGGAAGAAAGAGTTACAAGAGTACAACTAAATAGCTTAGATGGGATAAAGTTCAGGTTTGTGCAAGTCAGGGTCACATTGATGCCCTCTCCCTAGTGTTATAACAACCAAGGAATTATTTTGTAATGAGTATGCCACTTGATGTAATATTCGTTAATCTGAGGAACACCTACGTTAGGGTTTCATACTCTGTGGTCTGGTTTGTTACTAAGAAAACCTAGATGTGTTAGTAGGAACTGTGCAAGCCATACACAGAGACACTAACAGCAAGGTTATAGATTGGGGGGGGGGGGGGCTAAACGGATTATTGTAATTCTCTAGGCCATAATAAAATAATTTATCGAGGTGGTGTGCAGGAGAGAAGACTGCATCAGTGTGGACATGTGATACACATGGACAATGACCGATGGGTGAAGAAATGCCAGGAAATCCCAGTGGAGCGAAGCCACAGTAGAGGATGACCAAGAAAGACCTGGGCAGAGGTTATGAGAGCTGACCTCAAATCACTAAGTCTGGCAGAGGAGATGACAAAGGAATGTGACAATTGGAGAGATGCCATGCTGAGAAGGACCTATCCAACCCATGCAAGCATGGAAAAGTGGATGTAAAAATGATGATAGGTTTCTTTGAGACCTTTTGGATGACATTGGCTTAATGCTTGTACCTGAATTTATTGAAGATTTACAGAAGAAATTCCAAAAATTGAAACAAAACCTAAGTGGTTTCAAAGTAAACCTAGTGAAGACTAGGGTTTTATCAAACCCTAACGTTACCATATTTCTAATAAAATATTATTTGAATCAATTATTGAAAGTTATTTCAAAAGAACCCATAAAATAAGATTTCAAATGTTAGGAGGGTTCCTTGGCAATATTTCAGTTTCTGTTACCTAGGTGACCTAAACAGCATTGAAAAAGAATGTTTTGAAAGTATGGTAGAGTAAGAACAGGGTGAAAAAGGTGGTTGTACTGGTGCCATGATAAAAAGCACCCAGTCCACTGTGTAAAGTGATCGTACTGGTTCCATGACAAAAGTATCCAGTCCACTGCAAAAGTGAGTTACACTGGAGCCATGATAACATGTGCCCAGTCAACCTTGTAAGGTGGTTGTGCTGTTGCCATGACAAAAAAAGCAGAGTCCACCCTGTAAAGTGGTTGGCATAAGGAATGGCATCCATCCATCCATCCATAGGGGAACTAGGCCAAAAATGGATCTTATGAATGCAACATGGTTACCTGACCAGTCTATCCTTAGTATATGACAACCTGTATAACCCATGCTGAAGTTAAACAGTAATGAGGATGATGATTATACACGTGTATGTGTGTATATTTATATATATATATATATATATATATATATATATATATATATATATATATACTAGCAGATTTACCCGGCGTTGCCCGGGGTTTGAAATGCAACAAAGAATAAACAAGAAACAAACGATAATATTAGTGATTTATCTTCAAATGAATCTGATGTTTATATTTCTGTCAATAAAGTTGGTTATCTCCCTTACATCAATTTTGCTACCGATAATTTTGATATCGATTTTTTATTGCTCAACGTGGGTCGATTTGAAAAATGTTTGTGATGTGACCATCTTAGCGACCTGCGCAACGTGCACAGAAAATTTGGTCAAATTCAGTTGGTAATTGTAAAAGCCTTAGGTATCCAAAGTTGTACACAGACACACAGACATCCTCGCTTTTATATATATAGAAGATAGAAGATATATATATATATATACACACATACACGTGTATATATATATGAAAAATGGTGTGCTGCATTGTTGCAAATGGGATACATATGAATAAATTTAGAGCGAGAAGATAGGGCGTCCGTCATCAGTTATCTTCCAGCTGTCATTGGTATTTCTTCGCATTAAAGATGATATACCTCTGGCTGGTGCGAGCAATAACTAACAAAAGTTATTGGGACACGTAGAATAGGGTGGAGCGAGCGAGACATGTAAACAAACAGAGATGGTATTGCAACAGAAAGAGAGGAAACAAGTCCGTGATATCTGTGAACATAAGTTCGATCAAATCATGGATGAGGAGAGTGTGGCAAGTTCCCTGCTGACTACCGAGTGAAGACGGTACACACATACACATGCACACACATATACATATATACACACCACACTATATATACATGTGTACATATATATATAAATACACACACCACACTATATATACATATGTACATATACACACACACACACACATACATACATATATATTTATCAAGGCTAAATAGTGAGTCTTACTATACATACATATATCATCATCATCATCATCATTTTACGTCCACTTTTCCCTGCTTGCAAGGGTGGACGGGTTCTATTCAGCACAGCATCTCTCCACTTCTCACAGTCCTTCGTCATCTCCACCGTGAGCTTCAGCGATCTGAAGTCTGCTCTCACCACCTCCGCCCATGTCTTTCGTGGTCTTCCTCTACTGGCATACATATATATATATACATATATATGTGTGTATGTGTGTATATAAGGACCCAGCACACACTGTAAATGTGATTGGTGTTACGACTAGCATCCAGCCATAGAAATCAGTCCTGCGTTAGTAAGACATGGTCATTTGATCTGGCTTGGCTCACATCTGGACAACTCATCTAACCCATGCTAACATGGAAAAATGGTCATTAAACGGTGATGATGATGATGATGATGTGTGTATATATATTCAGACATCCCTTATACTGGGACCACCCAGCTCCCAAACTATGGTTCTGCTGTGAGCAGGGTACAGCGTGGCCAACTGGCTTGTCCCTCTTCATAACAGTGCCATCCAGTTCCACACTGTAAACATGGTTGGTATTAGGAAGGGAATCCAGCTGTAAAAACTCCCAGCCAAATACAGTTCTGTCTGAGCAAGGAATGACATGACCAGCTGTCCAGACTTTTCTCATGACGTGGGCAACCTACCTAACCTATGCAAATACAAGCATGCAAAAATAGACGTTAAACAGTGATGATGATTATAAATTTGTTGGATTTTCTAATTGGATTTTCACCCTGAAACTGGATACCAACCCGGAGTACACCTGAACTTCCACCAGGAAATCTTTCGTATCATTGAAATTTTCTTTGCTTCTTACATTTAAATATTCCACGACTCTCTACCACTTTTCCTCTACTACAATCTTCTTACACCACCTTCTTCTCACCCATCTATGTTTCACTCCCACCCTAGTACCTTCAATATCTAAAGACATTTTTTCCAATTCCATCCCGCCCGTCCCCCCAATCTATCTTATTTCTCATGATGAAGGACTAGCATCCGAAACGTTAACATTCTCTTCGTGTTATATCAAGCGTTAACCTAATATATCCCTTCCATATACGGCGGCGGCGCGCGTGTGTGCGTGTGTGCGTGTGCGTGTGCGTGTGCGTGTGTGTGTGGTGTGTGGTGTGTGGTGTGTTTGTGTGTGTGTGTTTGTGTGTGTGTGTGGTAAGGGTGTTGGACTAACAATCATAATGTTGTGGGTTTGATTCCTGGACTGGGTTGTGTGTTGTGTTCTTGAGCAAAACATTTCATTTCCAACAAATTAAATACCCCTTCTACTTTTATATATATATATACATATATATATATATACATACACACTCATTCTTTCTTCTGGTGAAGGACTAGCGCCCGCAACATTAAGACCCTCTTCCTGCTATTTCAAGCGTTAAACTAATATATTCTTTCCATGTACTGCGGCATTTGTTTTGATACATACATACATACATACATACAGTCCACGCTGTAATGTGGCCGTGTAGGTAACACGGTAAAAAGTTCCCAGTCCCACACTGTAAATGTGGTTGGTGTTAAGAAGGGCATCCAGCCGTAGAAAACCTGCCAGATAGTCCTATATGAGCGAGACACGGTCACCCGACCAACCTTGACTCAAATTGGGACAACTCCCGTCTAACTCATGCTAGCGTGGAAAATGGACGTTAAACGATGATGATGATATATATATATATTATATATATATCATCATCATCATTTTTACGTCCGCTTTTCCCTGCTTGCAAGGGTGGGACGGGAACTGATTCTGGCTTGATTTCTACAGCTGGATGCCCTTCCTAACGCCTACCTCATTTACAGTGAGTGCTGGGTGCTTTTTTGCCGTGGCACCTCCACGACCACTCTGCAGTGGAATGATAGGGACCCCAGTCCCTATCATCTCATTTCTACAGCTGAGTAAACTGGAGCAATGTGAAATAAAGTGTCTTGCTCAAGGAAACAACACATCACCCGGTCTGAGAATTGAACTCACAACCTTTCGATTGCAAGGACAATGCTCTAACCACTAAGCCATGTGCCTCCATTATATATTAATTCAAAAAAATATTAACAAAATAGATATTCTTGTGACCAATTATATTTTATTATACATATTTCAGAGGTACTGAGTTAAGTTGAACAGTACGTCCTCATCAGATAAAATAAAATGATACATGACATACCCTGACATATTAGATGGTTAAGATTTAGTCATGGTACTACCATGACTAAATCTTAACTTAACTCAGTACCTCTGAAATATGTCTAATAAAATATAATTGATCACAAGAATATCTATTTTGTTAATATTAATATTTTGTTAATATTTTTAGTTAATATTAATAACTCTGGAAAACCTTGCTGTTGAGTGCTTCCAATCTATTGTAAAACTCATTCTTTGATGTATTCATTGAACCTTGTTTAACTTTTAAATATATTATATATATAAGTAGAGAGGAAGTTAGAGAAGTAGATGGAGAGATAGAACGTTTCTGTGTTTCTGTGTAGCAATTAGTAGTGAAAGTAGTATTGTTTCTAGTGAGCAATGATATGTGAATAGATGGAATTCTGTAAGGATGTTACACAATAGAGTGACTAAGTTAGGCTTTAGTAATGCTATTACAATTGCTAGTATGTAAACTAATTTAGACAGACTTGTCAGTGAGACTTTAATGAATAACTGACTCATTTACAACAACTACTACTACTACAACAAAAACATCTACTACAACAACTACTACTACAACAACTACTACTACTACAACAACTACTACTACAACATCTACTACAACTACTAGTACTACTACTACAACAAAAACATCTACTACAACTACTAGTACTACTACTACAAAAACATCTACTACAACTACAACAACTACTACTACTACTACAACAACTACTACTACTACAACTACTACTACTACTACTACATCTACTACAACAACATCTACAACTACTAGTACTACTACAACTACTACTACAAAAACATCTACTACAACTACTACTACTACTGCTACTACTACTACAAAAACATCTACTACAACAACTACTACTACTACTACTACAAAAACTACTACTACTACTACTACAAAAACATCTACTACTACTACAAAAACTACTACTACTACTACTACAAAAACTACTACTACTACAAAAACATCTACTACAACAACTACTACTACTATAAAAACTACTACAACAACTACTACTACAACTACTACTACTACAAAAACAACTACTACAACAACTACTACAACAACTACTACTACAAAAACATCTACTACAACAACTACTACTACTATAAAAACTACTACAACAACTACTACTACAACAACTACTACTACAAAAACATCTACTACAACAACTACTACTACTACAACAACTACTACTACTACTACAACGAAAAACATCTACGATCATGGTGACTAAAATAACAACTGCATCAATTCTGACGATCAAAGTAATAGTGACAACAACAACAACAACAACAAGACCAGCATAGTGACAACAACTACAACAACAAGACCAGCATAGTGACAACAACAACAACAACAACAAGACCAGCAGAGTGACAACAACAACTACAACAACAAGACCAGCAGAGTGACAACAACAACAACAACACCAGCATAGTGACAACAACAACAACACCAGCAGAGTGACAACAACAACAAGACCAGCAGAGTGACAACAACAACTACAACAACAAGACCAGCAGAGTGACAACAACAACAACAACACCAGCATAGTGACAACAACAACAACACCAGCAGAGTGACAACAACAACAACAAGACCAGCAGAGTGACAACAACAACAACAAGACCAGCATAGTGACAACAACAACAACAAGACCAGCAGAGTGACAACAACAACAACAACAACTACAACAAGACCAGCAGAGTGACAACAACAACAACAACAACACCAGCATAGTGACAACAACTACAACAACAAGACCAGCATAGTGACAACAACAACAACAACAACAAGACCAGCAGAGTGACAACAACAACAACAAGACCAGCATAGTGACAACAACAACTACAACAACAAGACCAGCAGAGTGACAACAACAACAACAAGACCAGCATAGTGACAACAACAACAACAACAAGACCAGCATAGTGACAACAACTACAACAACAAGACCAGCAGAGTGACAACAACAACAACAACAAGACCAGCATAGTGACAACAACAACAACAACAAGACCAGTAGAGTGACAACAACAACAACAAGACCAGCATAGTGACAACAACAACAACAAGACCAGCATAGTGACAACAACAACAAGACCAGCATAGTGACAACAACTACAACAACAAGACCAGCAGAGTGACAACAACAACAACAAGACCAGCAGAGTGACAACAACAACAACAAGACCAGCAGTGACAACAACAACAACAACAACAAGACCAGCAGAGTGACAACAACAACAAGACCAGCATAGTGACAACAACAACAACAACAACAAGACCAGCAGAGTGACAACAACTACAACAACAACAAGACCAGCATAGTGACAACAACAACTACAACAACAAGACCAGCATAGTGACAACAACAACAACAAGACCAGCAGAGTGACAACAACAACTACAACAACAAGACCAGCAGAGTGACAACAACAACCACAACAACAAGACCAGCAGAGTGACAACAACAACCACAACAACAAGACCAGCAGAGTGACAACAACAACCACAACAACAAGACCAGCAGAGTGACAACAACAACTACAAGACCAGCATAGTGACAACAACAACAACAACAAGACCAGCATAGTGACAACAACTACAACAAGACCAGCAGAGTGACAACAACAACTACAAGACCAGCATAGTGACAACAACAACAACAACAAGACCAGCATAGTGACAACAACTACAACAAGACCAGCATAGTGACAACAACTACAACAAGACCAGCATAGTGACTACAACAACAAGACCAGCAGAGTGACAACAACAACTACAACAACAAGACCAGCATAGTGACAACAACAACAAGACCAGCATAGTGACAACAACAACAACAATGACAACTTTAATGGTCACATCAACAACAACAAGAACAACAGAAAGACATATATATATTGAGTCAGAACTTTAGGGTCTGGTGGTGTTGAGTGGTGGTGGTGGTGTTGGGTGGTGGTGGTGTGGTGTGGTGTGGTGGTGGTGGTGTTGAGTGGTGGTGGTGGTGTTGGGTGGTGGTGGTGTGGTGGTGTGGTGGTGGTGTGGTGTGGTGTGGTGGTGTTGGGTGGTGGTGGTGTGGGGTGGTGGTGTTGGGTAGTGGTGGTGTGGTGTGGTGTGGTGTGGTGTGGTGTGGTGGTGGTGTGGTGGTGGTGGTGGTGTGGTGGTGTGGTGGTGGTGTGGTGGTGGTGTTGAGTGGTGGTGGTGGTGTGGTGTGGTGGTGTGGTGGTGGTGGTGGTATTGGTGTGGTGGTGGTGGTGGTGTGGTGTGGTGGTGTGGTGGTGTGGTGGTGGTCGTGGTGTGGTGGTGGTCGTGGTGTGGTGTGGTGGTGGTGGTGGTATTGGTGTGGTGGTGGTGGTGGTGTTGAGTGGTGGTGGTGGTGGTGTGGTGTGGTGGTGTGGTGGTGTGGTGGTGGTGGTGTGGTGGTGGTCGTGGTGTGGTGGTGGTTGTGGTGGTGTTGAGTGGTCGTGGTGGTGTTGGGTGGTGGTGGTGGTGTTGGGTGGTGGTGGTGGTGTTGGGTGGTGGTGGTATGGTGTGGTGGTGGTGGTGGTGGTGTTGGGTGGTGGTGGTGTGGTGTGGTGTGGTTGTGGTGTGGTGTGGTGTGGTGGTGGTGTTGGTGTGGTGGTGGTGTGGTGTGGTGGTGGTGTGGTGCTGGTGGTGGTAGTGGTGTGGTGGTGGTGGTGGTGGTGGTGTGGTGGTGATGGTGGTGTGGTGGTGATGGTGGTGTGGTGGTGATGGTGGTGTGGTGGTGCTGGTGCTGGTAGTGGTGTGGTTGTGCTGGTGGTGGTAGTGGTGTGGTGGTGGTGGTGTGGTGATGTGGTGGTTGTGGTGTTGGTGGTGTGGTGATGGTAGTGTGGTGGTGTTGTGTGGTATGGTGATGGTAGTGTGGTGGTGTGGTGTGGTGATGGTAGTGTGGTGGTGTGGTGTGGTGATGGTAGTGTGGTGGTGTGGTGGTGGTGTTGTGTTGGTGGTGGTGTGGTGGTGGTGTGGTGGTGGTAATGGTGTTGGTGGTGGTGTGGTGGTGATGGTGTTGTAGTGGTTTTGTGGTGTGGTGGTGGTGATGGTAGTGTGGTGGTGGTGGTATTGGTGTGTGGTAGTTGTGGTGTGGTGGTGGTAATAGTAATGGTGGTGACAGTAGTAATGGTGGTATTGGTGGTAGCTTGGGTAGTAGTGGTGGTGGTGTTAATGACAGTGGTATTAGTGGTGTCTATTTGATGGTAATATTAGTAATAGATACTGTGGTGGTGGTGGTGTAATGGTGGTGGTATGCTGTTGTTGCTTGGCCCTCAATTAACACCAATGTGCAGACTTAGGATCAAAAGCTTCCATTCCAAGGAATAATGTATCTAGGACTACATTAGTCAGTGTGCCATTTCTTCATTGTTTGTTTGAGTCAATGTTCTAATTATTGTTTAGTGAAGGTGACAAAATGGCAGTCATTAGAACATTGGAGAGAATACTTTGTGGTATTACTTCCTGTTCTCTTAAGTTCAAATCCTCACGAGGTCCACTTTGCTTTTCATACTTGAGGTCAATGATAAAAGTACCAGTTTAGTACTGGGGTTAATTCTTCCTCTATATCTCTTTTTCCCTTCCATTTACTTACTCTATCCTTCTCTGGAAGAATGGAAAAATCTGCTGTATTCAGTCCTGGAAAGGAGCTCTGCCAGGGTTAAAATGCTCAAGAGATGCTTTATATCAATAGGGTGCCCCTACGACTTCCTCGGAAGTTACGGGACCATGTTATACCATATCATAGATCAACTTTCATTAGGTAAATCTCAGATGGAAGGCATTCTAGCCATGACTATCCAGTAAATTTTCAAGCAATGGTGTATCAAATGAGTCCTTTATTTTATTAAAGTTTAAGGTATGATTTTTTAGATTTGGTTGCTATTTCTAGGAAATCAAGCAACTGTATAAGGCCTTCCTTCGTTGGATAGGTTCATTCCAGTAACACCAGTAATATGAGATTACCAAACATTACTACCCAGATACCATCATAGCACCTCAACAGTGAATCAATGGACAGAAAAATGGGTGACCCACAGTAGAACAGTTGATCAGTTGACCCAGAATAGAACGGTTGATCGGTTGACCCAGAATAGATCGGTTGACCTAGAATAGATCAGTTGACCTAGAATAGATCAGTTGATCCAGAATAGAACGGCTGATCAGTTGACCCAGAATAGAACAGTTGACCTAGAATAAATCAGTTGACCTAGATTAGATCCGTTGACCCAGTATAACATATTTGACCTAAAATAGAATTATTGAAAAGTTGACCCAGAATGGTTGACCAAGAATAGACCAGTTGACCCAGAATAGATTTGCTGACCAGAATAGACTGGTTGACCCAGAATAGACTTGCTGACCTAGAATAGATCAGTTGACCCAGAATAGACTGCTGACCCAGAATAGACCAGTTGACCCAGAATAGACTTGCTGACCTAGAATAGACCAGTTGACCCAGAATAGACTTGCTGACCTAGAATAGACCAGTTGACCCAGAATAGACTTACTGACCTAGAATAGACCAGTTGACCCAGAATAGACTTACTGACCTAGAATAGACCAGTTGACCCAGGGTAGACCAGTTGACCTAGAAAAGACCAGTTGACCCAGAATTGAGTGATTGCTGTAGATTTGAAATTTATGTGCCCAATACCTTAACTTGTCGAAATTGTTGAGGTAATGTTGACATGTCCAAATTGACATCTTCACCACCACCATCACCAAACACCATCAATATCACCACCACTCACTATCATCACCACCACTGCCCTCACTAACATCATCACCACCACCATCACCAAACTCACTACCACCACCATCATCACCATCACCATCACCATCATCACCATCATCACCACCATCACCATCACCACCATCACCAAACATCACTATCATCATTAACATCAAGGTTTATGTTTCAATCTTAATATTGTTAGCTAATTAGTAAGGTTGTAGATCTTTGCCTCCAAAGTAATTGTGGTTATAATAATTACAGACCCCAAATTGTGGTTATAATAATTACACAGACCCCAAATTGTGGTTATAATAATTACAGTCCCCAAATTGTGGTTATAATAATTACAGTCCCCAAATTGTGGTTATAATAATTACACAGACCCCAAATTGTGGTTATAATAATTACACAGTCCCCAAATTGTGGTTATAATAATTACACAGTCCCCAAATTGTGGTTATAATAATTACACAGACCCCAAATTGTGGTTATAATAATTAGTCCCCAAATTGTGGTTATAATAATTACACAGTCCCCAAATTGTGGTTATAATAATTACACAGACCCCAAATTGTGGTTATAATAATTACAGTCCCCAAATTGTGGTTATAATAATTACACAGTCCCCAAATTGTGGTTATAATAATTACACAGTCCCCAAATTGTGGTTATAATAATTACAGTCCCCAAATTGTGGTTATAATAATTACACAGACCCCAAATTGTGGTTATAATAATTACACAGTCCCCAAATTGTGGTTATAATAATTACATAGACCCCAAATTGTGGTTATAATAATTACATAGACCCCAAATTCATAAATCCACTGTAGCAAGGAATGCTGTTTTCCACTGCAAAATCAGGAGGAATGCATCACAAATACGGAATGAGCCCTATGAGGCAGAATGGTTGATACAGTGGGTATCACTGGCTATTTTCTGTGGTAATACTTCAGCCATTTTGTCCATGAAGTGTAGCTGAGATACATTGCTTACTTAGACTGGGGTTTAGAGTCTGCCACACCCCTCTTTAATTTTTAAATAAATACCAAGTACCCAAGTAGATACAAGTATACTAAAACTGATCAAAGTTTTACTACAAGTTCTAGTTGAGAAGTAAATTCTATGTTTAAAATATGACAGAAAGTGACACCTGAACCTCTATCCTCCACTCCCAACTAACTTACCCTCCAGCTCTGGTTCCCACCTGAACCTCTATCCCCTCCACTCCCAACTAACTTACCCTCCACCTCTGGTTCCTGGCTGACAGGATGGAGAATATATTACCCCGGGGGAAGGAGACATGCTGTAACAATCACTCCACCTCTTGAGGCTCACAAGGGGTTCGACTAATAAAGAGGACCTCAAGGGGGATGTGCTGGAACAGCCACTAAACCTTCGGGGCTGACAAGGGGTATGACAAAGAGTAGACAAGACAATCCCTTATCAGGTGTAGCTTCAATTCTTTAGACATGTGTGTAGGTGATTCACCATGCACATCTCTGATTTCCCATTTCCTGGTTCAAACATGCCAGTGTGTGTGTGTGGAGGCGGGGGGGGGTGCTTCACAAGGGAATACCACCAAACATCTCTCTTTAAGGCCACCTCTACCTTATACTCTCCCCTTCACCATGTAATCTACCCACCCCCTCCTAGCAGTGTTTACCCAGGCAAGTGTTGAAAACTATTAACTGCAGAAGGACTGGACATTAACTAATGATAATTGTTTCTACTTTTGGCACAAGGCCAGCAATTACCTCAGTGTATTACTGGTACTTTATTTTATCGACCCAGTAACGATGAAAGGCAAAGTTAACCTCGGCGGGATTAACTTTGCCTTTCATCCTTACGGGGTCGATAAAATAATGATGATAATGATATATAGTTTGATTTTTTTCTGGTTTCACTGTTATATATTACCATGTAGTAACTTTAACTAATTATATATCAACTGGTCTCACTGTTATATATTACCATGTAGTAACTTTAACTTATTATATATCAACTGGTTTCACTGTTATATATTACCATGTAGTAACTTTAACTAATTATATATCAACTGGTTTCACTGTTATATATTACCATGTAGTAACTTAAACTAATTATATATCAACTGGTTTCACTGTTATATATTACCATGTAGTAACTTAAACTAATTATATATCGACTGGTTTCACTGTTATATATTACCATGTAGTAACTTTAACTAATTATATATCGACTGGTTTCACTGTTATATATTACCATGTAGTAACTTAAACTAATTATATATCAACTGGTTTCACTGTTATATATTACCATGTAGTAACTTAAACTAATTATATATCAACTGGTCTCACTGTTATATATTACCATGTAGTAACTTAAACTAATTATATATCAACTGGTTTCACTGTTATATATTACCATGTAGTAACTTAAACTAATTATATATCAACTGGTTTCACTGTTATATATTACCATGTAGTAACTTAAACTAATTATATATCAACTGGTCTCACTGTTATATATTACCATGTAGTAACTTAAACTAATTATATATCAACTGGTTTCACTGTTATATATTACCATGTAGTAACTTAAACTAATTATATATCAACTGGTTTCACTGTTATATATCACCATGTAGTAACTTTAACTAATTATATATCAACTGGTCTCACTGTTATATATTACCATGTAGTAACTTAAACTAATTATATATCAACTGGTTTCACTGTTATATATTACCATGTAGTAACTTTAACTAATTATATATCAACTGGTTTCACTGTTATATATCACCATGTAGTAACTTTAACTAATTATATATCAACTGGTCTCACTGTTATATATTACCATGTAGTAACTTTAACTTATTATATATCAACTGGTTTCACTGTTATATATTACCATGTAGTAACTTTAACTAATTATATATCAACTGGTTTCACTGTTATATATTACCATGTAGTAACTTAAACTAATTATATATCGACTGGTTTCACTGTTATATATTACCATGTAGTAACTTTAACTAATTATATATAGACTGGTTTCACTGTTATATATTACCATGTAGTAACTTTAACTAATTATATATCGACTGGTCTCACTGTTATATATTACCATGTAGTAACTTTAACTAATTATATATCGACTGGTCTCACTGTTATATATTACCATGTAGTAACTTTAACTTATTATATATCGACTGGTTTCACTGTTATATATTACCATGTAGTAACTTAAACTAATTATATATCAACTGGTCTCACTGTTATATATTACCATGTAGTAACTTTAACTAATTATATATAGACTGGTCTCACTGTTATATATTACCATGTAGTAACTTAAACTAATTATATATCGACTGGTTTCACTGTTATATATTACCATGTAGTAACTTTAACTAATTATATATCGACTGGTTTCACTGTTATATATTACCATGTAGTAACTTTAACTAATTATATATCAACTGGTTTCACTGTTATATATCACCATGTAGTAACTTAAACTAATTATATATCGACTGGTTTCACTGTTATATATTACCATGTAGTAACTTTAACTAATTATATATCGACTGGTTTCACTGTTATATATTACCATGTAGTAACTTTAACTAATTATATATCAACTGGTTTCACTGTTATATATCACCATGTAGTAACTTAAACTAATTATATATCGACTGGTTTCACTGTTATATATTACCATGTAGTAACTTTAACTAATTATATATCGACTGGTTTCACTGTTATATATTACCATGTAGTAACTTTAACTAATTATATATCGACTGGTTTCACTGTTATATATTACCATGTAGTAACTTAAACTAATTATATATCAACTGGTTTTACTGTTATATATTACCATGTAGTAACTTAAACTAATTATATATCGACTGGTTTCACTGTTATATATTACCATGTAGTAACTTTAACTAATTATATATCGACTGGTTTCACTGTTATATATCACCATGTAGTAACTTTAACTAATTATATATCAACTGGTTTCACTGTTATATATTACCATGTAGTAACTTTAACTAATTATATATCAACTGGTCTCACTGTTATATATTACCATGTAGTAACTTTAACTAATTATATATCAACTGGTTTCACTGTTATATATTACCATGTAGTAACTTAAACTAATTATATATCGACTGGTTTCACTGTTATATATTACCATGTAGTAACTTTAACTAATTATATATCAACTGGTTTCACTGTTATATATCACCATGTAGTAACTTTAACTAATTATATATCAACTGGTTTCACTGTTATATATTACCATGTAGTAACTTAAACTAATTATATATCGACTGGTTTCACTGTTATATATTACCATGTAGTAACTTTAACTAATTATATATCAACTGGTTTCACTGTTATATATCACCATGTAGTAACTTTAACTAATTATATATCAACTGGTTTCACTGTTATATATTACCATGTAGTAACTTTAACTAATTATATATCAACTGGTCTCACTGTTATATATTACCATGTAGTAACTTAAACTAATTATATATCAACTGGTTTCACTGTTATATATTACCATGTAGTAACTTTAACTAATTATATATCGACTGGTTTCACTGTTATATTACCATGTAGTAACTTAAACTAATTATATATCAACTGGTCTCACTGTTATATTACCATGTAGTAACTTAAACTAATTATATATCGACTGGTCTCACTGTTATATTACCATGTAGTAACTTAAACTAATTATATATCGACTGGTTTCACTGTTATATTACCATGTAGTAACTTAAACTAATTATATATCAACTGGTTTCACTGTTATATATCACCATGTAGTAACTTAAACTAATTATATATCAACTGGTTTTACTGTTATATATTACCATGTAGTAACTTAAACTAATTATATATCGACTGGTTTCACTGTTATATATTACCATGTAGTAACTTAAACTAATTATATATCAACTGGTTTCACTGTTATATATTACCATGTAGTAACTTAAACTAATTATATATCAACTGGTTTCACTGTTATATATTACCATGTAGTAACTTAAACTAATTATATATCGACTGGTTTCACTGTTATATATTACCATGTAGTAACTTTAACTAATTATATATCAAATGGTTTCACTGTTATATATTACCATGTAGTAACTTAAACTAATTATATATCAACTGGTTTCACTGTTATATATTACCATGTAGTAACTTAAACTAATTATATATCAACTGGTTTTACTGTTATATATTACCATGTAGTAACTTAAACTAATTATATATCAACTGGTTTCACTGTTATATATTACCATGTAGTAACTTAAACTAATTATATATCGACTGGTTTCACTGTTATATATTACCATGTAGTAACTTTAACTAATTATATATCAACTGGTTTCACTGTTATATATTACCATGTAGTAACTTTAACTAATTATATATCAACTGGTTTCACTGTTATATATCACCATGTAGTAACTTTAACTAATTATATATCAACTGGTTTCACTGTTATATATTACCATGTAGTAACTTTAACTAATTATATATCAACTGGTCTCACTGTTATATATTACCATGTAGTAACTTTAACTAATTATATATCAACTGGTTTCACTGTTATATATTACCATGTAGTAACTTAAACTAATTATATATCGACTGGTTTCACTGTTATATATTACCATGTAGTAACTTTAACTAATTATATATCGACTGGTTTCACTGTTATATATCACCATGTAGTAACTTTAACTAATTATATATCAACTGGTTTCACTGTTATATATTACCATGTAGTAACTTTAACTAATTATATATCAACTGGTCTCACTGTTATATATTACCATGTAGTAACTTTAACTAATTATATATCAACTGGTTTCACTGTTATATATTACCATGTAGTAACTTAAACTAATTATATATCGACTGGTTTCACTGTTATATATTACCATGTAGTAACTTTAACTAATTATATATCAACTGGTTTCACTGTTATATATCACCATGTAGTAACTTTAACTAATTATATATCAACTGGTTTCACTGTTATATATTACCATGTAGTAACTTAAACTAATTATATATCGACTGGTTTCACTGTTATATATTACCATGTAGTAACTTTAACTAATTATATATCAACTGGTTTCACTGTTATATATCACCATGTAGTAACTTTAACTAATTATATATCAACTGGTTTCACTGTTATATATTACCATGTAGTAACTTTAACTAATTATATATCAACTGGTCTCACTGTTATATATTACCATGTAGTAACTTAAACTAATTATATATCAACTGGTTTCACTGTTATATATTACCATGTAGTAACTTTAACTAATTATATATCGACTGGTTTCACTGTTATATTACCATGTAGTAACTTAAACTAATTATATATCAACTGGTCTCACTGTTATATATTACCATGTAGTAACTTAAACTAATTATATATCAACTGGTTTCACTGTTATATATTACCATGTAGTAACTTAAACTAATTATATATCGACTGGTTTCACTGTTATATATTACCATGTAGTAACTTAAACTAATTATATATCGACTGGTTTCACTGTTATATATTACCATGTAGTAACTTTAACTAATTATATATCGACTGGTTTCACTGTTATATATTACCATGTAGTAACTTAAACTAATTATATATCGACTGGTTTCACTGTTATATATCACCATGTAGTAACTTAAACTAATTATATATCAACTGGTCTCACTGTTATATTACCATGTAGTAACTTAAACTAATTATATATCGACTGGTCTCACTGTTATATTACCATGTAGTAACTTAAACTAATTATATATAGACTTCAGTAATTATTCTTTTCAAGACTGATACTTATTTTATCGATCTCATTTGGTTGAATTTATGTAACATAAACAGCAATAACACACATTTTAAGGCGGTGAATTGGCAGTATCGGTAGAGGGTCGGACGCCATGCTGTGACGCAAAGAGTTACGGCCCTTTCCATTCTGAGTTCAAATCCCGCCGAAGTTAACTTTGCCTTTCATCCTTACGGGGTCGATAAAATAAAGTACCAGTAATACACTGTGTAATTGCTGGCCTTGTGCCAAAGGTAGAAACAATTATATATATATATATATAATGTCTAACCCATGCTATCGTGGAAGATAGACGTTAAACGATGATGATGATGATGAGATATATGTATACATGTAATACATGCTATATATATGGTGGCTGCCACCTTTTTTTCGTGTACGGCCACTACTTTATATCCATGTAGGAGAACCCCCACCGATGCGCTGAACGAGTGTGACTTTTTAGTCCAGCCAGCGACTTGAAAATTCTGGTACAAACACTACACTTGTGACATACATATATACATGCTATATATATATATATATATATATATATATACACACATACATATATACATGTAATACATGCTATATATATACATACATATTTTAAGGGAGCCAAGTCGTCGAGTACTTTTCGTCTGTTTACACTACAGTCGGTAGTGTGTGTGTATATATATATACACACAGGATGTCCCATAAATATACACACTTTTATTAGAATGCTGTTAAAGTATGTATCATTTTTTTTGGGGGGGGGACTTCCTGTATGTGTATGTGTGTGTCTGTGTGACTCACAATGCATCGGATAACTCGAGGCTATAGTTGAAGTCACTTTGCTAAAGGTTGCAAGAGTACTCAATACCGAAGTAGAGTTTAAATATTCATTTATTATGTCTAAATAGTTAGGCTTGTTACTTTGGAGTTTCACCTGCGCAGGTGTAACTCCAAAGTAACAAGCCTAACTATTTAGACATAATAAGCGCGCGTTTGTGTGTGTTACCTTGTTGATTACGTTCCAAGTTAAAAACGAAAGTAACGATAATGGAAAATGTAAAAAATATAACTTGGTTTTCTTGAATTACCGAAACGAAATTATCGTATTTTAACGTGGATACTTCTAAATTAACTAAATACTGTTTATTTATCGTAATAGACGTACTTTTAAATTGAAATTACTTTTACATATTCATGAAACTGTGTATATTTTGATTGCAAGAATAAAAAAATTACAAATGCAAAACTTATATTTACAGAGAAAAACGGGTTTATACTTGTAATGAAGTTTTGATGCTCGTTAACAAGATATACTTAATGCTTCCTGTATATATATTGTAACAAAAAATTCCTTTTAAAAGCACATGTATTACGAACAAATACAACAATAGCATATAGTTAATATAGATGCATCCATATCGAAACAGAACTTATTCGTTTCGGTAAATCAAGAATACTAAATTATCTGTTTTTACATTCCCCATTATCGTTAGTTTCATTTTTGACTAAGGGCGTAAAGGGTAAGACTACCTCTGTGTGTAAGGGGGAGTGGGTAGTTGTAGTAGTGACAGTGGATCTCAGGATGCTGGAACCCACGGTGGAGTTGACAAAGGAAGTAACAAGTGACGAGAGGATCCGTTAAATCCATGCAAGCATGGAAATGTGGACGTAGTAAAAGTGATGAAGATGATCATCATAATGATATGTGTCTGTATGTGTATATGTATCTATGTGTATGTAGATATGTGTATGTATCTGTGTGTGTATCTGTATCTGTAATGATAGGTAAATGTTGACATTACAGTATTAAAAAACATCATTTAACGGCAAACTGGCGTTAAATGATGATAATGACAGCCATAGCACACAGTTTGCTGTGAGTGCGCGCGTGCATGTGGGGGTGTGTTCGTACAAGGGTTAAATCTTATTTTAGGGTGCCAAAAGAGAAAAAAAAAGTGAGAGTAAATTTCAAAAGAAACGAAAGTAAATTCCTTATTTCTAAGAAAGTTTCAATTCCAACAACGTTCGTCCTTCAAAAAATAGTTCCTGTTTAATCACTCAACGTTTTAGTTCCTAAAACTGAGGGATTAATGATGTCATATTTGTAGTTTCCATTACTTCATCCCGGAGTATGAAGCCCAGTCGTCCGAGATCAAATAAGTACTCTCATGTGCCAAATAATAGCGGGGTTGGAAAATCGGTAATTTTTCTAGGTTGTCCCCGTTGATTTTTTAAAACCAGAATTAGTCGTTTAGTTTACATATTGAGTAACGGACGTTTTTTTGTTTTTTTTGTCCTGTATAATGTTTTTTAATGTCTAAAGAAAATTAATTGTTGAAGGAATGCTACCTCTTAAAATAAAATTTCGCCAGAGATATATTAGCAACATTTAATAAGCGGGAGTGTGGTGGTTTAAGTGCGGTTAAGACGATTATTCTAGACCTGAGAGTAGTTGGTAGGATAGTGTACTCTTGCTCCAGTCAATATCTCATCAATCCTGGAACCAGTTAGATTGTCCAGGGTTGATTAGACAGACAGTAGATGGTCTTACCCTTTACTCCTGGCCTGGGTAAAAGGTAGATGCCTCATGTGGGATACTACAGTAAACGATTCTTTAGCTCCTTCCCACATCCTAAATGCTGCCATTAAGGTGGGGGTCACTGCTTACGTAGCCAAACGGAATAAATTTCTAAAATGCCAAGAATCATCGGCAAACTATTTTTTCCAGTCTGTGACGTTCGAATTTTTTTGGGCGGAGGAAGCTGGGTCACTGACAACAAAGTTCTTGCCATTGTTAGCGGCTTGCCTTACTGACAGTCCCGGGCTCCAAATAATAGGGGTGAGGGGAATAGGCAGGGGTGGGGGTTGGACATTTACTTAAATTCTTATAATGTGGGGGTGGTGGAGTGGAATAAACGGGGGTAGGGGTTATCGGTAATTATATAGTGTACGTTCGTAAATACTGGATTTCTTATGTTCTTTGTTTGTCATATATAATGTTTTTTTAATGAAAATATAATTATTATATCGATATGAATCACCTACAATAAAATTTCGCTGGAGAAGATTAGTAAAATCTAATGGGGGGGGGGGGGGGCATTATTTAAGACCTGAGAGTATATGACGCCCGCAAGAATACTTGTTTTTTTCCAGTAGAGAACATTTGCCTGCATTCCTTTCCACACTGGACCAAACACCTAATGCCACCCCCAGCACCTTCGTCTACAATATTTCCAATGAATATTTTTTAGTTTATCGCAGAATTTTCTTTGCACTTTCACATTTTGTTTTTGCACGCTAAAATAAGATTTAACCTGTACTGTGTATGTATATGTATGCGTGTATATATATATATATATATATATATATATATATATTAAAATAACAGATTAAAGTTTAAGCAACGAGTCGCTTATATATCTGATTTATCCTTATCGAACCCTCTTTGGATTTTAGTCCTCATATTTATTATTATCACTATATATATGTGTTTGTGTATACATGTATGCATGTGTGTGTATATATGTGTGTGTGTGTATATATATGTGTATGTGTATATATAAATGTGTGTATGTGTGTATATATGTGTGTATATATGTGTGTATACATGTATGCATGTGTGTGTGTTTGTATGTGTGTATGCACGACAGTTTTCTGCAGTTTTCGTTTATCAAATTCCACTCGCACAGCATTAGTGAACCCGAGGCCATTTAGGACAATTGCTCCCCAAGATGCCGTAGAGTGGGACTGGACCCAGAACCGTATAGCTGCAAAGCCCCTTTTACCAGAATGTTCCTCTATAATGTCTTATTATTTCAGAGACGTTGTCTATATTCATAATATTTGCTATACTTTATAATACAAACTTCTGTTGTGTGATCAGCGAGGAATCGCGAAACTTGAAGTAGAAAGAGAAAAGTTTTAGCGTTGATAAACAATTACATTCTATTGCGGTAATGAGTAGTTCTTCCTTTTTTAACATTCAAACACCCACATGCACATATCTGTAAACACATACACACGTCTGTATATAGACACACATACACACGTCTGTATATAGACACACATACACATGTCTGTATATAGAAACACATACACATGTCTGTATATAGACACACATCCACATGTCTGTATATAGACACACATACACACGTCTGTATATAGACACACATACACACGTCTGTATATAGACACACATACACACGTCTGTATATAGACACACATACACACGTCTGTATATAGACACACATACACATGTCTGTATATAGACACACATACACACGTCTGTATATAGAAACACATACACACGTCTGTATATAGACACACATACACACGTCTGTATATAGACACACATACACATGTCTGTATATAGACACACATACACATGTCTGTATATAGACACACATACACATGTCTGTATATAGACACATACACACGTCTGTATATAGACACATACACACGTCTGTATATAGACACACATACACACGTCTGTATATAGACACACATACACACGTCTGTATATAGACACACATACACACGTCTGTATATAGACACACATACACATGTCTGTATATAGACACACATACACATGTCTGTATATAGACACACATACACACGTCTGTATATAGACACACATACACACGTCTGTATATAGACACACATACACACGTCTGTATATAGACACACATACACACGTCTGTATATAGATACACATACACACGTCTGTATATAGATACACATACACACGTCTGTATATAGAAACACATACACACGTCTATATAGAAACACATACACACGTCTGTATATAGAAACACATATTCATGTCTGTATATAGAAACACATATTCATGTCTGTATATAGAAACACATACACACATCTGTATATAGAAACACATACACACGTCTGTATATAGAAACATATACATACGTCCGTTATATACAGAAACACGCGTGTATACAGAAACATATACACACGTCCGTTATATACAGAAACACGCGTGTATACACACACACGCTTGTATATTCAGACACATACACACGTCTATACAATGTCATACATGTCTTTACAAAGACACACACACGTCCATACACACGCACACCCATGTTCATACACACATATGTGTGTATATATATACTTACACACATCTATACATAGACACACAAACACACGTCTGTATATAGAAACACATACACATGTCTGTATATAGAAACATACACACGTCTGTATATAGAAACATACACACGTCTGTATATAGAAACACATACACACGTCTGTATATAGAAACATACACACGTCTGTATATAGAAACACATACACATGTCTGTATATAGAAAAACACACATGTCTGTATATAGAAACACACACATGTCTGTATATAGAAACACACACACATGTCTGTATATAGACACACATACACACGTCTGTATATATAAACACATACACACGTCTGTATATATAAACACATACACACGTCTGTATATAGAAACACACACATGTCTGTATATAGAAACACACACATGTCTGTATATAGAAACACACATGTCTGTATATAGAAACACACACATGTCTGTATATAGAAACACACACATGTCTGTATATAGAAACACACACACGTCTGTATATAGAAACATACACACGTCTGTATATAGAAACATACACACGTCTGTATATAGAAACATACACACGTCTGTATATAGACACACATACACACGTCTGTATATAGAAACATACACACGTCTGTATATAGACATACATACACACGTCTGTATATAGAAACACATACACACGTCTGTATATAGAAACACATACACACGTCTGTATATAGACACACATACACACGTCTGTATATAGAAACACATACACACGTCTGTATATAGAAACACATACACACGTCTGTATATAGACACACATACACACGTCTGTATATAGAAACATACACACGTCTGTATATAGACACACATACACATGTCTGTATATAGACACACATACACACGTCTGTATATAGACACACATACACACGTCTGTATATAGACACACATACACACGTCTGTATATAGACACACATACACACGTCTGTATATCGAAACATATACACGTCTGTATATAGACACACATACACACGTCTGTATATAGAAACACATACACATGTCTGTACATAGAAACACATACACACGTCTGTATATAGACATATACACACGTCTGTATATAGACACACATACACACGTCTGTATATAGACACACATACACACGTCTGTATATAGACACACATACACACGTCTGTATAAAGAAACACATACACACGTCTGTATATAGACACACATACACACGTCTGTATATAGACACACATACACACGTCTGTATATAGACACATATACACACGTCTGTATATAGACACATATACACACGTCTGTATATAGAAACATATACACACGTCTGTATATAGAAACATACACACGTCTGTATATAGAAACATACACACGTCTGTATATAGACACACATACACACGTCTGTATATAGACACACATACACACGTCTGTATATAGATTCACATACACACGTCTGTATATAGACACACATACACACGTCTGTATATAGATTCACATACACACGTCTGTATATAGATTCACATACACACGTCTGTATATAGACACACATACACATGTCTGTATATAGAAACACACACATGTCTGTATATAGAAACACATACACATGTCTGTATATAGAAACACATACACATGTCTGTATATAGAAACACATACACATGTCTGTATATAGAAACACATACACATGTCTGTATATAGAAACATACACACGTCTGTATATAGAAACACATACACATGTCTGTATATAGAAACATACACACGTCTGTATATAGAAACACATACACATGTCTGTATATAGAAACACATACACATGTCTGTATATAGACACACATACACACGTCTATACAATGACATACATGTCTTTACAAAGACACACACACATATATATACACATACACACATCTATACAATGACATACACGTGTCTATACATAAACACACACACGTCCATACACACGCACACACATGTTCATACACACATATATGTGTGTATATATATACTTACACACATCTATACATAGACACACACACGTCCCGACACACATTCATACAGACACACACACATATGTGTATACACGGACTTTACTTGGTAAAATGTCTATACACACACTGTACATACATTCAGATATTAATATTTCGGCTGCCTTGCACCACTTCTGTCCCTCACTTCAGTTTGTCTGACACACCATCACTTCAACCCACCACCAAACCTTCCTTCATCTACGATATATCCTTCAGCCTTTCCTAAAGCAATGTCAACTATTCCTTACCATTTAACGTGTCACCAGTATATACTGTATATATCTTTAGCCCTTTCCTTACCATATTTCTAATAAAAGACACTGCTTATGATTTTGTCAAATAATTTCGAAAATAATCAAGAATTTTAACAGGTTTAGTTATATAAATAACTTATACTGATGTTTGGAACATAACTTTACAGTATCTTAAGATGATGGAAGGTTTTTAGATAAAAATATACTTTAAAATAAAGTTTGTTTCCAAAACTCAGGGGTGGTTTCTGGCGGTTTAGTTCTTACATAGAATTATGATAGGTTTTTTAATAAATATAAACACTTTAAAAGAAACAGTTTTGTATCCTAAAACCAAGGATGATTTGGTATCGAAAGGGTTTTCAAGAGCTCTTAAAATTATAATGGAAGATTTTTTACATAAATATAAATATTTAAAATAAATAGCTTTGCATAATAAAACCGAGGGCGGTTTTGGTAATGATTCAATGACCGTATATTCCTTAAATCTAGCACTTTACAGAGAATATAAGACTATGGACTCTGATGCTACACAGTCTAACACGCACGCACATTGCTAGTTCTGTTATAATTGTTTCTACTTTTGGCACAAGGCCAGCAAATACCCAGTACATTACTGGTACTTTATTTTATCGACCTCTGTATGGATGAAAGGCAAAGTTAACCTCGGCGGGATTTGAACTCAGATCGTAAAGGGACGTATGACAGTCGGTAATTCTAAAGTTGGTACAACACAAACTTAACTTGTAATAAATGTACAAGTTACGAAAAGAAAAAGAATTTAATATATTAAATTTTCAACATTCGTCAATACATACATACATATATGTATGTATATGATGTAAAAAAAAAATAAAAAATAAAAAAAAAACATTTTCCAGCAATTCTAGACAAGAAAAGTCACTTTTTAAACATGTTAAAACTCATATCTAGAGATGAAGGGAAGTTCCAGCGCTTCTTGTAACCATTTTTACTTCTTTAATTATTTTTCCTCTTGTTAGTTTTAATACACATCATTTGTTATGTTAATTGTTAGTGTATGTAGTGTAAATTGCTTCCAAAGACAGCCTGCTAATATGACTGTAAATAAATTATATTTTAAAACCTTCAGTTAACCTTTGAAAAGTCTAAGATTAGTTTTCGGTAAATGCTTTATTACACTCGTTTCCGAGACAAGCGTAATAGTAAACATTAAAAAAAATTAAGGGTAGTGTTGACAGGTTTGAGTAGAATTTTGAAAGTGAAATGTATGTTTTTCTTATGATTTTTAGATGTGGTCTTCAAAAAGTGTCGTAAATTACTCCCTCCACCAGAGAACTCTATAACAACCTTCTTTGAGATGGATGTTATAGTAAAAATTTACCAAGTTTTCTTTAGAACCACATTCACTAATGTAACTGGAGCTAATAAACAGGAGAATCCTCCTGGATACTTTTAAACAAAAAATACACGGAATGATAGCTAGGAGAAAATTGACAGCTGAAGAGATAGAAATATATAGATTTGTAGCAAGATTCTTTGGTAAAGTTATAGAACTAATGGTTTACTCACCTAGAAGTGTAGCGAGTTGAATCCTTTAGCGAGACAGTTAAAATATCCAAGGTAAATATAGTTCCGATAATTGACCTGAAGTGAACAATATTTCCTTTGGTACCAGCAACAACACGAAATAATATTAAAATAAAATAACAGTAATAATTAACGCGATCGATCCCTGCCTGAAAAGGCTGAGCCAAAAAACAGCACAACACTTTTTCGTTTGGCTTTGTTAAACGGAGCCAAATGCTTGATGTTTACGTTGTCAACACTTATGTAGTAGTACTTGAGATATATGTGTGTGTAATGGGATCATGTGTGTGTAAAGTGTTACAAAGTTGGTATGAGATGCTACGATGACTTATGTGGATGGACTTCCACTGTAGACTGAGTGAGTAGTGTTCGTGGGTTCGTCTCTCCTCATTTAAAGGTGTGATATGCCCTGGGCTAAGCCACAGAACCTATATGGTATTTGCCCCTCACATATTTCAGGGCAGAAGCCGAACAAGTTTAGAGAACACACTTTCGCCCACTCTGTCTCCTTGTTGCTCTTTGACTATGTGAAGGAAGGAAGGAGAGAGAGAAAGAGGCTGGCTTGGTGGTTTTATTCGTATCAAAATGAAATACACGCGAGAATAAATTTATTAATGTATCTATCTATCTCTCTCTCTATATATCTATATCTATATATTTTCCTGTATGCCCCTATTTCCATGTGTGTGTTTATTTTGATTAAGCAGCGAATTATTTAGATGTGTGTGTGTCTATGTCAGTATATAGTAAGTGTAGGAATGTAAACGTATAGGAGGGGGAACCTTGTATATTGTATAAAATACGTCTCGTTTAGAAGAATATGAATGGAGCTGTATATGTAATTTGATAAGCCTGGCAAGTTATATGTGTGTAAGTTATATGTGTGTCAGTAAGTATACATGTGTACACGTGTGTAATAAAAGCAAACTCTATGTATGTGTACACGTGTGCAAAGTCAGACAACAACTTAACGTAGATACTACGTGCTATGATTGTTTCTCAAAGATTTTTGTCTAATACACATATATTTTATAGATGTATATATGTGCACATGTATGTATATGCGTGTTATTTATTGTCCTTGTGTGTGTATTGATACGTATTTCACACATTGGTAATCGTAATTTGGTTAATGTAACTGGTGCGTGGAATATTATGAAATACTAAAGCAAACTTCAATACTTATTTGTAATTCCTATATTTTATTGGTGTTCTATTAAGGTTTAATGTCAACGATGTTTGATGCTGTTAGTGATGATGAAGATGGCAAAGAATTGTGTTGTTAAGGCAGTGAATGATAGAATCACTAGACAAAAATCCTTTGAGATTTTTTTTTTTTATATATAGTCACTTTAGTTTTCATCTGTCTTCTACGTAAGAAATCCTCAAGACATCACCGCCACCATCCTTGTTAATGTTGATGATAAATAACAGTTCTGCTGCTCGAGAGAAGAGATAGTGTTAAGTAGAGCCTGGATGAAAAGTACAAAAACAGGGGACAGAGAACGGTAAAGTTAATACAACAGTGGAAGCAATCCTTTTTATTTTGGTTTCGTTAATCTTTCTTCCAACTCCTTTTCTTCTCTCTATTTGTTAAATATTTTATCCACAAATTAAGTTTGTTAATGTTTGCCTTTTACTTTTAAGCTTCAAGTCCACGCCGATCAAATAGCAAATAGACACATAATGATGAAAGGAACTCCATTCCAGTCGTGGCTACCCCGTGTATATATATATTTTTTTTTCTTTTGCTATTTGCAGGGAACTCAGGACCGTATCATTATCCAACAATTAAAGCATGACTAGTTTTACTTTTTTTTTTTAAAGATTTGGCTGCTATTTCTAGCAGGTCGATCGACCACGTAGATGCTCCGTTGTTGATGGCATTGTAAATTTTAGCGACGAGTTTACGGAAGTTTATAGTTTTTGTCTCCGTAGTAATTATTATTAATGGTAGTAATTTTAGTGAATATCTCTTATCTGTCAAACAATATTATCTAGCAATAATATGTCCATGTCGCTATGTAGCACGGTCAGCCAGCATCCCGTGCACTCCGTAACATCTTCACCTCAGTTGTCTCTCATCAACTGGTCAAGATGGAGCAGGCCAACGGAAACACAAAGAACTCGCTATCTAACTAATCCTAATATTGTTTGGCAGCTGGTGGTGGAGGTAGTGGTTATGGCGCTTTATATAAATAATATTAGTATGTGTAACGGCTGTATTGATGATGAAAGTGATGTTTGAAGTAGTAGTAGTAGAGGCGGTGGTAATAGTAGTAGTAGTAGTAGTAGAGGTGGTAGTAACAGTAGTAGAGGTAGTAGTAGAGGCGGTGGTAGTAGTAGTAGTAGTAGTAGTAGTAGAGGTGGTAGTAACAGTAGTAGAGGCGGTGGTAATAGTAGTAGTAGAGGTGGTGGTAATAGTAGTAGTAGTAGTAGAGGTTGTAGTAACTGTAGTAGAGGTAGTAGTAGTAGTAGAGGCGGTGGTAATAGTAGTAGTAGTAGTAGAGGTGGTAGTAACAGTAGTAGAGGCGGTGGTAATAGTAGTAGTAGAGGCGGTGGTAATAGTAGTAGTAGTAGTAGAGGTTGTAGTAACAGTAGTAGAGGTAATAGTAGTAGTAGAGGCGGTGGTAATAGTAGTAGTAGTAGTAGAGGTAGTAACTGTAGTAGAGGTGGTAGTAACAGTAGTAGAGGTAGTAGTAGTAGTAGAGGCGGTGGTAATAGTAGTAGTAGTAGTAGTAGTAGTAGAGGTGGTAGTAACAGTAGTAGAGGTAGTAGTAGTAGTAGAGGCGGTGGTAATAGTAGTAGTAGTAGTAGAGGTGGTAGTAACAGTAGTAGTAGTAGAGGAGGTGGTAATAGTAGTAGTAGTAGTAGTAGTAGAGGTGGTAGTAACAGTAGTAGAGGTAGTAGTAGTAGTAGAGGCGGTGGTAGTAGTAGTAGTAGTAGTAGTAGAGGTAGTAGTAATAGTTGTAGAGGTGATAGTAGTAGTAGAGGTGGTAGTAGTAATAGTTGTAGAGGTGGTAGTAGTAGTAGTAGTTGTATCAACAGTGGTAGTAACAGTATAGTAGTAGTAGTAGTAGTAGTAGTAGTAGTTGTAACAACAGTGGTAGTAACAGTATAGTAGTAGTAGTAGTAGTAGTAAATGCCGCCGCTGATGATGAATGTGATGCTGATGCTGTTAGTATGTTCAGTATTGGTGGCCGCGTCAGTGGGTGTCGGGGTGGTAACATTGCAGAAGAGAGGAACTTTACTCATCCTTCCTTCATCGAAAAAAAAAAGAAAAACAACCAAAACAAAACATCACTGATTTTCCTTCCATTTAAAACTTTCTCCATCCGCTCTTTTCTCTTTTCCCATACGTAGAACTATCTCTTCCTCCCCCCTCTCTAGATCTATCTCTTCTTCCCTCTCTCTCTAGAACTATCTCTTATTCCCCCCTCTCTAGATCTATCTCTTCTTCCCTCTCTCTCTAGAACTATCTCTTATTCCCCCCTCTCTAGATCTATCTCTTCTTCCCTCTCTCTCTAGAACTATCTCTTCTTCCCCCCTCTCTAGATCTATATCTTCTTCCCTCTCTCTCTAGAACTATCTCTTATTCCCCCCTCTCTAGATCTATCTCTTCTTCCCTCTCTCTCTAGAACTATCTCTTATTCCCCCCTCTCTAGATCTATCTCTTCTTCCCTCTCTCTCTAGAACTATCTCTTCTTCCCCCCTCTCTAGATCTATCTCTTCTTCCCTCTCTCTCTAGAACTATCTCTTATTCCCCCCTCTCTAGAACTATGTCTTCTTCTCCCCCTCTCTCTAGAACTATCTCTTCTCCCCCCTCTCTCTAGAACTATCTCTTCCTCCCCCTCTCTCTAGAACTATCTCTTCTTCCCCTCTCTCTAGAACTATCTCTTCTTCCCCTCTCTCTCTAGCACTATCTCTTCTTCCCCCTCTCTCTAGAACTATCTCTTCTTCCCCCTCTCTCTAGAACTATCTCTTCTTCCCCCTCTCTCTAGAACTATCTCTTTTCCCCCTCTCCCTAGAACTATATCTACTTCCCCCCTCTCTCTAGAACTATCTCTTTTACCCCTCTCTCTAGAACTATCTCTTCTTCCCCCTCTCTCTAGAACTATCTCTTTTCCCTCCCTCTCTCTAGAATTATCTCTTCTTCCCCCCACTCTCTAGAACTATCTCTTCTTCCCCCTCTCTCTAGAACTATCTCTTTTACCCCTCTAGAACTATCTTTTCTTCCCCCTCTCTCTAGAACTATCTCTTCTTCACCACTCTCTCTAGAACTATCTCTTCTTCCCCCTCTCTCTAGAACTATCTCTTCTTCCCCCCTCTCTGTAGAACTATCTCTTCTTCCCCCTCTCTCTACAACTATCTCTTCTTCCCCCCTCTCTTTAGAACTATTTCTTTTCCCCCTCTCTCTCTGGACCTATATCTACTTCCCCTCTCTCTCTAGAACTATATCTTGTTCCCCCTCTCTCTAGAACTATCTCTTTTCCCCCTCTCTCTAGAACTATCTCTTATTCCCCCCCCCCCTCTCTAGAACTATCTCTTCTTCCCCCCTCTCTCTAGAACTATCTCTTCTTCCCCCTCTCTCTAGAACTATTTCTTCTTCACCCCTCTCTCTAGAACTATCTCTTCTTCCCCCTCTCTCTAGAACTATCTCTTCTTCCCCCCTCTCTCTAGAACTATTTCTTTTCCCCCTCTGTATCTGGAACTATATCTACTTCCCCCCTCTCTCTAGAATTATCTCTTCTTCCCCCCTCTCTCTAGAACTATCTCTTCTTCCCCCTCTCTCTAGAACTATGTCTTCTTCTCCCCCTCTCTCTAGAACTATCTCTTCTCCCCCCTCTCTCTAGAACTATCTCTTCCTCCCCCTCTCTCTAGAACTATCTCTTCTTCCCCTCTCTCTAGAACTATCTCTTCTTCCCCTCTCTCTCTAGCACTATCTCTTCTTCCCTCTCTCTCTAGAACTATCTCTTCTTCCCCCTCTCTCTCTAGCACTATCTCTTCTTCCCCCTCTCTCTAGAACTATCTCTTCTTCCCCCTCTCTCTAGAACTATCTCTTCTTCCCCCTCTCTCTAGAACTATCTCTTTTCCCCCTCTCCCTAGAACTATATCTACTTCCCCCCTCTCTCTAGAACTATCTCTTTTACCCCTCTCTCTAGAACTATCTCTTCTTCCCCCTCTCTCTAGAACTATCTCTTTTCCCTCCCTCTCTCTAGAATTATCTCTTCTTCCCCCCACTCTCTAGAACTATCTCTTCTTCCCCCTCTCTCTAGAACTATCTCTTTTACCCCTCTAGAACTATCTCTTCTTCCCCCTCTCTCTAGAACTATCTCTTCTTCACCACTCTCTCTAGAACTATCTCTTCTTCCCCCTCTCTCTAGAACTATCTCTTTTACCCCTCTAGAACTATCTCTTCTTCCCCCCTCTCTGTAGAACTATCTCTTCTTCCCCCTCTCTCTACAACTATCTCTTCTTCCCCCCTCTCTTTAGAACTATTTCTTTTCCCCCTCTCTCTCTGGACCTATATCTACTTCCCCTCTCTCTCTAGAACTATCTCTTGTTCCCCCTCTCTCTAGAACTATCTCTTTTCCCCCTCTCTCTAGAACTATCTCTTATTCCCCCCCCCTCTCTAGAACTATCTCTTCTTCCCCCCTCTCTCTAGAACTATCTCTTCTTCCCCCTCTCTCTAGAACTATTTCTTTTCCCCCTCTGTATCTGGAACTATATCTACTTCCCCCCTCTCTCTAGAATTATCTCTTCTTCCCCCCTCTCTCTAGAACTATCTCTTCTTCCCCCTCTCTCTAGAACTATTTCTTCTTCACCCCTCTCTCTAGAACTATCTCTTCTTCCCCCTCTCTCTACAACTATCTCTTCTTCCCCCCTCTCTTTAGAACTATTTCTTTTCCCCCTCTCTCTCTAGAACTATATCTACTTCCCCCCTCTCTCTAGAACTATCTCTTTTACCCCTCCCTCTAGAACTATCTCTTTTCCCCCTCTCTCTAGAACTATCTCTTATTCCCCCCCGCCCTCTCTACAACTATCTCTTCTTCCCCCCACTCTCTAGAACTATCTCTTCTTCCCCCTCTCTCTAGAACTATCTCTTCTTCCCACTCTCGCTAGAACTATCTCTTCTTCCCCACTCTCTAGAGAACTATCTCTTCTTTCCCCTCTCTCTAGAACTATCTCTTCTTCTCCCTCTCTTTAGAACTATCTCTTCTTCCCACCTCGCTCTAGAACTATCTCCTCTTCCCCTTCTCTCTAGAACTATCTGTTCTTCCCCCTCTCTCTAGAATTATCTCTCACTCCCCTCTCTATAGAACTATCTCTTCTCCCCCCTCTCGCTAGAAATATCGCTTCTTCCCCCTGTCTCTAGAAATAACTCTTCTTCCCCCTCTCTCTACAACTGTCTCTTCTTCCCCCTCTCTCTAGAACTATCTCTTCTTCCCCCCTCTCTCTACAACTATCTCTTCTTCCCCACTCTCTCTAGAACTATCTCTTCTCCCCCCTCTATATATAACTATCTCTTCTCCCTACATTTCTCTGTAGAACTATCTCTTCTTCCCCCCTCTCTCTAGAACTATCTCTTCTTCCCCCTCTCTCTAGAACTATCTCTTCTTCCCCCTCTCTCTAGAATTATCCCTTCTTCCCATTCTCTCTAGAACTATATCTACTTCCCCCCTCTCTATAGAACTATCTCTTTTACCCCTCTCTCTAGAACTATCTCTTCTTACCACCCTCTATATAACTATCTCTTATTCCCCCCTCTCTAGAACTATATGTTCTTCTCCCCCTCTCTCTAGAACTATCACTTCTCCCCCTCTCTCTAGAACTATCTCTTGTTCCCCCTCTCTCTAGAACTATCTCTTCATCCCCCTCTCTAGAACTAACTCTTTTCCCCCTCTCTCTAGAACTATCTCTTCTTCCCCCTCTCTCTAGAACTATCTCTTATCCCCCTCTTTCTAGAACTATCTCTTCTTTCCCCTGTCTCTAGAACTATCTCTTCTTCCCCCTCTCTCTAGAATTATCTCTTTTACCCTCTCTCTCTGGAACTATATCCCCCCTCTCTCTAGAACTATCTCTTTTTCTCTCTTTCTCTCTAGAACTATCTCTTGTTCCTCCTCTCTCTAGAACTATCTCTACTCCCTCCCCCTCCCTCTAGAACTATGTCTCCTTCCCGTTCCATCAAGAACTATCTCTTCTTCTCCCCTCTCTCTATAACTATCTCTTCTTCCCCCCTCTCTCTAGAACTATCTCTTCTTCCCCCCTCTCTCTAGAACTATCTCTTCTTCCCCCTCTCTCTAGAACTATCTCTTCTTCCCCCTCTCTCTAGAACTATCTCTTCTTCCCCCCTCTCTCTAGAACTATCTCTTCTTCCCCCTCTCTCTAGAACTATCTCTTCTATCCCGCTCTCTCTAGAACTATCTCTTCCCCCTCTCTCTAGAACTATCTCTTCTTCTCTCCTCTCTCTAGAACTGTCTCTTCTACACCCCTCTCTCTAGAACTATATCTTCTCCGCCCCCCCTCTCTCTAGAGCTATATCTTCTTCCCTCTCTCTCTAGAACTATCTCTTATTCCCCCCTCTCTAGATCTATCTCTTCTTCCCTCTCTCTCTAGAACTATCTCTTCTTCCCCCCTCTCTAGATCTATCTCTTCTTCCCTCTCTCTCTAGAACTATCTCTTATTCCCCCCTCTCTAGAACTATCTCTTATTCCCCCCTCTCTAGAACTATCTCTTCTTCTCCCCCTCTCTCTAGAACTATCTCTTCTCCCCCCTCTCTCTAGAACTATCTCTTCCTCCCCCTCTCTCTAGAACTATCTCTTCTTCCCCTCTCTCTAGAACTATCTCTTCTTCCCCTCTCTCTCTAGCACTATCTCTTCTTCCCTCTCTCTCTAGAACTATCTCTTCTTCCCCCTCTCTCTCTAGCACTATCTCTTCTTCCCTCTCTCTCTCTAGAACTATCTCTTCTTCCCCTCTCTCTAGAACTATCTCTTCTTCCCCCTCTCTCTAGAACTATCTCTTCTTCCCCCTCTCTCTAGAACTATCTCTTTTCCCCCTCTCCCTAGAACTATATCTACTTCCCCCCTCTCTCTAGAACTATCTCTTTTACCCCTCTCTCTAGAACTATCTCTTCTTCCCCCTCTCTATAGAACTATCTCTTTTCCCCCCCTCTCTCTAGAATTATCTCTTCTTCCCCCCACTCTCTAGAACTATCTCTTCTTCCCCCTCTCTCTAGAACTATCTCTTTTACCCCTCTAGAACTATCTCTTCTTCCCCCTCTCTCTAGAACTATCTCTTCTTCCCCCCTCTCTCTAGAACTATTTCTTTTCCCCCTCTGTATCTGGAACTATATCTACTTCCCCCCTCTCTCTAGAATTATCTCTTCTTCCCCCCTCTCTCTAGAACTATCTCTTCTTCCCCCTCTCTCTAGAACTATTTCTTCTTCACCCCTCTCTCTAGAACTATCTCTTCTTCCCCCTCTCTCTACAACTATCTCTTCTTCCCCCCTCTCTTTAGAACTATTTCTTTTCCCCCTCTCTCTCTAGAACTATATCTACTTCCCCCCTCTCTCTAGAACTATCTCTTTTACCCCTCCCTCTAGAACTATCTCTTTTCCCCCTCTCTCTAGAACTATCTCTTATTCCCCCCCCCTCTCTACAACTATCTCTTCTTCCCCCCACTCTCTAGAACTATCTCTTCCTCCTCTCTCTAGAACTATCTCTTCTTCCCCACTCTCGCTAGAACTATCTCTTCTTCCCCACTCTCTAGAGAACTATCTCTTCTTCCCCCTCTCTCTAGAACTATCTCTTCTTCCCCCCTCTCTCTAGAACTATTTCTTTTCCCCCTCTGTATCTGGAACTATATCTACTTCCCCCCTCTCTCTAGAATTATCTCTTCTTCCCCCCTCTCTCTAGAACTATCTCTTCTTCCCCCTCTCTCTAGAACTATTTCTTCTTCACCCCTCTCTCTAGAACTATCTCTTCTTCCCCCTCTCTCTACAACTATCTCTTCTTCCCCCCTCTCTTTAGAACTATTTCTTTTCCCCCTCTCTCTCTAGAACTATATCTACTTCCCCCCTCTCTCTAGAACTATCTCTTTTACCCCTCCCTCTAGAACTATCTCTTTTCCCCCTCTCTCTAGAACTATCTCTTATTCCCCCCCGCCCTCTCTACAACTATCTCTTCTTCCCCCCACTCTCTAGAACTATCTCTTCTTCCCCCTCTCTCTAGAACTATCTCTTCTTCCCACTCTCGCTAGAACTATCTCTTCTTCCCCACTCTCTAGAGAACTATCTCTTCTTTCCCCTCTCTCTAGAACTATCTCTTCTTCTCCCTCTCTTTAGAACTATCTCTTCTTCCCACCTCGCTCTAGAACTATCTCCTCTTCCCCTTCTCTCTAGAACTATCTGTTCTTCCCCCTCTCTCTAGAATTATCTCTCACTCCCCTCTCTATAGAACTATCTCTTCTCCCCCCTCTCGCTAGAAATATCGCTTCTTCCCCCTGTCTCTAGAAATAACTCTTCTTCCCCCTCTCTCTACAACTGTCTCTTCTTCCCCCTCTCTCTAGAACTATCTCTTCTTCCCCCCTCTCTCTACAACTATCTCTTCTTCCCCACTCTCTCTAGAACTATCTCTTCTCCCCCCTCTATATATAACTATCTCTTCTCCCTACATTTCTCTGTAGAACTATCTCTTCTTCCCCCCTCTCTCTAGAACTATCTCTTCTTCCCCCTCTCTCTAGAACTATCTCTTCTTCCCCCTCTCTCTAGAATTATCCCTTCTTCCCATTCTCTCTAGAACTATATCTACTTCCCCCCTCTCTATAGAACTATCTCTTTTACCCCTCTCTCTAGAACTATCTCTTCTTATCCCCCTCTATATAACTATCTCTTATTCCCCCCTCTCTAGAACTATATGTTCTTCTCCCCCTCTCTCTAGAACTATCACTTCTCCCCCTCTCTCTAGAACTATCTCTTGTTCCCCCTCTCTCTAGAACTATCTCTTCATCCCCCTCTCTAGAACTAACTCTTTTCCCCCTCTCTCTAGAACTATCTCTTCTTCCCCCTCTCTCTAGAACTATCTCTTATCCCCCTCTCTCTAGAACTATCTCTTCTTTCCCCTGTCTCTAGAACTATCTCTTCTTCCCCCTCTCTCTAGAATTATCTCTTTTACCCTCTCTCTCTGGAACTATATCCCCCCTCTCTCTAGAACTATCTCTTTTTCTCTCTTTCTCTCTAGAACTATCTCTTGTTCCTCCTCTCTCTAGAACTATCTCTACTCCCTCCCCCTCCCTCTAGAACTATGTCTCCTTCCCGTTCCATCAAGAACTATCTCTTCTTCTCCCCTCTCTCTATAATTATCTCTTCTTCCCCCCTCTCTCTAGAACTATCTCTTCTTCCCCCCTCTCTCTAGAACTATCTCTTCTTCCCCCTCTCTCTAGAACTATCTCTTCTTCCCCCTCTCTCTAGAACTATCTCTTCTTCCCCCCTCTCTCTAGAACTATCTCTTCTTCCCCCTCTCTCTAGAACTATCTCTTCTATCCCGCTCTCTCTAGAACTATCTCTTCCCCCTCTCTCTAGAACTATCTCTTCTTCTCTCCTCTCTCTAGAACTGTCTCTTCTACACCCCTCTCTCTAGAACTATATCTTCTCCGCCCCCCTCTCTCTAGAGCTATATCTTCTTCCCTCTCTCTCTAGAACTATCTCTTATTCCCCCCTCTCTAGATCTATATCTTCTTCCCTCTCTCTCTAGAACTATCTCTTATTCCCCCCTCTCTAGATCTATCTCTTCTTCCCTCTCTCTCTAGAACTATCTCTTCTTCCCCCCTCTCTAGATCTATCTCTTCTTCCCTCTCTCTCTAGAACTATCTCTTATTCCCCCCTCTCTAGAACTATCTCTTATTCCCCCCTCTCTAGAACTATCTCTTCTTCTCCCCCTCTCTCTAGAACTATCTCTTCTCCCCCCTCTCTCTAGAACTATCTCTTCCTCCCCCTCTCTCTAGAACTATCTCTTCTTCCCCTCTCTCTAGAACTATCTCTTCTTCCCCTCTCTCTCTAGCACTATCTCTTCTTCCCTCTCTCTCTAGAACTATCTCTTCTTCCCCCTCTCTCTCTAGCACTATCTCTTCTTCCCTCTCTCTCTCTAGAACTATCTCTTCTTCCCCTCTCTCTAGAACTATCTCTTCTTCCCCCTCTCTCTAGAACTATCTCTTCTTCCCCCTCTCTCTAGAACTATCTCTTTTCCCCCTCTCCCTAGAACTATATCTACTTCCCCCCTCTCTCTAGAACTATCTCTTTTACCCCTCTCTCTAGAACTATCTCTTCTTCCCCCTCTCTATAGAACTATCTCTTTTCCCCCCCTCTCTCTAGAATTATCTCTTCTTCCCCCCACTCTCTAGAACTATCTCTTCTTCCCCCTCTCTCTAGAACTATCTCTTTTACCCCTCTAGAACTATCTCTTCTTCCCCCTCTCTCTAGAACTATCTCTTCTTCACCACTCTCTCTAGAACTATCTCTTCTTCCCCCTCTCTCTAGAACTATCTCTTCTTCCCCCCTCTCTGTAGAACTATCTCTTCTTCCCCCTCTCTCTACAACTATCTCTTCTTCCCCCCTCTCTTTAGAACTATTTCTTTTCCCCCTCTCTCTCTGGACCTATATCTACATCCCCTCTCTCTCTAGAACTATCTCTTGTTCCCCCTCTCTCTAGAACTATCTCTTTTCCCCCTCTCTCTAGAACTATCTCTTATTCCCCCCCCCCCTCTCTAGAACTATCTCTTCTTCCCCCCTCTCTCTAGAACTATCTCTTCTTCCCCCTCTCTCTAGAACTATTTCTTCTTCACCCCTCTCTCTAGAACTATCTCTTCTTCCCCCTCTCTCTAGAACTATCTCTTCTTCCCCCCTCTCTCTAGAACTATTTCTTTTCCCCCTCTGTATCTGGAACTATATCTACTTCCCCCCTCTCTCTAGAATTATCTCTTCTTCCCCCCTCTCTCTAGAACTATCTCTTCTTCCCCCTCTCTCTAGAACTATTTCTTCTTCACCCCTCTCTCTAGAACTATCTCTTCTTCCCCCTCTCTCTACAACTATCTCTTCTTCCCCCCTCTCTTTAGAACTATTTCTTTTCCCCCTCTCTCTCTAGAACTATATCTACTTCCCCCCTCTCTCTAGAACTATCTCTTTTACCCCTCCCTCTAGAACTATCTCTTTTCCCCCTCTCTCTAGAACTATCTCTTATTCCCCCCCCCTCTCTACAACTATCTCTTCTTCCCCCACTCTCTAGAACTATCTCTTCCTCCTCTCTCTAGAACTATCTCTTCTTCCCCACTCTCGCTAGAACTATCTCTTCTTCCCCACTCTCTAGAGAACTATCTCTTCTTTCCCCTCTCTCTAGAACTATCTCTTCTTCTCCCTCTCTTTAGAACTATCTCTTCTTCCCACCTCGCTCTAGAACTATCTCCTCTTCCCCTTCTCTCTAGAACTATCTGTTCTTCCCCCTCTCTCTACAATTATCTCTCACTCCCCTCTCTATAGAACTATCTCTTCTCCCCCCTCTCGCTAGAAATATCGTTTCTTCCCCTGTCTCTAGAACTATCTCTTCTTCCCCCTCTCTCTACAACTGTCTCTTCTTCCCCCTCTCTCTAGAACTATCTCTTCTTCCCCCCTCTCTCTACAACTATCTCTTCTTCCCCACTCTCTCTAGAACTATCTCTTCTCCCCCCTCTATATATAACTATCTCTTCTCCCTACCTTTCTCTGTAGAACTATCTCTTCTTCCCCCCTCTCTCTAGAACTATCTCTTCTTCCCCCTCTCTCTAGAACTATCTCTTCTTCCCCCTCTCTCTAGAACTATCTCTTCTTCCCCCCTCTCTCTAGAACTATCTCTTCTTCCCCCTCTCTCTAGAACTATCTCTTCTTCCCCCTCTCTCTAGAACTATCTCTTCTTCCCCCCTCTCTGTAGAACTATCTCTTCTTCCCCCTCTCTCTAGAACTATCTCTTCTATCCCGCTCTCTCTAGAACTATCTCTTCCCCCTCTCTCTAGAACTATCTCTTCTTCTCTCCTCTCTCTAGAACTGTCTCTTCTACACCCCTCTCTCTAGAACTATATCTTCTCCGCCCCCCCTCTCTCTAGAGCTATATCTTCTTCCCCCTCTCTCTAGAACTATCTCTTCTTACCCCCTCTCTCTAGAACTATCTCTTCTTCCCCAACCCCATCTCTCTAGTACTATCTCTTCTTCCCCCTCTCTCTAGAACTATCTCTTCCCACTTTCTCTAGAACACTCTCTTCTTCCCTCACTCAATAGAACTATCTCTTCTTCCCCCCTCTCTCTAGAACTATCTCTTCTTCCCTCTCTCTCTAGAACTATCTCTTTTACCCCCCTCTCTAGAACTATCTCTTCTTCACCCCTCTCTCTAGAACTATCTCTTCTTCTCTCTAGAACTATCTCTTCTTCCCCCCTCTCTCTTGTTCCCCCTCTTGTTCCTCTCTTGTTCCTCTCTTGTTCCCCCTCTAGAACTATCTCTTCTTCCCCCTCTCTCTACAACTATCTCTTCTTCCCCCCTCTCTTTAGAACTATTTCTTTTCCCCCTCTCTCTCTGGAACTATATCTGCTTCCCCTCTCTCTCTAGAACTATCTCTTTTTCCCCCTCTCTCTAGAATTATCTCTTCTTCCCCCTCTCTCTAGAACTATCTCTTCTTACCCCCTTCCTAGAACTATATCTACTTCCCCCCTCTCTATAGAACTATCACTTTTACCCCTCTCTCTAGAACTATCTCTTCTTCCCCCTCTCTCTAGAACTATCTCTTCTTCCCCCTCTCTCTAGAACTATCACTTCCTCCCCCTCACTCTAGAACTATCTCTTTTCGCCCTCTCTCTAGAACTATCACTTATCCCACCCCCTCTCTAGAACTATCTCTTGTTCCCCCTCTCTCTAGAACTATCTCTTCTTCCCACTCTCTCTAGAACTATCTCTTCATCCCCCTCTATATAACTATCTCTTATTCCCCCCTCTCTAGAACTATATGTTCTTCTCCCCCTCTCTCTAGAACTATCTCTTCTTCCCCCTCTCTCTAGAACTATCTCTTATCCCCCTCTCTCTAGAACTATCTCTTTTACCATCTCTCTCTGGAACTATATCTACATTCCCCCTCTCCATAGAACTATCTCTTCTTCTCTCTTTCTCTCTAGAACTATCTCTTGTTCCTCCTCTCTCTAGAACTATCTCTTCTTCACCCCTATCTCTAGAACTATCTCTTCTTCCCCCTCTCTCTACAACTATCTCTTGTTCCCCCTCTCTCTAGAACTATCTCCTTTCCCCCTCTCTCTAGAACTATCTCCTATTCCCCCCCCCCCTTTCTAGAACTATCTCTTCTTCCTCCCCTCTCTCTAGAACTATCTCTTCTTCCCCCTCTCTCAGGAACTATTTCTTCTTCACCCCTCTCTCTAGAACTATCTCTTCTTCCCCCTCTCTCTAGAACTATCTCTTCTTCCCCCCTCTCTCTGGAACTATTTCTTTTCCCCCTCTCTATCTGGAACTATATCTACTTCCCCCCTCTCTCTAGAATTATCTCTTCTTCCCCCTCTCTCTAGAACTATATCTACTTACCCCCTCTCTCTAGAACTATCTCTTTTACGCCTCCCTCTAGAACTATCTCTTTTCCCCCTCTCTCTAGAACTATCTCTTATTCCCCCCCCCTCTCTACAACTATCTCTTCTTCCCCCCACTCTCTAGAACTATCTCTTCTTCCCCCTCTCTCTAGAACTATCTCTTCTTCCCCACTCTCGCAAGAACTATCTCTTCTTCCCCCCTCTCTCTAGAACTATCTCTTCTTTCCCCTCTCTCTAGAACTATCTCTTCTTCCCCCTCTCTTTAGAACTATTTCTTCTTCCCACCTCGCTCTAGAACTATCTCCTCTTCCCCTTCTCTCTAGAACTATCTGTTCTTCCCCCTCTCTCTAGAATTATCTCTCACTCCCCTCGCTATAGAACTATCTCTTCTCCCCCTTCTCGCTAGAAATATCGCTTCTTCCCCCTGTCTCTAGAACTATTTCTTCTTCCCCCTGTCTCTACAACTGTCTCTTCTTCCCCCTCTCTCTAGAACTATCTCTTTTTCCCGCCTCTCTCTACAACTATCTCTTCTTCCCCACTCTCTCTAGAACTATCTCTTCTCCCCCCTCTATATATAACTATCTCTTCTCCCTACCTTTCTCTGTAGAACTATCTCTTCTTCCCCCCTCTCTCTAGAACTATCTCTTCTTCCACCTCTCTCTAGAACTATCTCTTCTTCCCCCTCTCTCTAGAATTATCTCTTCTTCCCATTCTCTCTAGAACTATCTCTTCTTCCCCCTCTCTCTAGAACTATATCTACTTCCCCCCTCTCTATAGAACTATCTCTTGTTCCCCCTCTCTCTAGAACTATCTCTTCTTCCCCCTCTCTCTAGAACTATCTCTTCATCCCCCTCTATATAACTATCTCTTATTCCCCCCTCTCTAGAACTATATGTTCTTCTCCCCCTCTCTCTAGAACTATCACTTCTCCCCCTCTCTCTAGAACTATCTCTTCTTCCCCTCTCTCTAGAACTATCTCTTGTTCCCACTCTCTCTAGAACAATCTCTTCATCCCCCTCTCTAGAACTAACTCTTTTCCCCCTCTCTCTAGAACTATCTCTTCTTACCCCCCTCTATAGAACTATCTCTTATTCCCCCGCTCTAGAACTATCTCTTCTTCTCCTCCTCTCTCTAGAACTATCTTTTCTCCCCCCTCTCTCTAGAATTATCTCTTCTTCCCTCTCTCTCTAGAACTATCTCTTGTTCCCCCTCTCTCTAGAACTATCTCTTCTTCCCCCTCTCTCTAAAACTCTCTCTTCATCCCCCTCTCTCTAGAACTAACTCTTTTCCCCCTCTCTCTAGAACTACCTCTTCTATCCCGCTCTCTCTAGAACTATCTCATCTTCCCCCTCTCTCTAGAACTATCTCTTCTTCTCTCCTCTCTATAGAACAGGCTCTTCTACACCCCTCTCTCTAGAACTATATCTTCTCCGCCCCCCTCTCTCTAGAACTATATCTTCTTCCCCTTCTCTCTAGAACTATCTCTTCTTACCCCCTCTCTCTAGAACTATCTCTTCTTCCCCCGCTCTCTAGAACTATCTCTTCTCCCCCTCTCTCTAGAGCTATCTCTTCTTCCTCACCCCCATCTCTCTAGTACTATCTCCTCTTCCCCCTCTCTCTAGAACTATCTCTTCCCTCTTCCTCTAGAACACTCTCTTCTTCCCCCACTCAATAGAACTATCCCTTCTCCCTCCCCTCTCTCTAGAACTATCTCTTCTTCCCCCTCTCTCTAGAACTATCTCTTCTTCACCCCTCTCTCTAGAACTATCTCTTCTTCTCTCTAGAACTATCTCTTCTTCCCCCCTCTCTCTAGAACTATCTCTTCTTCACCCCTATCTCTAGAATTATCTCTTCTTCCGCCTCTCTCTACAACTATCTCTTCTTCCCCCCTCTCTTTAGAACTATTTCTTTTCCCCCTCTCTCTCTGGACCTATATCTACTTCCCCTCTCTCTCTAGAACTATCTCTTGTTCCCCCTCTCTCTAGAACTATCTCTTTTCCACCTCTCTCTAGAACTATCTCTTATCCCCCCCCTCTCTAGAACTATCTCTTCTTCCCCCCTCTCTCTAGAACTATCTCTTCTTCCCCCTCTCTCTAGAACTATTTCTTCTTCACCCCTGTCTCTAGAACTATCTCTTCTTCCCCCTCTCTCTAGAACTATCTCTTCTTCCCCCCTCTCTCTAGAACTATTTCTTTTCCCCCTCTCTATCTGGAACTATATATACTTCCCCCCTCTCTATCTGGAACTATATCTACTTCCACCCTCTCTGTAGAATTATCTCTTCTTCCCCCTCTCTCTAGAACTATATCTACTTCCCCCCTCTCTCTAGAACTATCTCTTTTACCCCTTCCTCTAGAACTATCTCTTCTTCCCCCCACTCTCTAGAACTATCTCTTCTTCCCCCTCTCTCTAGAACTATCTCTTATTCCCCCCCTCTCTACAACTATCTCTTCTTCCCCCCACTCTCTAGAACTATCTCTTCTTCCCCCTCTCTCTAGAACTATCTCTTCTTCCCCACTCTCGCTAGAACTATCTCTTCTTCCCCCCTCTCTAGAACTATCTCTTCTTCCCCCTCTCCTTAGAACTATCTTTTCTTCCCACCTCGCTCTAGAACTATCTCCTCTTCCCCCTCTCTCTAGAACTATCTCTTCTTCCCCACTCTCTCTAGAACTATCTCTTCTCCCCCCTCTATATATAACTATCTCTTCTCCCTACCTTTCTCTGTAGAACTATCTCTTCTTCCCCCCTCTCTCTAGAACTATCTCTTCTTCCCCCTCTCTCTAGAACTATCTGTTCTTCCCCCTCTCTCTAGAATTATCTGTTCTTCCCATTCTCTCTAGAACTATCTCTTCTTCCCCCTCTCTCTAGAACTATATCTACTTCCCCCCTCTCTATAGAACTATCTCTTTTACCCCTCTCTCTAGAACTATCTCTTCTTACCCCCCTCTATATAACTATCTCTTATTCCCCCCCTCTCTAGAACTATATGTTCTTCTCCCCCTCTCTCTAGAACTATCACTTCTCCCCCTCTCTCTAGAACTATCTCTTCTTCCCCCTCTCTCTAGAAATATCTCTTCTTCCCCCTCTCTCTAGAACTATCTCTTCATCCCCTCTCTAGAACTAACTCTTTTCCCCCTCTCTCTAGAACTATCTCTTCTTCCCCCTCTCTCTAGAACTATCTCTTATCCACCTCTCTCTAGAACTATCTCTTCTTTCCCCTGTCTCTAGAACTATCTCTTCTTCCCCCTCTCTCTAGAATTATCTCTTTTACCCTCTCTCTCTGGAACTATATCTACATCCCCCCTCTCTCTAGAACTATCTCTTCTTCTCTCTTTCTCTCTAGATCTATCTCTTGTTCCTCCTCTCTCTAGAACTATCTCTACTCCCTCCCCCTCCCTCTAGAACTATGTCTCCTTCCCGTTCCATCTAGAACTATCTCTTCTTCTCCCCTCTCTCTAGAACTATCTCTTCTTCCCCCCTCTCTCTAGAACTATCTCTTCTTCCCCCCTCTCTCTAGAACTATCTCTTCTTCCCCCTCTCTCTAGAAATATCTCTTCTTCCCCCTCTCTCTAGAACTATCTCTTCTTCCCCCTCTCTCTAGAACTATCTCTTCTTCCCCCTCTCTCTAGAACTATCTCTTCTATCCCGCTCTCTCTAGAACTATCTCTTCTTCCCCTTCTCTCTAGAACTATCTCTTCTTCTCTCCTCTCTCTAGAACTGTCTCTTCTACACCCCTCTCTCTAGAACTATATCTTCTCCGCCCCCCCTCTCTCTAGAACTATATCTTCTTCCCCCTCTCTCTAGAACTATCTCTTCTTACCCCCTCTCTCTAGAACTATCTCTTCTTCCCCACCCCCATCTCTCTAGTACTATCTCTTCTTCCCCCTCTCTCTAGAACTATCTCTTCCCTCTTTCTCTAGAACACTCTCTTCTTCCCTCACTCAATAGAACTATCTCTTCTTCCCCCCTCTCTCTAGAACTATGTCTTCTTCCCTCTCTCTCTAGAACTATCTCTTCTTACCCCCTCTCTCTAGAACTATCTCTTCTTCCCCACCCCCATCTCTCTAGTACTATCTCTTCTTCCCCCTCTCTCTAGAACTATCTCTTCCCTCTTTCTCTAGAACACTCTCTTCTTCCCTCACTCAATAGAACTATCTCTTCTTCCCCCCTCTCTCTAGAACTATCTCTTCTTCCCTCTTTCTCTAGAACTATCTCTTCTACCCCCCTCTCTAGAACTATCTCTTCTTCACCCCTCTCTCTAGAACTATCTCTTCTTCTCTCTAGAACTATCTCTTCTTCCCCCCTCTCTCTAGAACTATCCCTTCTTCACCCCTCTCTCTACAACTATCTCTTCTTCCCCCCTCTCTTTAGAACTATTTCTTTTACCCCTCTCTCTCTGGAACTATATCTGCTTCTCCTCTCTCTCTAGAACTATCTCTTTTTCCCCCTCTCTCTAGAACTATCTCTTCTTCAACCCTCTCTCTAGAACTATCTCTTCTTCTCTCTAGAACTATCTCTTCTTCCCCCCTCTCTCTAGAACTATCTCTTCTTCACCCCTATCTCTAGAACTATCTCTTCTTCCCCCTCTCTCTACAACTATCTCTTCTTCCCCCCTCTCTTTAGAACTATTTCTTTTCCCCCTCTCTCTCTGGACCTATATCTACTTCCCCTCTCTCTCTAGAACTATCTCTTGTTCCCCCTCTCTCTAGAACTACCTCTTTTCCCCCTCTCTCTAGAACTATCTCTTATTCCCCCCCCCCCCTCTCTAGAACTATCTCTTATCCCCCCCCCCCTCTCTAGAACTATCTCTTCTTCCCCCCCTCTCTCTAGAACTATCTCTTCTTCCCCCTCTCTCTAGAACTATTTCTTCTTCACCCCTCTCTCTAGGACTATCTCTTCTTCCCCCTCTCTCTAGAACTATCTCTTCTTCCCCCCTCTCTCTAGAACTATTTCTTTTCCCCCTCTCTATCTGGAACTATATCTACTTCCCCCCTCTCTCTAGAATTATCTCTTCTTTCCCCTCTCTCTAGAACTATATCTACTTCCCCCCCTCTCTCTAGAACTATCTCTTTTACCCCTCCCTCTAGAACTATCACTTTTCCCCCTCTCTCTAGAACTATCTCTTATTCCGCCCCCCCTCTCTACAACTATCTCTTCTTCCCCCCACTCTCTAGAACTATCTCTTCTTCCCACCTCTCTCTAGAACTATCTCTTCTTCCCCACTCTCGCTAGAACTATCTCTTCTTCCCCACTCTCTCTAGAACTATCTCTTCTTTCCCCTCTCTCTAGAACTATCTCTTCTTCCCCCTCTCTTTAGAACTATCTCTTCTTCCCACCTCGCTCTAGAACTATCTCCTCTTCCCCTTCTCTCTAGAACTATCTGTTCTTCCCCCTCTCTCTAGAATTATCTCTCACTCCCCTCTCTATAGAACTATCTCTTCTCCCCTCTCTCGCTAGAAATATCGCTTCTTCCCCCTGTCTCTAGAACTATCTCTTCTTCCCCCCCTCTCTCTACAACTATCTCTTCTTCCCCACTCTCTCTAGAACTATCTCTTCTCCCCCCCCCCTCTATATATAACTATCTCTTCTCCCTACCTTTCTCTGTAGAACTATCTCTTCTTCCCCCCTCTCTCTAGAACTATCTCTTCTTCCCCCTCTCTCTAGAACTATCTCTTCTTCCCCCTCTCTCTAGAATTATCTCTTCTTCCCATTCTCTCTAGAACTATCTCTTCTTCCCCCTCTCTCTAGAACTATATCTACTTCCCCCCTCTCTATAGAACTATCTCTTTTACCCCTCTCTCTAGAACTATCTCTTCTTACCCCCCTCTATATAACTATCTCTTATTCCCCCATCTCTAGAACTATATGTTCTTCTCCCCCTCTCTCTAGAACTATCACTTCTCCCCCTCTCTCTAGAACTATCTCTTCTTCCCCCTCACTCTAGAACTATCTCTTGTTCCCCCTCTCTCTAGAACTATCTCTTCATCCCCCTCTCTAGAACTAACTCTTTTCCCCCTCTCTCTAGAACTATCTCTTCTTCCCCCTCTCTCTAGAACTATCTCTTATCCCCCTTCCTCTAGAACTATCTCTTCTTTCCCCTGTCTCTAGAACTATCTCTTCTTCCCCCTCTCTCTAGAATTATCTCTTTTACCCTCTCTCTCTGGAACTATATCTACATCCCCCCTCTCTCTAGAACTATCTCTTCTTCTCTCTTTCTCTCTAGAACTATCTCTTGTTCCTCCTCTCTCTAGAACTATCTCTACTCCCTCCCCCTCCCTCTAGAACTATGTCTCCTTCCCGTTCCATCTAGAACTATCTCTTCTTCTGCCCTCTCTCTATAACTATCTCTTCTTCCCCCCTCTCTCTAGAACTATCTCTTCTTCCCCCCTCTCTCTAGAACTATCTCTTCTTCCCCCTCTCTCTAGAACTATCTCTTCTTCCCACTCTCTCTAGAACTATCTCTTCTTCCCTCCTCTCTCTAGAACTATCTCTTCTTCCCCCTCTCTCTAGAACTATCTCTTCTATCCCGCTCTCTCTAGAACTATCTCTTCTTCCCCCTCTCTCTAGAACTATCTCTTCTTCTCTCCTCTCTCTAGAACTGTCTCTTCTACACCCCTCTCTCTAGAACTATATCTTCTCCGCCCACCCTCTCTCTAGAACTATATCTTCTTCCCCCTCTCTCTAGAACTATCTCTTCTTACCCCCTCTCTCTAGAACTATCTCTTCTTCCCCACCCCCATCTCTCTAGTACTATCTCTTCTTCCCCCTCTCTCTAGAACTATCTCTTCCCTCTTTCTCTAGAACACTCTCTTCTTCCCTCACTCAATAGAACTATCTCTTCTTCCCCCTCTCTCTAGAACTATCTCTTCTACCCTCTCTCTCTAGAACTATCTCTTCTACGCCCCTCTCTAGAACTATCTCTTCTTCACCCCTCTCTCTAGAACTATCTCTTCTTCTCTCTAGAACTATCTCTTCTTCCCCCCTCTCTCTAGAACTATCTCTTCTTCACTCCTCTCTCTAGAACTATCTCTTCTTCCCCCTCTCTCTACAACTATCTCTTCTTCCCCCCTCTCTTTAGAACTATTTCTTTTCCCCCTCTCTCTCTGGAACTATATCTGCTTCCCCTCTCTCTCTAGAACTATCTCTTTATCCCCCTCTCTCTAGAACTATCTCTTCTTCCCCCCTCTCTAGAATTATCTCTTCTTCCCCCTCTCTCTAGAACTATCTCTTCTTACCCCCTTCCTAGAACTATATCTACTTCCCCCCTCTCTCTAGAACTATCACTTTTACCCCTCTCTCTAGAACTATCTCTTCTTCCCCATCTCTCTAGAACTATCTCTTCTTCCCCCTCTCTCTAGAACTATCACTTCTTCCCCCTCTCTCTAGAACTATCTCTTTTCGCCCTCTCTCTAGAACTATCTCTTATTCCCCCCCCCCTCTCTAGAACTATCTCTTCTTCCCCCCTCTCTCTAGAACTATCTCTTGTTCCCCCTCTCTCTAGAACTATCGCTTCTTCCCCCTCTCTCTAGAACTATCTCTTCATCCCCTCTATATAACTATCTCTTATTCCCCCCTCTCTAGAACTATATGTTCTTCTCCCCCTCTCTCTAGAACTATCACTTCTCCCCCTCTCTCTAGAACTATCTCTTCTTCCCCCTCTCTCTAGAACTATCTCTTGTTCCCCCTCTCTCTAGAACTATCTCTTCATCCCCCTCTCTAGAATTAACTCTTTTCCCCCTCTCTCTAGAACTATCTCTTCTTCCCCCTCTCTCTAGAACTATCTCTTATCCCCCTCTCTCTAGAACTATCTCTTCTTTCACCTGTCTCTAGAACTATCTCTTCTTCCACCTCTCTCTAGAATTATCTCTTTTACCCTCTCTCTCTGGGACTATATCTACATCCCCCCTCTCTCTAGAACTATCTCTTCTACTCTCTTTCTCTCTAGAACTATCTCTTGTTCCTCCTCTCTATAGAACTATCTCTACTCCCTCCCCCTCCCTCTAGAACTATGTCTCCTTCCCGTTCCATCTAGAACTATCTCTCCTTCTCCCCTCTCTATATAACTATCTCTTCTTCCCCCCTCTCTCTAGAACTATCTCTTCTTCCCCCCTCTCTCTAGAACTATCTCTTCTTCCCACTCTCTCTAGAACTATCTCTTCTTCCCACTCCCTCTAGAACTATCTCTTCTTCCCCCCTCTCCCTAGAACTATCTCTTCTTCCCCCTCTCTCTAGAACTATCTCTTCTTCTCTCCTCTCTCTAGAACTGTCTCTTCTACACCCCTCTCTCTAGAACTATATCTTCTTCCCCCTCTCTCTAGAACTATCTCTTCTTACCCCCTCTCTCTAGAACTATCTCTTCTTTCACCCTCTCTATCGAACTATCTCTTCTTCACCCCTCTCTCTAGAACTATCTCCTCTTCCCCCTCTCTCTACAACTATCTCTTCTTCCCCCCTCTCTTTAGAACTATTTCTTTTCCCCCTCTCTCTCTGGACCTATATCTACTTCCCCTCTCCCTCTAGAACTATCTCTTGTTCCCCCTCTCTCTAGAACTATCTCTTTTCCCCCTCTCTCTAGAACTATCTCTTATCCCCCCCCCCTCTCTAGAACTATCTCTTCTTCCCCTCCTCTCTCTAGAACTATCTCTTCATCCCCCTCTCTCTAGAACTATCTCTTCTTCACCCCTCTCTCTAGAACTATCTCTTCTTCCGCCTCTCTCTAGAACTATCTCTTCTTCCCCCATCTCTCTACAACTATTTCTTTTCCCCCTCTCTATCTGGAACTATATCTACTTCCCCCCTCTCTCTAGAATTATCTCTTCTTCCCCCTCCCTCTAGAACTATATCTACTTCCCCCCTCTCTCTAGAACTATCTCTTTTACCCCTCTCTCTAGAACTATCTCTTATTCCCCCCCCCCTCTCTACAACTATCTCTTCTTTCCCCCACTCTCTAGAACTATCTCTTCTTCCCCCTCTCTCTAGAACGATCTCTTCTTCCCCTCCTCTCTCTAGAACTATCTCTTCATCCCCCTCTCTCTAGAACTATCTCTTCTTCACCCCTCTCTCTAGAACTATCTCTTCTTCCCCCTCTCTATAGAACTATCTCTTCTTCCCCCCTCTCTCTAGAACTATTTCTTTTCCCCCTCTCTATCTGGAACTATATCTACTTCCCCCCTCTCTCTAGAATTATCTCTTCTTCCCCCTCTCTCTAGAACTATATCTACTTCCCCCCTCTCTCTAGAACTATCTCTTTTACCCCTCCCTCTAGAACTATCTCTTTTCCCCCTCTCTCTAGAACTATCTCTTATTCCCCCCCCCCTCTCTAGAACTATCTCTTCTTCCCCCCACTCTCTAGAACTATCTCTTCTTCCCCCTCTCTCTAGAACTATCTCTTCTTCCCCACTCTCTCTAGAACTATCTCTTCTTTCCCCTCTCTCTAGAACTATCTCTTCTTCCCCCTCTCTTTAGAACTATCTCTTCTTCCCACCTCGCTCAAGAACTATCTCCTCTTCCCCTTCTCTCTAGAACTATCTGTTCTTCCCCCTCTCTCTAGAATTATCTCTCACTCCCCTCTCTATAGAACTATCTCTTCTCCCCCCTCTCGCTAGAAATATCGCTTCTTCCCCCTGTCTCTAGAACTATCTCTTCTTCCCCCTCTCTTTACAACTGTCTCTTCTTCCCCTTCTCTCTAGATCTATCTCTTCTTCCCCCCTCTCTCTACAACTATCTCTTCTTCCCCACTCTCTCTAGAACTATCTCTTCTCCCCCCTCTATATATAACTATCTCTTCTCCCTACCTTTCTCTCTAGAACTATCTCTTCTTCCCCCTCTTTCTAGAACTATCACTTCTTCCCCCTCTCTCTAGATCTATCTCTTCTTCCCCCTCTCTCTAGAATTATCTCTTCTTCCCATTCTCTCTAGAACTATCTCTTCTTCCCCCGCTCTCTAGAACTATATCTACTTCCCCCCTCTCTATAGAACTATCTCTTTTACCCCTCTCTCTAGAACTATCTCTTCTTACCCCCCTCTATATAACTATCTCTTATTCCCCCCTCTCTAGAACTATATCTTCTTCTCCCCCTCTCTCTAGAACTATCTCTTCTCCCCCCTCTCTCTAGAACTATCTCTTCTTCCCCCTCTCTCTAGAACTATCTCTTGTTCCCCCTCTCTCTAGAACTATCTCTTCATCCCCCTCTCTCTAGAACTAACTCTTTTCCCCCTCTCTCTAGAACTATCTCTTCTTCCCCCTCTCTCTAGAACTATCTCTTATCCCCCTCTCTCTAGAACTATCTCTTCTTTCCCCTGTCTCTAGAACTATCTCTTCTTCCCCCTCTCTCTAGAATTATCTCTTTTACCCTCTCTCTCTGCAACTATATCTACATCCCCCCTCTCTCTAGAACTATCTCTTCTTCTCTCTTTCTCTCTAGAACTATCTCTTGTTCCTCCTCTCTCTAGAACTATCTCTACTCCCTCCCCCTCCCTCTAGAACTATGTCTCCTTCCCGTTCCATCTAGAACTATCTCTTCTTCTCCCCTCTCTCTAGAACTATCTCTTCTTCCCCCCTCTCTCTATAACTATCTCTTCTTCCCCCCTCTCTCTCTAGAACTATCTCTTCTTCCCCCCTCTCTCTAGAACTATCTCTTCTTTCCCCTCTCTCTAGAACTATCTCTTCTTCCCCCTCTCTTTAGAACTATCTCTTCTTCCCACCTCGCTCTAGAAATATCTCCTCTTCCCCTTCTCTCTAGAACTATCTGTTCTTCCCCCTCTCTCTAGAATTATCTCTCACTCCCCTCTCTATAGAACTATCTCTTCTCCCCCCTCTCGCTAGAAATATCGCTTCTTCCCCCTGTCTCTAGAACCATCTCTTCTTCCCCCTCTCTTTACAACTGTCTCTTCTTCCCCTTCTCTCTAGAACTATCTCTTCTTCCCCCCTCTCTCTACAACTATCTCTTCTTCCCCACTCTCTCTAGAAATATCTCTTCTCCCCCCTCTATATATAACTATCTCTTCTCCCTACCTTTCTCTCTAGAACTATCTCTTCTTCCCCCTCTTTCTAGAACTATCTCTTCTTCCCCCTCTCTCTAGATCTATCTCTTCTTCCCCCTCTCTCTAGAATTATCTCTTCTTCCCATTCTCTCTAGAACTATCTCTTCTTCCCCCTCTCTCTAGAACTATATCTACTTCCCCCCTCTCTATAGAACTATCTCTTTTACCCCCCTCTCTAGAACTATATCTTCTTCTCCCCCTCTCTCTAGAACTATCTCTTCTCCCCCCTCTCTCTAGAACTATCTCTTCTTCCCCCTCTCTCTAGAACTATCTCTTGTTCCTCCTCTCTCTAGAACTATCTCTACTCCCTCCCCCTCCCTCTAGGACTATGTCTCCTTCCCGTTCTATCTAGAACTATCTCCCCTTCTCCCCTCTCTCTATAACTATCTCTTCTTCCCCCCTCTCTCTAGAACTATCTCTTCTTCCCCCCTCTCTCTAGAACTATCTCTTCTTCCCCCTCTCTCTAGAACTATCTCTTCTATCCCGCTCTCTCTAGAACTATCTCTTCTTTCCCCTCTCTCTAGAACTATCTCTTCTTCTCTCCTCTCTCTAGAACTGTCTCTTCTACACTCCTCTCTCTAGAACTATATCTTCTCCGCCCCCCTCTCTCTAGAACTATATCTTCTTCCCCCTCTCTCTAGAACTATCTCTTCTTACCCCCTCTCTCTAGAACTATCTCTTCTTCCCCACCCCCATCTCTCTAGTACTATCTCTTCTTCCCCCTCTCTCTAGAACTATCTCTTCCCTATTTCTCTAGAACACTCTCTTCTTCCCTCACTCAATAGAACTATCTCTTCTTCCCCCCTCTCTCTAGAACTATCTCTTCTTCCCTCTCTCTCTAGAACTATCTCTTCTACCCCCCTCTCTAGAACTATCTCTTCTTCACCCCTCTCTCTAGAACTATCTCTTCTTCTCTCTAGAACTATCTCTTCTTCCCCCCTCTCTCTAGAACTATCTCTTCTTCACCCCTCTCTCTAGAACTATCTCTTCTTCCCCCTCTCTCTACAACTATCTCTTCTTCCCCCCTCTCTTTAGAACTATTTCTTTTCCCCCTCTCTCTCTGGAACTATATCTGCTTCCCCTCTCTCTCTAGAACTATCTCTTTTTCCCCTCTCTCTAGAACTATCTCTTCTTCCCCCCTCTCTAGAATTATCTCTTCTTCCCCCTCTCTCTAGAACTATCTCTTCTTACCCCCTTCCTAGAACTATATCTACTTCCCCCCTCTCTCTAGAACTATCACTTTTACCCCTCTCTCTAGAACTATCTCTTCTTCCCCCTCTCTCTAGAACTATCTCTTCTTCCCCCTCTCTCTAGAACTATCACTTCTTCCTCCTCTCTCTAGAACTATCTCTTTTCGCCCTCTCTCTAGAACTATCTCTTATTCCCCCCCCTCTCTAGAACTATCTCTTCTTCCCCCCTCTCTCTAGAACTATCTCTTGTTCCCCGTCTCTCTAGAACTATCTCTTCTTCCCCCTCTCTCTAGAACTATCTCTTCATCCCCCTCTATATAACTATCTCTTATTCCCCCCTCTCTAGAACTATATGTTCTTCTCCCCCTCTCTCTAGAACTATCACTTCTCCCCCTCTCTCTAGAACTATCTCTTCTTCCCCCTCTCTCTAGAACTATCTCTTGTTCCCCCTCTCTCTAGAACTATCTCTTCATCCCCCTCTCTAGAACTAACTCTTTTCCCCCTCTCTCTAGAACTATCTCTTCTTCCCCCTCTCTCTAGAACTATCTCTTATCCCCCTCTCTCTAGAACTATCTCTTCTTTCCCCTGTCTCTAGAACTATCTCTTTTTCTCCCTCTCTCTTGAACTATCTCTTCTTCCCCACCCCCATCTCTCTAGTACTATCTCTTCTTCCCCCTCTCTCTAGAACTATCTCTTCCCTCTTTCTCTAGAACACTCTCTTCTTCCCTCACTCAATAGAACTATCTCTTCTTCCCCCCTCTCTCTAGAACTATCTCTTCTTCCCTCTCTCTCTAGGACTATCTCTTCTACCCCCCTCTCTAGAACTATCTCTTCTTCACCCCTCTCTCTAGAACTATTTCTTCTTCTCTCTAGAACTATCTCTTCTTCACCCCTCTCTCTAGAACTATCTCTTCTTCCCCCTCTCTCTACAACTATCTCTTCTTCCCCCCTCTCGTTAGAACTATTTCTTTTCCCCCTCGCTCTGTGGAACTATATCTGCTTCCCCTCTCTCTCTAGAACTATCTCTTTTTCCCCCTCTCCCTAGAACTATCTCTTCTTCCCCCCTCTCTAGAATTATCTCTTCTTCCCCCTCTCTCTAGAACTATCACTTCTTTCCCCCTTCCTAGAACTATATCTACTTCCCCCCTCTCTCTAGAACTATCACTTCTTCCCCCTCTCTCTAGAACTATCTCTTTTCGCCCTCTCTCTAGAACTATCTCTTATTCCCCCCCCTCTCTAGAACTATATGTTCTTCTCCCCCTCTCTCTAGAACTATCACTTCTCCCCCTCTCTCTAGAACTATCTCTTCTTCCCCCTCTCTCTAGAACTATCTCTTCTTCCCCCTCTCTCTAGAACTATCTCTTCATCCCCTCTCTAGAACTAACTCTTTTCCCCCTCTCTCTAGAACTATCTCTTCTTCCCCCTCTCTCTAGAACTATCTCTTATCCACCTCTCTCTAGAACTATCTCCTCTTTCCCCTGTCTCTAGAACTATCTCTTCTTCCCCCTCTCTCTAGAATTATCTCTTTTACCCTCTCTCTCTAGAACTATCTCTTGTTCCCCCTCTCTCTAGAACTATCTCTTCTTCCCCCTCTCTCTAGAACTATCTCTTCATCCCCCTCTATATAACTATCTCTTATTGCCCCCTCTCTAGAACTATATGTTCTTCTCCCCCTCTCTCTAGAACTATCACTTCTCCCCCTCTCTCTAGAACTATCTCTTCTTCCCCCTCTCTCTAGAACTATCTCTTGTTCCCCCTTTCTCTAGAACTATCTCTTCATCCCCCTCTCTAGAACTAACTCTTTTCCCCCTCTCTCTAGAACTATCTCTTCTTCCCCCTCTCTCTAGAACTATTTCTTATCCCCTCTCTGTAGAACTATCTCTTCTTTCCCCTGTCTCTAGAACTATCTCTTCTTCCCCCTCTCTCTAGAATTATCTCTTTTACCCTCTCTCTAGAACTATCTCTTCTTCTCTCTTTCTCTCTAGAACTATCTCTTGTTCCTCCTCTCTCTAGAACTATCTCTACTCCCTCCCCCTCCCTCTAGAACTATGTCTCCTTCCCGTTCCATCTAGCACTATCTCTTCTTCTCCCCTCTCTCTATAACTATCTCTTCTTCCCCCCTCCCTCTAGAACTATCTCTTCTTCCCCCCTCTCTCTAGAACTATCTCTTCTTCCCCCTCTCTCTAGAACTATCTCTTCTTCCCCCTCTCTCTAGTACTATCTCTTCTTCCTCCCTCTCTCTAGAACTATCTCTTCTTCCCCTCTCTCTAGAACTATCTCTTCTATCCCGCTCTCTCTAGAACTATCTGTTCTTCCCCCTCTCTCTAGAACTATCTCTTCTTCTCTCCTCTCTCTAGAACTGTCTCTTCTATACCCCTCTCTCTAGAACTATATCTTCTCCGCCCCCCCTCTCTCTAGAACTATATCTTCCCCCTCTCTCTAGAACTATCTCTTCTTACCCCCTCTCTCTAGAACTATCTCTTCTTCCCCATCCCCATCTCTCTAGTACTATCTCTTCTTCCCCCTCTCTCTAGAACTATCTCTTCCCTCTTTCTCTAGAACACTCTCTTCTTCCCTCACTCAATAGAACTATCTCTTCTTCCCCCCTCTCTCTAGAACTATCTCTTCTTCCCTCTCTCTCTAGAACTATCTCTTCTACCCCCCTCTCTAGAACTATCTCTTCTTCACCCCTCTCTCTAGAACTATCGCTTCTTCCCCCCTCTCTCTAGAAGTATCTCTTCTTCACCCCTCTCTCTAGAACTATCTCTTCTTCCCCCTCTCTCTACAACTATCTCTTCTTCCCCCCTCTCTTTAGAACTATTTTTTTCCCCCCTCTCTCTCTGGAACTATATCTGCTTCCCCTCTCTCTCTAGAACTATCTCTTTTTCCCCCTCTCTCTAGAACTATCTCTTCTTCCCCCCTCTCTAGAATTATCTCTTCTTCTCCCTCTCTCTAGAACTATCTCTTCTTACCCCCTTCCTAGAACTATATCTACTGCCCCCCTCTCTCTAGAACTATCACTTTTACCCCTCTCTCTAGAACTATCTCTTCTTCCCCGTCTCTCTAGAACTATCTCTTCTTCCCCCTCTCTCTAGAGCTATCACTTCTTCCCCCTCTCTCTAGAACTATCTCTTTTCGCCCTCTCTCTAGAACTATGTCTTATTCCCCCCCCCCTCTCTAGAACTATCTCTTCTTCCCCCCTCTCTCTAGAACTATCTCTTGTTCCCTCTCTCTCTAGAACTATCTCTTCTTCCCCCTCTCTCTAGAACTATCTCTTCTTCCCCCTCTCTCTCTAGAACTATCTCTTTTCCCCCTCTCTCTAGAACTATCTCTTCTTTCCCCTCTCTCTAGAACTATCTCTTCTTCCCCCTCTCTCTAGAATTATCTCTTTTACCATCTCTCTCTGGAACTATATCTACATTCCCCCTCTCCATAGAACTATCTCTTCTACCCCCCTCTCTCTAGAACTATCTCTTCTTCCCCTTCTCTCTAGAACTATCTCTTCTTCCCCCGCTCTCTAGAACTATCTCTTCTCCCCCTCTCTCTAGAGCTATCTCTTCTTCCTCACCCCCATCTCTCTAGTACTATCTCCTCTTCCCCCTCTCTCTAGAACTATCTCTTCCCTCTTTTTCTAGAACACTCTCTTCTTCCCCCACTCAATAGAACTATCTCTTCTCCCTCCCCTCTCTCTGGAACTATCTCTTCTTCCCCATCTCTCTAGAACTATCTCTTCTACCCTCCTCTCTAGAACTATCTCTTCTTCACCCCTCTCTCTAGAACTATCTCTTCATCTCTCTAGAACTATCTCTTCTTTCCCCCTCTCTCTAGAACTATCTCTTCTTCACCCGTCTCTCTAGAACTATCTCTTCTTCCCCCTCTCTCTAGAACTATCTCTTCTTCACACGTCTCTCTACAACTATCTCTTCTTCCCCCCTCCCTTTAGAACTATCTCTTGTTCCCCCTCTCTCTAGAACTATCTCTTTTCCCCCTCTCTCTAGAACTATGTCTTATCCCCCCCCTCTCTAGAACTATCTCTTCTTCCCCTCCTCTCTCTAGAACTATCTCTTCATCCCCCTCTCTCTAGAACTATCTCTTCTTCCCCCTCTCTCTAGAACTATCTCTTCTTCCCCCCTCTCTCTAGAACTATTTCTTTTCCCCCTCTCTATCTGGAACTATATCTACTTCCCCCCTCTCTCTAGAATTATCTCTTCTTCCCCCTCTCTCTAGAACTATATCTACTTCCCCCCTCTCTCTAGAACTATCTCTTTTACCCCTCCCTCTAGAACTATATCTTTTCCCCCTCTCTCTAGAACTATCTCTTATTCCCCCCCTCTCTAGAACTATCTCTTCTTCCCCCCACTCTCTAGAACTATCTACTTCCCCTCTCTCTCTAGAACTATCTCTTGTTCCCCTCTCTCTAGAACTATCTCTTCTTCCCCCTCTCTCTAGAATTATCTCTTCTTCCCCCTCTCTCTAGAACTATCTCTTCTTCCCCCCTTCTTAGAACTATATCTACTTCCCTCTCTCTCTAGAACTATCACTTTTACCCCTCTCTCTAGAACTATCTCTTCTTCCCCCTCTCTCTAGAACTATCTCTTCTTCCCCCTCTCTCTAGAACTATCAATTCTTCCCCCGCTCTCTAGAACTATCTCTTTTCCCCCTCTCTCTAGAACTATCTTTTATTCCCCCCCCTCTCTAGAACTATCTCTTCTTCCCCCTCTCTCTAGAATTATCTCTTCTTCCCCCTCTCTCTAGAACTATCTCTTCTTCCCCCCTTCCTAGAACTATATCTACTTCCCCCCTCTCTCTAGAACTATCACTTTGACCCCTGTCTCTAGAACTATCTCTTCTTCCCACTCTCTCTAGAACTATCTCTTCTTCCCCCTCTCTCTAGAACTATCACTTCTTCCCCTTCTCTCTAGAACTATCTCTTTTACCCCTCTCTCTAGAACTATCTATTATTCCCCCCCCCCCCTCTCTAGAACTAACTCTTCTTCCCCCTCTCTCTAGAATTATCTCTTCTTCCCCCCTCTCTCTAGAACTATTTCTTTTCCCCCTCTCTATCTGGAACTATATCTACTTCCCCCTCTCTCTAGAATTATCTCTTCTTCCCCCTCTCTCTAGAACTATATCTACTTCCCCCCTCTCTCTAGAACTATCTCTTTTACATCTCTCTCTAGAACTATCTCTTCTTCCCCCTCTCTCTAGAATTATCTCTTCTTCCCCCCACTCTCTAGAACTATCTCTTTTTCCCCCTCTCTCTAGAACTATTTCTTTTCCCCTTCTCTATCTGGAACTCTATCTACTTCCCCCCTCTCTCTAGAATTATCTCTTCTTCCCCCTCTCTCTAGAACTATATCTACTTCCCCCCTCTCTCTAGAACTATCTCTTTTACCCCTCTCTATCTGGAACTACATCTACTTCCCCCTCTCTCTAGAATTATCTCTTCTTCCCCCTCTCTCTAGAACTATATCTACTTCCCCCCTCTCTCTAGAACTAACTCTTTTACCCCTCTCTCTAGAACTATCTCTTCTTCCCCACTCTCTCTAGAATTATCTCTTCTTCCCTCTCTCTCTAGAATTATCTCTCACTCCCCTCTCTATAGAACTATCTCTTCTCCCCCCTCTCGCTAGAAATATCGCTTCTTCCCCCTGTCTCTAGAACTATCTCTTCTTCCCCCTCTCTCTAGAACTGTCTCTTCTTCCCCCCTCTCTAGACCTATCTCATCTTCCCCCTCTCTGTAGAACTATAGTTTCTTCCCCCTCTCTCGATCTACTCTTCTTCCCCCCTCTCTATAACAAACTCTCCCTTCCCTCCCTCTCACTAGAACTATCTCTTCATCCCCCTCTCTCTAGAACTATCTCTTCTTTCCCCCTCTCTCTAAAACTATCTCTTCTTCCCCCTCTCTCTAGAACTATCTCTTCTTTCCCCCTCTCTCTAAAACTATCTCTTCTTCCCCTCTATATATAACTATCTCTTCTCCCTACCTTTCTCTCTAGAACTATCTTTTCTTCCCCCCTCTCTCTAGAACTATCTCTTCTTCCCCCTCTCTCTAGAACTATCTCTTCTTCCCCCTCTCTCTAGAATTATCTCTTCTTCCCCCTCTCTCTAGAACTATCTCTTCTTCCCCCTCTCTCTAGAACTTTATCTACTTCCCCCCTCTCTCTAGAACTATCTCTTTTACCCCTCTAACTAGAACTATCTCTTCTTACCCCCCTCTATAGAACTATCTCTTATTCCCCCCTCTCTAGAACTATCTCTTCTTCTCACCCTCTCTCTAGAACTATCTCTACTTCCCCCTCTCTCTAGATCTATCTCTTCTTCCCCCTCTCTCTAGAACTATCTCTTCTTCCCCCTCTCTCTAGAACTATCTCTTCTTCCCCCTCTCTCTAGAACTAACTCTTTTCCCCCTCTCTCTAGAATTATCTCTTTTACTCTCTCTTTCTGGAACTATATCTACATCCCCCCTCTCTCTAGAACTATCTCTTCTTCTCTCTTTCTCTCTAGAACTATATCTTCTTCCCTCTCTCTCTAGAACTATCTCTTCTTACCCCCTCTCTCTAGAATTATCTCTTCTTCCCCCGCTCTCTAGAACTATCTCTTCTTCCCCCTCTCTCTAGAACTATCCCTTCCCTCTTTCTCTAGAACACTCTCTTCTTCCCTCACTCAATAGAACTATCTCTTCTTCCCCCCTCTCTCTAGAACTTTCTCTTCTTCCCCCTCTCTCTAGAACTATCTCTTCTACCCCCCATCTCTAGAACTATCACTTCTTCTCCCCTCTCTCTAGAACTATCTCTTCTTCACCCCTCTCTCTAGAACTATCTCTTCTTCCCTCTCTCTCTAGAACTATCTCTTCTTCCCCCCTCTCTCTAGAACTATTTCTTTTCCCCCTCTCTCTCTGGAACTATATCTACTTCCCCTCTCTCTCTAGAACTATCTCTTGTTCCCCCCCTCTCTAGAACTATCTCTTCTTCCCCCTCTCTCTAGAATTATCCCTTTTACCCTCTCTCTCTGGAACTATATCTACATCCCCCCTCTCTCTAGAACTATCTCTTCTTCTCTCTTTCTCTCTAGAACTATCTCTTGTTCCTCCTCTCTCTAGAACTATCTCTACTCCCTCCCCCTCCCTCTCGAACTATGTTTCCTTCCCGTTCCATCTAGAACTATCTCTTCTTCTCCCCTCTCTCTATAACTATCTCTTCTTCCCCCCTCTCTCTAGAACTATCTCTTCTTCCCCCTCTCTCTAGAACTATCTCTTCTTCCCCCCTCTCTCTAGAACTGTCTCTTCTACACCCTTCTCTCTAGAACTATATCTTCTCCGCCCCCCTCTCTCTAGAACTATATCTTCTTCCCCCTCTCTCTAGAACTATCTCTTCTTCCCCACCCCCATCTCTCTAGTACTATCTCTTCTTCCCCCTCTCTGTAGAACTATCTCTTCCCTCTTTTTCTAGAACACTCTCTTCTTTCCCCCTCTCTCTAGAACTATCTCTTCTTCACCCGTCTCTCTAGAACTATCTCTTCTTCCCCCTCTCTCTAGAACTATCTCTTCTTCACACGTCTCTCTACAACTATCTCTTCTTCCCCCCTCTCTCTAGAACTATTTCTTTTCCCCCTCTCTATCTGGAACTATATCTACTTCCCCCCTCTCTCTAGAATTATCTTTTCTTCCCCCTCTCTCTAGAACTATATCTACTTCCCCCCTCTCTCTAGAACTATCTCTTATTCCCCCCCCCCTCTCTAGAACTATCTCTTCTTCCCCCCACTCTCTAGAACTATCTACTTCCCCTCTCTCTCTAGAACTATCTCTTGTTCCCCTCTCTCTAGAACTATCTCTTCTGCCCCCTCTCTCTAGAATTATCTCTTCTTCCCCCTCTCTCTAGAACTATCTCTTCTTCCCCCCTTCTTAGAACTATATCTACTTCCCTCTCTCTCTAGAACTATCACTTTTACCCCTCTCTCTAGAACTATCTGTTCTTCCCCCTCTCTCTAGAATTATCTCTCACTCCCCTCTCTATAGAACTATCTCTTCTCCCCCATCTCGCTAGAAATATCGCTTCTTCCCCCTGTCTCTAGAACTATCTCTTCTTCCCCCTCTCTCTAGAACTGTCTCTTCTTCCCCCCTCTCTAGACCTATCTCATCTTCCCCCTCTCTGTAGAACTATAGTTTCTTCCCCCTCTCTCGATCTACTCTTCTTCCCCCCTCTCTAGAACAAACTCTCCCTTCCCTCCCTCTCACTAGAACTATCTCTTCATCCCCCTCTCTCTAGAACTATCTCTTCTTTCCCCCTCTCTCTAAAACTATCTCTTCTTCCCCCTCTCTCTAGAACTATCTCTTCTTTCCCCCTCTCTCTAAAACTATCTCTTCTTCCCCTCTATATATAACTATCTCTTCTCCCTACCTTTCTCTCTAGAACTATCTTTTCTTCCCCCCTCTCTCTAGAACTATCTCTTCTTCCCCCTCTCTCTAGAACTATCTCTTCTACCCCCTCTCTCTAGAACTATCTCTTCTTCCCCCTCTCTCTAGAACTTTATCTACTTCCCCCCTCTCTCTAGAACTATCTCTTTTACCCCTCTCACTAGAACTATCTCTTCTTACCCCCCTCTATAGAACTATCTCTTATTCCCCCCTCTCTAGAACTATCTCTTCTTCTCACCCTCTCTCTAGAACTATCTCTTCTTCCCCCTCTCTCTAGATCTATCTCTTCTTCCCCCTCTCTCTAGAACTATCTCTTCTTCCCCCTCTCTCTAGAACTATCTCTTCTTCGCCCTCTCTCTAGAACTAACTCTTTTCCCCCTCTCTCTAGAACTATCTCTTCTTCCCCCTCTCTCTAGAACTATCTCTTTACCCCCTCTCTCTAGAATTATCTCTTTTACTCTCTCTTTCTGGAACTATATCTACATCCCCCCTCTCTCTAGAACTATCTCTTCTTCTCTCTTTCTCTCTAGAACTATATCTTCTTCCCTCTCTCTCTAGAACTATCTCTTCTTACCCCCTCTCTCTAGAATTATCTCTTCTTCCCCCGCTCTCTAGAACTATCTCTTCTTCCCCCTCTCTCTAGAACTATCTCTTCCCTCTTTCTCTAGAACACTCTCTTCTTCCCTCACTCAATAGAACTATCTCTTCTTCCCCCCTCTCTCTAGAACTATCTCTTCTTCCCCCTCTCTCTAGAACTATCTCTTCTACCCCCCATCTCTAGAACTATCACTTCTTCTCCCCTCTCTCTAGAACTATCTCTTCTTCCCTCTCTCTCTAGAACTATCTCTTCTTCCCCCCTCTCTCTAGAACTATTTCTTTTCCCCCTCTCTCTCTGGAACTATATCTACTTCCCCTCTCTCTCTAGAACTATCTCTTGTTCCCCCCCTCTCTAGAACTATCTCTTCTTCCCCCTCTCTCTAGAATTATCTCTTTTACCCTCTCTCTCTGCAACTATATCTACATCCCCCCTCTCTCTAGAACTATCTCTTCTTCTCTCTTTCTCTCTAGAACTATCTCTTGTTCCTCCTCTCTCTAGAACTATCTCTACTCCCTCCCCCTCCCTCTCGAACTATGTTTCCTTCCCGTTCCATCTAGAACTATCTCTTCTTCTCCCCTCTCTCTATAACTATCTCTTCTTCCCCCCTCTCTCTAGAACTATCTCTTCTTCCCCCTCTCTCTAGAACTATCTCTTCTTCCCCACCCCCATCTCTCTAGTACTATCTCTTCTTCCCCCTCTCTGTAGAACTATCTCTTCCCTCTTTTTCTAGAACACTCTCTTCTTCCCCCACTCAATAGAACTATCTCTTCTCCCTCTCCTCTCTCTGGAACTATCTCTTCTTCCCCCTCTCTCTAGAACGATCTCTTCTACCCTCCTCTCTAGAACTATCTCTTCTTCACCCCTCTCTCTAGAACTATCTCTTCATCTCTCTAGAACTATCTCTTCTTTCCCCCTCTCTCTAGAACTATCTCTTCTTCACCCGTCTCTCTAGAACTATCTCTTCTTCCCCCTCTCTCTAGAACTATCTCTTCTTCACACGTCTCTCTACAACTATCTCTTCTTCCCCCCTCTCTCTAGAACTATTTCTTTTCCCCCACTTTATCTGGAACTATATCTACTTCCCCCCTCTCTCTAGAATTATCTTTTCTTCCCCCTCTCTCTAGAACTATATCTACTTCCCCCCTCTCTCTAGAACTATCTCTTTTACCCCTCCCTCTAGAACTATATCTTTTCCCCCTCTCTCTAGAACTATCTCTTATTCCCCCCCTCTCTCTAGAACTATCTCTTCTTCCCCCCACTCTCTAGAACTATCTACTTCCCCTCTCTCTCTAGAACTATCTCTTGTTCCCCTCTCTCTAGAACTATCTCTTCTTCCCCCTCTCTCTAGAATTATCTCTTCTTCCCCCTCTCTCTAGAACTATCTCTTCTTCCCCCCTTCTTAGAACTATATCTACTTCCCTCTCTCTCTAGAACTATCACTTTTACCCCTCTCTCTAGAACTATCTCTTCTTCCCCCTCTCTCTAGATCTATCTCTTCTTCCCTCTTTCTCTACAACTATCTCTTCTTTCCCCTCTCTCTAGAACTATCTCTTCTTCCCCCTCTCTATAGAACTATCTGTTCTTCCCCCTCTCTCTAGAATTATCTCTCACTCCCCTCTCTATAGAACTATCTCTTCTCCCCCCTCTCGCTAGAAATATCGCTTCTTCCCCCTGTCTCTAGAACTATCTCTTCTTCCCCCTCTCTCTAGAACTGTCTCTTCTTCCCCCCTCTCTAGACCTATCTCATCTTCCCCCTCTCTGTAGAACTATAGTTTCTTCCCCCTCTCTCGATCTACTCTTCTTCCCCCCTCTCTAGAACAAACTCCCCCTTCCCTCCCTCTCACTGGAACTATCTCTTCATCCCCCTCTCTCTAGAACTATCTCTTCTTTCCCCCTCTCTCTAAAACTATCTCTTCTTCCCCCTCTCTCTAGAACTATCTCTTCTTTCCCCCTCTCTCTAAAACTATCTCTTCTTCCCCTCTATATATAACTATCTCTTCTCCCTACCTTTCTCTCTAGAACTATCTTTTTTTCCCCCCTCTCTCTAGAACGATCTCTTCTTCCCCCTCTCTCTAGAACTATCTCTTCTTCCCCCTCTCTCTAGAATTATCTCTTCTTCCCCCTCTCTCTAGAACTATCTCTTCTTCCCCCTCTCTCTAGAACTTTATCTACTTCCCCCCTCTCTCTAGAACTATCTCTTTTACCCCTCTCACTAGAACTATCTCTTCTTACCCCCCCTCTATAGAACTATCTCTTATTCCCCCCTCTCTAGAACTATCTCTTCTTCTCACCCTCTCCCTAGAACTATCTCTTCTTCCCCTTCTCTCTAGAACTATCTCTTCTTCCCCCTCTCTCTAGAACTAACTCTTTTCCCCCTCTCTCTAGAACTATCTCTTCTTCCCCCTCTCTCTAGAACTATCTATTTTCCCCCTCTCTCTAGAATTATCTCTTTTACTCTCTCTTTCTGGAACTATATCTACATCCCCCCTCTCTCTAGAACTATCTCTTCTTCTCTCTTTCACTCTAGAACTATATCTTCTTCCCTCTCTCTCTAGAACTATCTCTTCTTACCCCCTCTCTCTAGAATTATCTCTTCTTCCCCCGCTCTCTAGAACTATCTCTTCTTCCCCCTCTCTCTAGAACTATCTCTTCCCTCTTTCTCTAGAACACTCTCTTCTTCCCTCACTCAATAGAACTATCTCTTCTTCCCCCCTCTCTCTAGAACTATCTCTTCTTCCCCCTCTCTCTAGAACTATCTCTTCTACCCCCCATCTCTAGAACTATCACTTCTTCTCCCCTCTCTCTAGAACTATCTCTTCTTCACCCCTCTCTCTAGAACTATCTCTTCTTCCCTCTCTCTCTAGAACTATCTCTTCTTCCCCCCTCTCTCTAGAACTATTTCTTTTCCCCCTCTCTCTCTGGAACTATATCTACTTCCCCTCTCTCTCTAGAACTATCTCTTGTTCCCCCCCTCTCTAGAACTATCTCTTCTTCCCCCTCTCTCTAGAATTATCTCTTTTACCCTCTCTCTCTGGAACTATATCTACATCCCCCATCTCTCTAGAACTATCTCTTCTTCTCTCTTTCTCTCTAGAACTATCTCTTGTTCCTCCTCTCTCTAGAACTATCTCTACTCCCTCCCCCTCCCTCTAGAACTATGTTTCCTTCCCGTTCCATCTAGAACTATCTCTTCTTCTCCCCTCTCTCTATAACTATCTCTTCTTCCCCCCTCTCTCTAGAACTATCTCTTCTTCCCCCTCTCTCTAGAACTATCTCTTCTTCCCCCCTCTCTCTAGAACTGTCTCTTCTACACCCTTCTCTCTAGAACTATATCTTCTCCGCCCCCCTCTCTCTAGAACTATATCTTCTTCCCCCTCTCTCTAGAACTATCTCTTCTTCCCCACCCCCATCTCTCTAGTACTATCTCTTCTTCCCCCTCTCTGTAGAACTATCTCTTCCCTCTTTCTCTAGAACACTCTCTTCTTCCCTTACTCAATAGAACTATCTCTTCTTCCCCCCTCTCTCTAGAACTATCTCTTCTTCCCTCTCTCTCTAGAACTATCTCTTCTACCCACCTCTCTAGAACTATCTCTTCTTCACCTCTCTCTCTAGAACTATCTCTTCTTCTCTCTAGAACTATCTCTTCTTCACCCCTCTCTCTAGAACTATCTCTTCTTCCCCCTCTCTCTACAACTATCTCTTCTTCCCCCCTCTCTCTAGAACTATTTCTTTTCCCCCTCTCTCTCTGGAACTATATCTACTTCCCCTCTCTCTCTAGAACTATCTCTTGTTCCCCTCTCTCTAGAACTATCTCTTGTTCCCCCTCTCTGTAGAATTATCTCTTCTTCCCCCTCTCTCTAGAACTATCTGTTCTTCCCCCCCCTTCTTAGAACTATATCTACTTCCCCCCTCTCTCTAGAACTATCACTTTTACCCCTCTCTCTAGAACTATCTCTTCTTCGCCCTCTCTCTAGAACTATCTCTTCTTCCCCTCTCTCTAGAACTATCACTTCTTCCCCGCCTCTCTAGAACTATCTCTTTTCCCCCTCTCTCTAGAACTATCTCTTCTCCCCCCCCCCCCCCTCTCTAGAACTATCTCTTCTTCCCCCTCTCTCTAGAATTATCTCTTCTTCCCCCTCTCTCTAGAACTATCTCTTCTTCCCCCCTTCCTAGAACTATATCTACTTCCCCCTCTCTCTAGAACTATCACTTTTACCCCTCTCTCTAGAACCATCTCTTCTTCCACCTCTCTCTAGAACTATCTCTTCTTCCCCCTCTCTCTAGAACTATCACTTCTTCCCCCTCTCTCTAGAACTATCTCTTTTCCCCCTCTCTCTAGAACTATCTCTTATTCCCCTCTCTCTAGAACTATCTCTTCTCCTCCCCCTCTCTCTAGAACTATCTCTTCTCCTCCTCTCTCTAGAACTATCTCTTCTTCCCCCTCTCTCTAGAACTATCTCTTTTCCCCCTCTCTCTAGAACTATCTCTTCTTCCCCCTCTCTCTAGAACTATCTCTTTTACCCTCTCTCTCTGGAGCTATATCTACATCCCCCTCTCTCTAGAACTATCTCTTCTTCCCCCTCTCTCTAGAACTATCTCTTCTTCCCCCCTCTCTCTAGAACTATTTCTTTTCCCCCTCTCCATCTGGAACTATATCTACTTACCCCCTCTCTCTAGAATTATCTCTTCTTCCCCCTCTCTCTAGAACTATATCTACTTCCCCCTCTCTCTAGAACTATATCTTCTTCCCCCTCTCTCTAGAATTATCTCTTCTTCCCCCTCTCTCTAGAACTATCTCTTCTTCCCCCTCTCTCCAGAACTTTATCTACTTCCCCCCTCTCTCTAGAACTATCTCTTTTACCCCTCTCGCTAGAACTATCTCTTCTTACCCCCCTCTATAGAACTATCTCTTCTTCCCCTCTCTCTAGAACTATCTCTTCTTCCCCCTCTCTCTAGAACTATCTCTTTTCCTCCTCTCTCTAGAACTATCTCTTCTTCCCCCTCTCTCTAGAACTATCTCTTTTACCCTCTCTCTCTGGAGCTATATCTACATCCCCCTCTCTCTAGAACTATCTCTTCTTCCCCCTCTCTCTAGAACTATCTCTTCTTCCCCCCTCTCTCTAGAACTATTTCTTTTCCCCCTCTCTATCTGGAACTATATCTACTTACCCCCTCTCTCTAGAATTATCTCTACTTCCCCCTCTCTCTAGAACTATATCTACTTCCCCCCTCTCTCTAGAACTATCTCTTTTACCCCTCTCTCTAGAACTATCTCTTCTTCCCTCTTTCTCTACAACTATCTCTTCTTTCCCCTCTCTCTAGAACTATCTCTTCTTCCCCCTCTCTATAGAACTATCTGTTCTTCCCCCTCTCTCTAGAATTATCTCTCACTCCCCTCTCTATAGAACTATCTCTTCTCCCCCCTCTCGCTAGAAATATCGCTTCTTCCCCCTGTCTCTAGAACTATCTCTTCTTCCCCCTCTCTCTAGAACTGTCTCTTCTTCCCCCCTCTCTAGACCTATCTCATCTTCCCCCTCTCTGTAGAACTATAGTTTCTTCCCCCTCTCTCGATCTACTCTTCTTCCCCCCTCTCTAGAACAAACTCTCCCTTCCCTCCCTCTCACTAGAACTATCTCTTCATCCCCCTTTCTCTAGAACTATCTCTTCTTTTCCCCTCTCTCTAGAACTATCTCTTCTCCCCCCTTTATATATAACTATCTCTTCTCCCTACCTTTCTCTCTAGAACTATCTCTTCTCCCCCCCCCTCTCTCTAGAACTATCTCTTCTTCCCCCTCTCTCTAGAACTATCTCTTCTTCCCCCTCTCCCTAGAATTATCTCTTCTTCCCCCTCTCTCTAGAACTATCTCTTCTTCCCCCTCTCTCCAGAACTTTATCTACTTCCCCCCTCTCTCTAGAACTAACTCTTTTCCCCCTCTCTCTAGAACTATCTCTTCTTCCCCCTCTCTCTAGAATTATCTCTTCTTCCCCCGCTCTCTAAAACTATCTCTTCTTCCCCCTCTCTCTAGAACTATCTCTTCCCTCTTTCTCTAGAACACTCTCTTCTTCCCTCACTCAATAGAACTATCTCTTCTTCCCCACTCTCTCTAGAACTATCTCTTCTTCCCCCTCTCTCTAGAACTATCTCTTCTACCCCCCTTTCTAGAACTATCACTTCTTCCCCCCTCTCTCTAGAACTATCTCTTCTTCACCCCTCTCTCTAGAACTATCTCTTCTTCCCCTCTCTCTAGAACTATCTCTTCTTCCCCCTCTCTCTAGAACTATCTCTTTTCCCCCTCTCTCTAGAACTATCTCTTCTTCCCCCTCTCTCTAGAACTATCTCTTTTACCCTCTCTCTCTGGAGCTATATCTACATCCCCCTCTCTCTAGAACTATCTCTTCTTCCCCCTCTCTCTAGAACTATCTCTTCTTCCCCCCTCTCTCTAGAACTATTTCTTTTCCCCCTCTCTATCTGGAACTATATCTACTTACCCCCTCTCTCTAGAATTATCTCTACTTCCCCCTCTCTCTAGAACTATATCTACTTCCCCCCTCTCTCTAGAACTATCTCTTTTACCCCTCTCTCTAGAACTATCTCTTCTTCCCTCTTTCTCTACAACTATCTCTTCTTTCCCCTCTCTCTAGAACTATCTCTTCTTCCCCCTCTCTATAGAACTATCTGTTCTTCCCCCTCTCTCTAGAATTATCTCTCACTCCCCTCTCTATAGAACTATCTCTTCTCCCCCCTCTCGCTAGAAATATCGCTTCTTCCCCCTGTCTCTAGAACTATCTCTTCTTCCCCCTCTCTCTAGAACTGTCTCTTCTTCCCCCCTCTCTAGACCTATCTCATCTTCCCCCTCTCTGTAGAACTATAGTTTCTTCCCCCTCTCTCGATCTACTCTTCTTCCCCCCTCTCTAGAACAAACTCTCCCTTCCCTCCCTCTCACTAGAACTATCTCTTCATCCCCCTTTCTCTAGAACTATCTCTTCTTTCCCCCTCTCTCTAGAACTATCTCTTCTTCCCCCCCTCTCTCTAGAACTATCTCTTCTTCCCCCTCTCTCTAGAACTATCTCTTCTTCCCCCTCTCTCTAGAATTATCTCTTCTTCCCCCTCTCTCTAGAACTATCTCTTCTTCCCCCTCTCTCCAGAACTTTATCTACTTCCCCCCTCTCTCTAGAACTATCTCTTTTACCCCTCTCGCTAGAACTATCTCTTCTTACCCCCCTCTATAGAACTATCTCTTATTCCCCTCTCTCTAGAACTATCTCTTCTTCTCCCCCTCTCTTTAGAACTATCTATTCTCCCCCCTCTCTCTAGAACTATCTCTTCTTCCCCCTCTCTCTAGAACTATCTTTTCTTCCCCCTCTCTCTAGAACTATCTCTTCTTCCCCCTCTCTCTAGAACTATCTCTTCTTCCCCCTCTCTCTAGAACTAACTCTTTTCCCCCTCTCTCTAGAACTATCTCTTCTTCCCCCTCTCTATAGAATTATCTCTTCTTCCCCCGCTCTCTAGAACTATCTCTTCTTCCCCCTCTCTCTAGAACTATCTCTTCTTCCCCCTCTCTCTAGAACTTTATCTACTTCCCCCCGCTCTCTAGAACTATCTCTTCCCTCTTTCTCTAGAACACTCTCTTCTTCCCTCACTCAATAGAACTATCTCTTCTTCCCCACTCTCTCTAGAACTATCTCTTCTTTCCCCTCTCTCTAGAACTATCTCTTCTACGCCCCTCTCTAGAACTATCACTTCTTCCCCCCTCTCTCTAGAACTATCTTTTCTTCGCCCTCTCTCTAGAACTATCTCTTCTTCCCCCTCTCTCTAGAACTAACTCTTTTCCCCCTCTCTCTAGAACTATCTCTTCTTACCCCCTCTCTCTAGAATTATCTCTTCTTCCCCCGCTCTCTAGAACTATCTCTTCTTCCCCCTCTCTCTAGAACTATCTCTTCCCTCTTTCTCTAGAACACTCTCTTCTTCCCTCACTCAATAGAACTATCTCTTCTTCCCCCCTCTCTCTAGAACTATCTCTTCTTCCCCCTCTCTCTAGAACTATCTCTTCTACCCCCCATCTCTAGAACTATCACTTCTTCTCCCCTCTCTCTAGAACTATCTCTTCTTCACCCCTCTCTCTAGAACTATCTCTTCTTCCCTCTCTCTCTAGAACTATCTCTTCTTCCCCCCTCTCTCTAGAACTATTTCTTTTCCCCCTCTCTCTCTGGAACTATATCTACTTCCCCTCTCTCTCTAGAACTATCTCTTGTTCCCCCCCTCTCTAGAACTATCTCTTCTTCCCCCTCTCTCTAGAATTATCTCTTTTACCCTCTCTCTCTGCAACTATATCTACATCCCCCCTCTCTCTAGAACTATCTCTTCTTCTCTCTTTCTCTCTAGAACTATCTCTTGTTCCTCCTCTCTCTAGAACTATCTCTACTCCCTCCCCCTCCCTCTAGAACTATGTTTCCTTCCCGTTCCATCTAGAACTATCTCTTCTTCTCCCCTCTCTCTATAACTATCTCTTCTTCCCCCCTCTCTCTAGAACTATCTCTTCTTCCCCCTCTCTCTAGAACTATCTCTTCTTCCCCACCCCCATCTCTCTAGTACTATCTCTTCTGCCCCCTCTCTGTAGAACTATCTCTTCCCTCTTTTTCTAGAACACTCTCTTCTTCCCCCACTCAATAGAACTATCTCTTCTCCCTCTCCTCTCTCTGGAACTATCTCTTCTTCCCCCTCTCTCTAGAACGATCTCTTCTACCCTCCTCTCTAGAACTATCTCTTCTTCACCCCTCTCTCTAGAACTATCTCTTCATCTCTCTAGAACTATCTCTTCTTTCCCCCTCTCTCTAGAACTATCTCTTCTTCACACGTCTCTCTACAACTATCTCTTCTTCCCCCCTCTCTCTAGAACTATTTCTTTTCCCCCACTTTATCTGGAACTATATCTACTTCCCCCCTCTCTCTAGAATTATCTTTTCTTCCCCCTCTCTCTAGAACTATATCTACTTCCCCCCTCTCTCTAGAACTATCTCTTTTACCCCTCCCTCTAGAACTATATCTTTTCCCCCTCTCTCTAGAACTATCTCTTATTCCCCCCCCTCTCTCTAGAACTATCTCTTCTTCCCCCCACTCTCTAGAACTATCTACTTCCCCTCTCTCTCTAGAACTATCTCTTGTTCCCCTCTCTCTAGAACTATCTCTTCTTCCCCCTCTCTCTAGAATTATCTCTTCTTCCCCCTCTCTCTAGAACTATCTCTTCTTCCCCCCTTCTTAGAACTATATCTACTTCCCTCTCTCTCTAGAACTATCACTTTTACCCCTCTCTCTAGAACTATCTCTTCTTCCCCCTCTCTCTAGAACTATCTCTTCTTCCCTCTTTCTCTACAACTATCTCTTCTTTCCCCTCTCTCTAGAACTATCTCTTCTTCCCCCTCTCTATAGAACTATCTGTTCTTCCCCCTCTCTCTAGAATTATCTCTCACTCCCCTCTCTATAGAACTATCTCTTCTCCCCCCTCTCGCTAGAAATATCGCTTCTTCCCCCTGTCTCTAGAACTATCTCTTCTTCCCCCTCTCTCTAGAACTGTCTCTTCTTCCCCCCACTCTAGACCTATCTCATCTTCCCCCTCTCTGTAGAACTATAGTTTCTTCCCCCTCTCTCGATCTACTCTTCTTCCCCCCTCTCTAGAACAAACTCCCCCTTCCCTCCCTCTCACTAGAACTATCTCTTCATCCCCCTCTCTCTAGAACTATCTCTTCTTTCCCCCTCTCTCTAAAACTATCTCTTCTTCCCCCTCTCTCTAGAACTATCTCTTCTTTCCCCCTCTCTCTAAAACTATCTCTTCTTCCCCTCTATATATAACTATCTCTTCTCCCTACCTTTCTCTCTAGAACTATCTTTTTTTCCCCCCTCTCTCTAGAACGATCTCTTCTTCCCCCTCTCTCTAGAACTATCTCTTCTTCCCCCTCTCTCTAGAATTATCTCTTCTTCCCCCTCTCTCTAGAACTATCTCTTCTTCTCCCTCTCTCTAGAACTTTATCTACTTCCCCCCTCTCTCTAGAACTATCTCTTTTACCCCTCTCACTAGAACTATCTCTTCTTACCCCCCCTCTATAGAACTATCTCTTATTCCCCCCTCTCTAGAACTATCTCTTCTTCTCACCCTCTCTCTAGAACTATCTCTTCTTCCCCCTCTCTCTAGATCTATCTCTTCTTCCCCCTCTCCCTAGAACTATCTCTTCTTCCCCTTCTCTCTAGAACTATCTCTTCTTCCCCCTCTCTCTAGAACTAACTCTTTTCCCCCTCTCTCTAGAACTATCTCTTCTTCCCCCTCTCTCTAGAACTATCTATTTTCCCCCTCTCTCTAGAATTATCTCTTTTACTCTCTCTTTCTGGAACTATATCTACATCCCCCCTCTCTCTAGAACTATCTCTTCTTCTCTCTTTCACTCTAGAACTATATCTTCTTCCCTCTCTCTCTAGAACTATCTCTTCTTACCCCCTCTCTCTAGAATTATCTCTTCTTCCCCCGCTCTCTAGAACTATCTCTTCTTCCCCCTCTCTCTAGAACTATCTCTTCCCTCTTTCTCTAGAACACTCTCTTCTTCCCTCACTCAATAGAACTATCTCTTCTTCCCCCCTCTCTCTAGAACTATCTCTTCTTCCCCCTCTCTCTAGAACTATCTCTTCTACCCCCCATCTCTAGAACTATCACTTCTTCTCCCCTCTCTCTAGAACTATCTCTTCTTCACCCCTCTCTCTAGAACTATCTCTTCTTCCCTCTCTCTCTAGAACTATCTCTTCTTCCCCCCTCTCTCTAGAACTATTTCTTTTCACCCTCTCTCTCTGGAACTATATCTACTTCCCCTCTCTCTCTAGAACTATCTCTTGTTCCCCCCCTCTCTAGAACTATCTCTTCTTCCCCCTCTCTCTAGAATTATCTCTTTTACCCTCTCTCTCTGGAACTATATCTACATCCCCCATCTCTCTAGAACTATCTCTTCTTCCCTCTCTCTCTAGAACTATCTCTTCTACCCACCTCTCTAGAACTATCTCTTCTTCACCTCTCTCTCTAGAACTATCTCTTCTTCTCTCTAGAACTATCTCTTCTTCCCCCCTCTCTCTAGAACTATCTCTTCTTCCCCCTCTCTCTACAACTATCTCTTCTTCCCCCCTCTCTTTAGAACTATTTCTTTTCCCCCTCTCTCTCTGGAACTATATATACTTCCCCTCTCTCTCTAGAACTATCTCTTGTTCCCCTCTCTCTAGAACTATCTCTTGTTCCCCCTCTCTCTAGAATTATCTCTTCTTCCCCCTCTCTCTAGAACTATCTCTTCTTCCCCCCCCCCTTCTTAGAACTATATCTACTTCCCCCCTCTCTCTAGAACTATCACTTTTACCCCTCTCTCTAGAACTATCTCTTCTTCGCCCTCTCTCTAGAACTATCTCTTCTTCCCCTCTCTCTAGAACTATCACTTCTTCCCCGCCTCTCTAGAACTATCTCTTTTCCCCCTCTCTCTAGAACTATCTCTTCTTCCCCCCCCCCTCTCTAGAACTATCTCTTCTTCCCCCTCTCTCTAGAATTATCTCTTCTTCCCCCTCTCTCTAGAACTATCTCTTCTTCCCCCCTTCCTAGAACTATATCTACTTCCCCCTCTCTCTAGAACTATCACTTTTACCCCTCTCTCTAGAACCATCTCTTCTTCCACCTCTCTCTAGAACTATCTCTTCTTCCCCCTCTCTCTAGAACTATCACTTCTTCCCCCTCTCTCCAGAACTTTATCTACTTCCCCCCTCTCTCTAGAACTATCTCTTTTACCCCTCTCGCTAGAACTATCTCTTCTTACCCCCCTCTATAGAACTATCTCTTCTTCCCCTCTCTCTAGAACTATCTCTTCTTCCCCCTCTCTCTAGAACTATCTCTTTTCCTCCTCTCTCTAGAACTATCTCTTCTTCCCCCTCTCTCTAGAACTATCTCTTTTACCCTCTCTCTCTGGAGCTATATCTACATCCCCCTCTCTCTAGAACTATCTCTTCTTCCCCCTCTCTCTAGAACTATCTCTTCTTCCCCCCTCTCTCTAGAACTATTTCTTTTCCCCCTCTCTATCTGGAACTATATCTACTTACCCCCTCTCTCTAGAATTATCTCTACTTCCCCCTCTCTCTAGAACTATATCTACTTCCCCCCTCTCTCTAGAACTATCTCTTTTACCCCTCTCTCTAGAACTATCTCTTCTTCCCTCTTTCTCTACAACTATCTCTTCTTTCCCCTCTCTCTAGAACTATCTCTTCTTCCCCCTCTCTATAGAACTATCTGTTCTTCCCCCTCTCTCTAGAATTATCTCTCACTCCCCTCTCTATAGAACTATCTCTTCTCCCCCCTCTCGCTAGAAATATCGCTTCTTCCCCCTGTCTCTAGAACTATCTCTTCTTCCCCCTCTCTCTAGAACTGTCTCTTCTTCCCCCCTCTCTAGACCTATCTCATCTTCCCCCTCTCTGTAGAACTATAGTTTCTTCCCCCTCTCTCGATCTACTCTTCTTCCCCCCTCTCTAGAACAAACTCTCCCTTCCCTCCCTCTCACTAGAACTATCTCTTCATCCCCCTTTCTCTAGAACTATCTCTTCTTTCCCCCTCTCTCTAGAACTATCTCTTCTCCCCCCTTTATATATAACTATCTCTTCTCCCTACCTTTCTCTCTAGAACTATCTCTTCTCCCCCCCCCCCTCTCTCTAGAACTATCTCTTCTTCCCCCTCTCTCTAGAACTATCTCTTCTTCCCCCTCTCTCTAGAATTATCTCTTCTTCCCCCTCTCTCTAGAACTATCTCTTCTTCCCCCTCTCTCCAGAACTTTATCTACTTCCCCCCTCTCTCTAGAACTAACTCTTTTCCCCCTCTCTCTAGAACTATCTCTTCTTCCCCCTCTCTCTAGAATTATCTCTTCTTCCCCCGCTCTCTAAAACTATCTCTTCTTCCCCCTCTCTCTAGAACTATCTCTTCCCTCTTTCTCTAGAACACTCTCTTCTTCCCTCACTCAATAGAACTATCTCTTCTTCCCCACTCTCTCTAGAACTATCTCTTCTTCCCCCTCTCTCTAGAACTATCTCTTCTACCCCCCTTTCTAGAACTATCACTTCTTCCCCCCTCTCTCTAGAACTATCTCTTCTTCACCCCTCTCTCTAGAACTATCTCTTCTTCCCCTCTCTCTAGAACTATCTCTTATTCCCCCTCTCTCTAGAACTATCTCTTTTCCCCCTCTCTCTAGAACTATCTCTTCTTCCCCCTCTCTCTAGAACTTTCTCTTTTACCCTCTCTCTCTGGAGCTATATCTACATCCCCCTCTCTCTAGAACTATCTCTTCTTCCCCCTCTCTCTAGAACTATCTCTTCTTCCCCCCTCTCTCTAGAACTATTTCTTTTCCCCCTCTCTATCTGGAACTATATCTACTTACCCCCTCTCTCTAGAATTATCTCTACTTCCCCCTCTCTCTAGAACTATATCTACTTCCCCCCTCTCTCTAGAACTATCTCTTTTACCCCTCTCTCTAGAACTATCTCTTCTTCCCTCTTTCTCTACAACTATCTCTTCTTTCCCCTCTCTCTAGAACTATCTCTTCTTCCCCCTCTCTATAGAACTATCTGTTCTTCCCCCTCTCTCTAGAATTATCTCTCACTCCCCTCTCTATAGAACTATCTCTTCTCCCCCTCTCGCTAGAAATATCGCTTCTTCCCCCTGTCTCTAGAACTATCTCTTCTTCCCCCTCTCTCTAGAACTGTCTCTTCTTCCCCCCTCTCTAGACCTATCTCATCTTCCCCCTCTCTGTAGAACTATAGTTTCTTCCCCCTCTCTCGATCTACTCTTCTTCCCCCCTCTCTAGAACAAACTCTCCCTTCCCTCCCTCTCACTAGAACTATCTCTTCATCCCCCTTTCTCTAGAACTATCTCTTCTTTCCCCCTCTCTCTAGAACTATCTCTTCTTCCCCCCCCTCTCTCTAGAACTATCTCTTCTTCCCCCTCTCTCTAGAACTATCTCTTCTTCCCCCTCTCTCTAGAATTATCTCTTCTTCCCCCTCTCTCTAGAACTATCTCTTCTTCCCCCTCTCTCTAGAACTATCTCTTTTACCCCTCTCGCTAGAACTATCTCTTCTTACCCCCCTCTATAGAACTATCTCTTATTCCCCTCTCTCTAGAACTATCTCTTCTTCTCCCCCTCTCTTTAGAACTATCTATTCTCCCCCCTCTCTCTAGAACTATCTCTTCTTCCCCCTCTCTCTAGAACTATCTTTTCTTCCCCCTCTCTCTAGAACTATCTCTTCTTCCCCCTCTCTCTAGAACTAACTCTTTTCCCCCTCTCTCTAGAACTATCTCTTCTTCCCCCTCTCTATAGAATTATCTCTTCTTCCCCCGCTCTCTAGAACTATCTCTTCTGCCCCCTCTCTCTAGAACTATCTCTTCTTCCCCCTCTCTCTAGAACTATCTCTTCTTCCCCCTCTCTCTAGAACTTTATCGACTTCCCCCCGCTCTCTAGAACTATCTCTTCCCTCTTTCTCTAGAACACTCTCTTCTTCCCTCACTCAATAGAACTATCTCTTCTTCCCCACTCTCTCTAGAACTATCTCTTCTTTCCCCTCTCTCTAGAACTATCTCTTCTACCCCCCTCTCTAGAACTATCACTTCTTCCCCCGTCTCTCTAGAACTATCTCTTCTTCACCCCTCTCTCTAGAACTATCTCTTCTTCCCCCTCTCTCTAGAACTATCTCTTCTTCCCCCCTCTCTCTAGAACTATTTCTTTTCCCCCTCTCTCTCTGGAACTATATCTACTTCCCTCTCTCTCTAGAACTATCTCTTGTTCCCCCTCTCTCAAGAACTATCTCTTCTTCCCCCCTTTCTAGAACTATATCTACTTCCCCCTCTCTCTAGAACTATCTCTTTTCCCCCTCTCTCTAGAACTATCTCTTCTTCCCCCTCTCTCTAGAACTATCTCTTTTACCCTCTCTCTCTGGAGCTATATCTACATCCCCCTCTCTCTAGAACTATCTCTTCTTCCCCCCTCTCTCTAGAACTATTTCTTTTCCCCCTCTCTATCTGGAACTATATCTACTTACCCCCTCTCTCTAGAATTATCTCTACTTCCCCCTCTCTCTAGAACTATATCTACTTCCCCCCTCACTCTAGAATTACCTCTTTTACCCCTCTCTCTAGAACTATCTCTTCTTCCCTCTTTCTCTACAACTATCTCTTCTTTCCCCTCTCTCTAGAACTATCTCTTCTTCCCCCTCTCTATAGAACTATCTGTTCTTCCCCCTCTCTCTAGAATTATCTCTCACTCCCCTCTCTATAGAACTATCTCTTCTCCCCCCTCTCGCTAGAAATATCGCTTCTTCCCCCTGTCTCTAGAACTATCTCTTCTTCCCCCTCTCTCTAGAACTGTCTCTTCTTCCCTCCCTCTCTAGACCTATCTCATCTTCCCCCTCTCTGTAGAACTATAGTTTCTTCCCCCTCTCTCGATCTACTCTTCTTCCCCCCTCTCTAGAACAAACTCTCCCTTCCCTCCCTCTCACTAGAACTATCTCTTCATCCCCCTTTCTCTAGAACTATCTCTTCTTTCCCCCTCTCTCTAGAACTATCTCTTCTCCCCCCTTTATATATAACTATCTCTTCTCCCTACCTTTCTCTCTAGAACTATCTCTTCTTCCCCCCCTCTCTCTAGAACTATCTCTTCTTCCCCCTCTCTCTAGAACTATCTCTTCTTCCCCCTCTCTCTAGAATTATCTCTTCTTCCCCCTCTCTCTAGAACTATCTCTTCTTCACACTCTCTCCAGAACTTTATCTACTTCCCCTCTCTCTCTAGAACTATATCTTTTACCCCTCTCGTTAGAACTATCTCTTCTTACCCCCCTCTATAGAACTATCTCTTATTCCCCTCTCTCTAGAACTATCTCTTCTTCCCCCTCTCTCTAGAACTATCTCTTTTACCCTCTCTCTCTGGAGCTATATCTACATCCCCCTCTCTCTAGAACTATCTCTTCTTCCCCCTCTCTCTAGAACTATCTCTTCTTCCCCCCTCTCTCTAGAACTATTTCTTTTCCCCCTCTCTATCTGGAACTATATCTACTTACCCCCTCTCTCTAGAATTATCTCTACTTCCCCCTCTCTCTAGAACTATATCTACTTCCCCCCTCTCTCTAGAACTATCTCTTTTACCCCTCTCTCTAGAACTATCTCTTCTTCCCTCTTTCTCTACAACTATCTCTTCTTTCCCCTCTCTCTAGAACTATCTCTTCTTCCCCCTCTCTATAGAACTATCTGTTCTTCCCCCTCTCTCTAGAATTATCTCTCACTCCCCTCTCTATAGAACTATCTCTTCTCCCCCCTCTCGCTAGAAATATCGCTTCTTCCCCCTGTCTCTAGAACTATCTCTTCTTCCCCCTCTCTCTAGAACTGTCTCTTCTTCCCCCCTCTCTAGACCTATCTCATCTTCCCCCTCTCTGTAGAACTATAGTTTCTTCCCCCTCTCTCGATCTACTCTTCTTCCCCCCTCTCTAGAACAAACTCTCCCTTCCCTCCCTCTCACTAGAACTATCTCTTCATCCCCCTTTCTCTAGAACTATCTCTTCTTTCCCCCTCTCTCTAGAACTATCTCTTCTTCCCCCCCCCCTCTCTCTAGAACTATCTCTTCTTCCCCCTCTCTCTAGAACTATCTCTTCTTCCCCCTCTCTCTAGAATTATCTCTTCTTCCCCCTCTCTCTAGAACTATCTCTTCTTCCCCCTCTCTCTAGAACTATCTCTTTTACCCCTCTCGCTAGAACTATCTCTTCTTACCCCCCTCTATAGAACTATCTCTTATTCCCCTCTCTCTAGAACTATCTCTTCTTCTCCCCCTCTCTTTAGAACTATCTATTCTCCCCCCTCTCTCTAGAACTATCTCTTCTTCCCCCTCTCTCTAGAACTATCTTTTCTTCCCCCTCTCTCTAGAACTAACTCTTCTTCCCCCTCTCTCTAGAACTATCTCTTCTTCCCCCTCTCTCTAGAACTAACTCTTTTCCCCCTCTCTCTAGAACTATCTCTTCTTCCCCCTCTCTATAGAATTATCTCTTCTTCCCCCGCTCTCTAGAACTATCTCTTCTGCCCCCTCTCTCTAGAACTATCTCTTCTTCCCCCTCTCTCTAGAACTATCTCTTCTTCCCCCTCTCTCTAGAACTTTATCGACTTCCCCCCGCTCTCTAGAACTATCTCTTCCCTCTTTCTCTAGAACACTCTCTTCTTCCCTCACTCAATAGAACTATCTCTTCTTCCCCACTCTCTCTAGAACTATCTCTTCTTTCCCCTCTCTCTAGAACTATCTCTTCTACCCCCCTCTCTAGAACTATCACTTCTTCCCCCGTCTCTCTAGAACTATCTCTTCTTCACCCCTCTCTCTAGAACTATCTCTTCTTCCCCCTCTCTCTAGAACTATCTCTTCTTCCCCCCTCTCTCTAGAACTATTTCTTTTCCCCCTCTCTCTCTGGAACTATATCTACTTCCCTCTCTCTCTAGAACTATCTCTTGTTCCCCCTCTCTCAAGAACTATCTCTTCTTCCCCCCTTTCTAGAACTATATCTACTTCCCCCTCTCTCTAGAACTATCTCTTTTCCCCCTCTCTCTAGAACTATCTCTTCTTCCCCCTCTCTCTAGAACTATCTCTTTTACCCTCTCTCTCTGGAGCTATATCTACATCCCCCTCTCTCTAGAACTATCTCTTCTTCCCCCCTCTCTCTAGAACTATTTCTTTTCCCCCTCTCTATCTGGAACTATATCTACTTACCCCCTCTCTCTAGAATTATCTCTACTTCCCCCTCTCTCTAGAACTATATCTACTTCCCCCCTCACTCTAGAATTACCTCTTTTACCCCTCTCTCTAGAACTATCTCTTCTTCCCTCTTTCTCTACAACTATCTCTTCTTTCCCCTCTCTCTAGAACTATCTCTTCTTCCCCCTCTCTATAGAACTATCTGTTCTTCCCCCTCTCTCTAGAATTATCTCTCACTCCCCTCTCTATAGAACTATCTCTTCTCCCCCCTCTCGCTAGAAATATCGCTTCTTCCCCCTGTCTCTAGAACTATCTCTTCTTCCCCCTCTCTCTAGAACTGTCTCTTCTTCCCTCCCTCTCTAGACCTATCTCATCTTCCCCCTCTCTGTAGAACTATAGTTTCTTCCCCCTCTCTCGATCTACTCTTCTTCCCCCCTCTCTAGAACAAACTCTCCCTTCCCTCCCTCTCACTAGAACTATCTCTTCATCCCCCTTTCTCTAGAACTATCTCTTCTTTCCCCCTCTCTCTAGAACTATCTCTTCTCCCCCCTTTATATATAACTATCTCTTCTCCCTACCTTTCTCTCTAGAACTATCTCTTCTTCCCCCCCTCTCTCTAGAACTATCTCTTCTTCCCCCTCTCTCTAGAACTATCTCTTCTTCCCCCTCTCTCTAGAATTATCTCTTCTTCCCCCTCTCTCTAGAACTATCTCTTCTTCACACTCTCTCCAGAACTTTATCTACTTCCCCTCTCTCTCTAGAACTATATCTTTTACCCCTCTCGTTAGAACTATCTCTTCTTACCCCCCTCTATAGAACTATCTCTTATTCCCCTCTCTCTAGAACTATCTCTTCTTCCCCCTCTCTCTAGAACTATCTCTTTTACCCTCTCTCTCTGGAGCTATATCTACATCCCCCTCTCTCTAGAACTATCTCTTCTTCCCCCCTCTCTCTAGAACTATTTCTTTTCCCCCTCTCTATCTGGAACTATATCTACTTACCCCCTCTCTCTAGAATTATCTCTACTTCCCCCTCTCTCTAGAACTATATCTACTTCCCCCCTCACTCTAGAACTATCTCTTTTACCCCTCTCTCTAGAACTATCTCTTCTTCCCTCTTTCTCTACAACTATCTCTTCTTTCCCCTCTCTCTAGAACTATCTCTTCTTCCCCCTCTCTATAGAACTATCTGTTCTTCCCCCTCTCTCTAGAATTATCTCTCACTCCCCTCTCTATAGAACTATCTCTTCTCCCCCCTCTCGCTAGAAATATCGCTTCTTCCCCCTGTCTCTAGAACTATCTCTTCTTCCCCCTCTCTCTAGAACTGTCTCTTCTTCCCCCCCTCTCTAGACCTATCTCATCTTCCCCCTCTCTGTAGAACTATAGTTTCTTCCCCCTCTCTCGATCTACTCTTCTTCCCCCCTCTCTAGAACAAACTCTCCCTTCCCTCCCTCTCACTAGAACTATCTCTTCATCCCCCTTTCTCTAGAACTATCTCTTCTTTCCCCCTCTCTTTAGAACTATCTCTTCTCCCCCCTTTATATATAACTATCTCTTCTCCCTACCTTTCTCTCTAGAACTATCTCTTCTTCCCCCCCTCTCTCTAGAACTATCTCTTCTTCCCCCTCTCTCTAGAACTATCTCTTCTTCCCCCTCTCTCTAGAATTATCTCTTCTTCCCCCTCTCTCTAGAACTATCTCTTCTTCACACTCTCTCCAGAACTTTATCTACTTCCCCTCTCTCTCTAGAACTATCTCTTTTACCCCTCTCGCTAGAACTATCTCTTCTTACCCCCCTCTATAGAACTATCTCTTATTCCCCTCTCTCTAGAACTATCTCTTCTTCTCCCCCTCTCTCTAGAACTATCTATTCTCCCCCCTCTCTCTAGAACTATCTCTTCTTCCCCCTCTCTCTAGAACTATCTTTTCTTCCCCCTCTCTCTAGAACTATCTCTTCTTCCCCCTCTCTCTAGAACTATCTCTTCTTCCCCCTCTCTCTAGAACTAACTCTTTTCCCCCTCTCTCTAGAACTATCTCTTCTTCCCCCTCTCTATAGAATTATCTCTTCTTCCCCCGCTCTCTAGAACTATCTCTTCTTCCCCCTCTCTCTAGAACTATCTCTTCTTCCCCCTCTCTCTAGAACTATCTCTTCTTCCCCCTCTCTCTAGAACTTTATCTACTTCCCCCCTCTCTCTAGAACTATCTCTTTTACCCCTCTCGCTAGAACTATCTCTTCTTACCCCCCTCTATAGAACTATCTCTTATTCCCCTCTCTCTAGAACTATCTCTTCTTCTCCCCCTCTCTCTAGAACTATCTCTTCTCCCCCTCTCTCTAGAACTATCTCTTCTTCCCCCTCTCTCTAGAACTATCTCTTCTTCCCCCTCTCTCTAGAACTATCTCTTCTTCCCACTCTCTCTAGAACTATCTCTTCTTCCCCCTCTCTCTAGAACTAACTCTTTTCCCCCTCTCTCTAGAACTATCTCTTCTTCCCCACTCTCTAGAATTATCTCTTCTTCCCCCGCTCTCTAGAACTATCTCTTCCCTCTTTCTCTAGAACACTCTCTTCTTCCCTCACTCAATAGAACTATCTCTTCTTCCCCACTCTCTCTAGAACTATCACTTCTTTCCCCTCTCTCTAGAACTATCTCTTCTACCCCCCTCTCTAGAACTATCACTTCTTCCCCCCTCTCTCTAGAACTATCTCTTCTTCACCCCTCTCTCTAGAACTATCTCTTCTTCCCCCTCTCTCTAGAACTATCTCTTCTTCCCCCCTCTCTCTAGAACTATTTCTTTTCCCCCTCTCTCTCTGGAACTATATCTACTTCCCTCTCTCTCTAGAACTATCTCTTGTTCCCCCTCTCTCAAGAACTATCTCTTCTTCCCCCCTTTCTAGAACTATATCTACTTCCCCCTCTCTCTAGAACTATCACTTTTACCCCTCTCTCTAGAACTATCTCTTCTTACCACCTCTATAGAACTATCTCTTATTCCCCCTCTCTAGAACTATCTCTTCTTCTCCCCCTCTCTCTAGAACTATCTCTTCTTCCCCCTCTCTCTAGAACTATCTCTTTTCCCCCTCTCTCTAGAACTATCTCTTCTTCCCCCTCTCTCTAGAACTATCTCTTTTACCCTCTCTCTCTGGAGCTATATCTACATCCCCCTCTCTCTAGAACTATCTCTTCTTCCCCCCTCTCTCTAGAACTATTTCTTTTCCCCCTCTCTATCTGGAACTATATCTACTTACCCCCTCTCTCTAGAATTATCTCTACTTCCCCCTCTCTCTAGAACTATATCTACTTCCCCCCTCACTCTAGAACTATCTCTTTTACCCCTCTCTCTAGAACTATCTCTTCTTCCCTCTTTCTCTACAACTATCTCTTCTTTCCCCTCTCTCTAGAACTATCTCTTCTTCCCCCTCTCTATAGAACTATCTGTTCTTCCCCCTCTCTCTAGAATTATCTCTCACTCCCCTCTCTATAGAACTATCTCTTCTCCCCCCTCTCGCTAGAAATATCGCTTCTTCCCCCTGTCTCTAGAACTATCTCTTCTTCCCCCTCTCTCTAGAACTGTCTCTTCTTCCCCCCCTCTCTAGACCTATCTCATCTTCCCCCTCTCTCTCTAGAACTATAGTTTCTTCCCCCTCTCTCGATCTACTCTTCTTCCCCCCTCTCTAGAACAAACTCTCCCTTCCCTCCCTCTCACTAGAACTATCTCTTCATCCCCCTTTCTCTAGAACTATCTCTTCTTTCCCCCTCTCTTTAGAACTATCTCTTCTCCCCCCTTTTTATATAACTATCTCTTCTCCCTACCTTTCTCTCTAGAACTATCTCTTCTTCCCCCCCTCTCTCTAGAACTATCTCTTCTTCCCCCTCTCTCTAGAATTATCTCTTCTTCCCCCTCTCTCTAGAACTATCTCTTCTTCACACTCTCTCCAGAACTTTATCTACTTCCCCTCTCTCTCTAGAACTATCTCTTTTACCCCTCTCGCTAGAACTATCTCTTCTTACCCCCCTCTATAGAACTATCTCTTATTCCCCTCTCTCTAGAACTATCTCTTCTTCTCCCCCTCTCTCTAGAACTATCTATTCTCCCCCCTCTCTCTAGAACTATCTCTTCTTCCCCCTCTCTCTAGAACTATCTTTTCTTCCCCCTCTCTCTAGAACTATCTCTTCTTCCCCCTCTCTCTAGAACTATCTCTTCTTCCCCCTCTCTCTAGAACTAACTCTTTTCCCCCTCTCTCTAGAACTATCTCTTCTTCCCCCTCTCTATAGAATTATCTCTTCTTCCCCCGCTCTCTAGAACTATCTCTTCTTCCCCCTCTCTCTAGAACTATCTCTTCTTCCCCCTCTCTCTAGAACTATCTCTTCTTCCCCCTCTCTCTAGAACTTTATCTACTTCCCCCCTCTCTCTAGAACTATCTCTTTTACCCCTCTCGCTAGAACTATCTCTTCTTACCCCCCTCTATAGAACTATCTCTTATTCCCCTCTCTCTAGAACTATCTCTTCTTCTCCCCCTCTCTCTAGAACTATCTCTTCTCCCCCTCTCTCTAGAACTATCTCTTCTTCCCCCTCTCTCTAGAACTATCTCTTCTTCCCCCTCTCTCTAGAACTATCTCTTCTTCCCACTCTCTCTAGAACTATCTCTTCTTCCCCCTCTCTCTAGAACTAACTCTTTTCCCCCTCTCTCTAGAACTATCTCTTCTTCCCCACTCTCTAGAATTATCTCTTCTTCCCCCGCTCTCTAGAACTATCTCTTCCCTCTTTCTCTAGAACACTCTCTTCTTCCCTCACTCAATAGAACTATCTCTTCTTCCCCACTCTCTCTAGAACTATCACTTCTTTCCCCTCTCTCTAGAACTATCTCTTCTACCCCCCTCTCTAGAACTATCACTTCTTCCCCCCTCTCTCTAGAACTATCTCTTCTTCACCCCTCTCTCTAGAACTATCTCTTCTTCCCCCTCTCTCTAGAACTATCTCTTCTTCCCCCCTCTCTCTAGAACTATTTCTTTTCCCCCTCTCTCTCTGGAACTATATCTACTTCCCTCTCTCTCTAGAACTATCTCTTGTTCCCCCTCTCTCAAGAACTATCTCTTCTTCCCCCCTTTCTAGAACTATATCTACTTCTGCCTCTCTCTAGAACTATCACTTTTACCCCTCTCTCTAGAACTATCTATTCTTACCACCTCTATAGAACTATGTCTTATTCCCCCTCTCTAGAACTATCTCTTCTTCTCCCCCTCTCTCTAGAACTATCTCTTCTTCCCCCTCTCTCTAGAACTATCTCTTTTCCCCCTCTCTCTAGAACTATCTCTTCTTCCCCCTCTCTCTAGAACTATCTCTTTTACCCTCTCTCTCTGGAGCTATATCTACATCCCCCTCTCTCTAGAACTATCTCTTCTTCCCCCCTCTCTCTAGAACTATTTCTTTTCCCCCTCTCTATCTGGAACTATATCTACTTACCCCCTCTCTCTAGAATTATCTCTACTTCCCTCTCTCTCTAGAACTATATCTACTTCCCCCCTCTCTCTAGAACTATCTCTTTTACCCCTCTCTCTAGAACTATCTCTTCTTCCCCCTTTCTCTACAACTATCTCTTCTTTCCCCTCTCTCTAGAACTATCTCTTCTTCCCCATCTCTATAGAACTATCTGTTCTTCCCCCTCTCTCTAGAATTATCTCTCACTCCCCTCTCTATAGAACTATCTCTTCTCCCCCCTCTCGCTAGAAATATCGCTTCTTCCCCCTGTCTCTAGAACTATCTCTTCTTCCCCCTCTCTCTAGAACTGTCTCTTCTTCCCCCCTCTCTAGACCTATCTCATCTTCCCCCTCTCTGTAGAACTATAGTTTCTTCCCCCTCTCTCGATCTACTCTTCTTCCCCCCTCTCTAGAACAAACTCTCCCTTCCCTCCCTCTCACTAGAACTATCTCTTCATCCCCCTTTCTCTAGAACTATCTCTTCTTTCCCCCTCTCTCTAGAACTATCTCTTCTCCCCCCTTTATATATAACTATCTCTTCTCCCTACCTTTCTCTCTAGAACTATCTCTTCTTCCCCCTCTCTCTCTGGAACTATATCTACTTCCCTCTCTCTCTAGAACTATCTCTTGTTCCCCCTCTCTCAAGAACTATCTCTTCTTCCCCCCTTTCTAGAACTATATCTACTTCCCCCTCTCTCTAGAACTATCACTTTTACCCCTCTCTCTAGAACTATCTCTTCTTACCACCTCTATAGAACTATCTCTTATTCCCCCTCTCTCTAGAACTATTTCTTTTCCCCTCTCTATATGGAACTATATCTACTTCCCCCCTCTCTCTAGAACTATCTCTTCTCCCCCCTTTATATATAACTATCTCTTCTCCCTACCTTTCTCTCTAGAACTATCTCTTCTTCTCCCCCTCTCTCTAGAACTATCTCTTCTTCCCCCTCTCTCTAGAACTATCTCTTTTCCCCCTCTCTCTAGAACTATCTCTTCTTCCCCCTCTCTCTAGAACTATCTCTTCTTCCCCCTCTCTCTAGAACTATTTCTTTTCCCCTCTCTATATGGAACTATATCTACTTCCCCCCTCTCTCTAGAATTATCTCTTCTTCCCCCTCTCCCTAGAACTATATCTACTTCCCCCTCTCTCTAGAACTATCTCTTTTACCTCTCTCTCTCGAACTATCTCTTCTTCCCCCTCTCTATAGAATTATCTCTTCTTCCCCCGCTCTCTAGAACTATCTCTTCTTCCCCCTCTCTCAAGAACTATCTCTTCCCTCTTTCTCTAGAACACTCTCTTCTTCCCTCACTCAATAGAACTATCTCTTCTTCCGCACTCTCTCTAGAACTATCTCTTCTTCCCCCTCTCTCTAGAACTATCTCTTCTACACCCCTCTCTAGAACTATCACTTCCTCCCCCCTCTCTCTAGAACTATCTCTTCTTCCCCCCTCTCTCTAGAACTATCTCTTCTTCCCCCTCTCTCTAGAACTATCTCTTCTTCCCCCTCTCTCTAGAATTATCTCTTCTTCCCCCTCTCTCTAGAACTATCTCTTCTTCCCCCTCTCTCTAGAACTTTATCTACTTCCCCCCTCTCTCTACAACTATCTCTTTTACCCCTCTCGCTAGAACTATCTCTTCTTACCCCCCTCTATAGAACTATCTCTTATTCCCCTCTCTCTAGAACTATCTCTTCTCCCTCTCTCTCTAGAACTATCTCTTCTTCCCCCTCTCTCTAGAACTATGTCTTCTTCCCCCTCTCTCTAGAACTATCACTTCTTCCCCCTCTCTCTAGAACTATCTCTTCTTCCCCCTCTCTCTAGAACTAACTCTTTTCCCCCTCTCACTAGAACTATCTCTTCTTCCCCCTCTCTCTAGAATTATCTCTTCTTCCCCCGCTCTCTAGAACTATCTCTTCTTCCCCCTCTCTCTAGAACTATCTCTTCCCTCTTTCTCTAGAACACTCTCTTCTTCCCTCACTCAATAGAACTATCTCTTCTTCCCCACTCTCTCTAGAACTATCTCTTCTTCCCCCTCTCTCTAGAACTATCTCTTCTACCCCCCTCTCTAGAACTATCACTTCTTCCCCCCTCTCTCTAGAACTATCTCTTCTTCACCCCTCTCTCTAGAACTATCTCTTCTTGCTCCTCTCTCTAGAACTATCTCTTCTTCCCCCCTCTCTCTAGAACTATTTCTTTTCCCCCTCTCTCTCTGGAACTATATCTACTTCCCTCTCTCTCTAGAACTATCTCTTGTTCCCCCTCTCTCAAGAACTATCTCTTCTTCCCCCCTTTCTAGAACAATATCTACTTCCCCCTCTCTCTAGAACTATCTCTTATTACCACCTCTATAGAACTATCTCTTATTCCCCCTCTCTAGAACTATCTCTTCTTCTCCCCCTCTCTCTAGAACTATCTCTTCTTCCCCCTCTCTCTAGAACTATCTCTTTTACCCTCTCTCTCTGGAGCTATATCTACTTCCCTCTCTCTCTAGAACTATCTCTTGTTCCCCCTCTCTCAAGAACTATCTCTTCTTCCCCCCTTTCTAGAACAATATCTACTTCCCCCTCTCTCTAGAACTATCACTTTTACCCCTCTCTCTAGAACTATCTCTTATTACCACCTCTATAGAACTATCTCTTATTCCCCCTCTCTAGAACTATCTCTTCTTCTCCCCCTCTCTCTAGAACTATCTCTTCTTCCCCCTCTCTCTAGAACTATCTCTTTTCCCCCTCTCTCTAGAACTATCTCTTCTTCCCCCTCTCTCAAGAACTATCTCTTCTTCCCCCCTTTCTAGAACAATATCTACTTCCCCCTCTCTCTAGAACTATCACTTTTACCCCTCTCTCTAGAACTATCTCTTATTACCACCTCTATAGAACTATCTCTTATTCCCCCTCTCTAGAACTATCTCTTCTTCTCCCCCTGTCTCTAGAACTATCTCTTCTTCCCCCTCTCTCTAGAACTGTCTCTTCTTCCCCCCCTCTCTAGACCTATCTCATCTTCCCCCTCTCTGTAGAACTATAGTTTCTTCCCCCTCTCTCGATCTACTCTTCTTCCCCCCTCTCTAGAACAAACTCTCCCTTCCCTCCCTCTCACTAGAACTATCTCTTCATCCCCCTTTCTCTAGAACTATCTCTTTTTTCCCCCTCTCTCTAGAACTATCTCTTCTCCCCCCTTTATATATAACTATCTCTTCTCCCTACCTTTCTCTCTAGAACTATCTCTTCTTCCCCCCCCTCTCTCTAGAACTATCTCTTCTTCCCCCTCTCTCTAGAACTATCTGTTCTTCCCCCTCTCTCTAGAATTATCTCTTCTTCCCCCTCTCTCTAGAACTATCTCTTCTTCACACTCTCTCCAGAACTTTATCTACTTCCCCTCTCTCTCTCTAGAACTATCTCTTTTTACCACCTCTATAGAACTATCTCTTATTCCCCCTCTCTAGAACTATCTCTTCTTCTCCCCCTCTCTCTAGAACTATCTCTTCTTCCCCCTCTCTCTAGAACTATCTCTTTTCCCCCTCTCTCTAGAACTATCTCTTCTTCCCCCTCTCTCTAGAACTATCTCTTTTACCCTCTCTCTCTGGAGCTATATCTACTTCCCTCTCTCTCTAGAACTATCTCTTGTTCCCCCTCTCTCAAGAACTATCTCTTCTTCCCCCCTTTCTAGAACAATATCTACTTCCCCCTCTCTCTAGAACTATCACTTTTACCCCTCTCTCTAGAACTATCTCTTATTACCACCTCTATAGAACTATCTCTTATTCCCCCTCTCTAGAACTATCTCTTCTTCTCCCCCTCTCTCTAGAACTATCTCTTCTTCCCCCTCTCTCTAGAACTATCTCTTTTCCCCCTCTCTCTAGAACTATCTCTTCTTCCCCCTCTCTCAAGAACTATCTCTTCTTCCCCCCTTTCTAGAACAATATCTACTTCCCCCTCTCTCTAGAACTATCACTTTTACCCCTCTCTCTAGAACTATCTCTTATTACCACCTCTATAGAACTATCTCTTATTCCCCCTCTCTAGAACTATCTCTTCTTCTCCCCCTGTCTCTAGAACTATCTCTTCTTCCCCCTCTCTCTAGAACTGTCTCTTCTTCCCCCCCTCTCTAGACCTATCTCATCTTCCCCCTCTCTGTAGAACTATAGTTTCTTCCCCCTCTCTCGATCTACTCTTCTTCCCCCCTCTCTAGAACAAACTCTCCCTTCCCTCCCTCTCACTAGAACTATCTCTTCATCCCCCTTTCTCTAGAACTATCTCTTCTTTCCCCCTCTCTCTACAACTATCTCTTCTCCCCTCTTTATATATAACTATCTCTTCTCCCTACCTTTCTCTCTAGAACTTTCTCTTCCCCCCCCCCTCTCTCTAGAACTATCTCTTCTTCCCCCTCTCTCTAGAACTATCTTTTCTTCCCCCTCTCTCTAGAATTATCTCTTCTTCCCCCTCTCTCTAGAACTATCTCTTCTTCCCCATCTCTCTAGAACTATCTCTTCCCTCTTTCTCTAGAACACTCTCTTCTTCCCTCACTCAATAGAACTATCTCTTCTTCCGCACTCTCTCTAGAACTATCTCTTCTTCCCCCTCTCTCTAGAACTATCTCTTCTACCCCCTTCTCTAGAACTATCACTTCTCCCCCCCTCTCTCTAGAACTATCTCTTCTTCCCCCCTCTCTCTAGAACTATCTCTTCTTCCCCCTCTCTCTAGAGCTATCTTTTCTTCCCCCTCTCTCTAGAACTATCTCTTCTTCCCCCTCTCTCTAGAACTATCTCTTCTACCCCCCTCTCTAGAACTATCACTTCTTCCCCCCTCTTTCTAGAACTATCTCTTCTTCCCCCCTCTCTCTAGAACTATCTCTTCTTCCCCCTCTCTCTAGAACTATCTCTTCTTCCCCCTCTCTCTAGAATTATCTCTTCTTCCCCCTCTCTCTAGAATTATCTCTTCTTCTCCCCCTCTCTCTAGAACTATCTCTTCTCCCTCTCTCTCTAGAACTATCTCTTCTTCCCCCTCTCTCTAGAACTATGTCTTCTTCCCCCTCTCTCTAGAACTATCACTTCTTCCCCCTCTCTCTAGAACTATCTCTTCTTCCCCCTCTCTCTAGAACTAACTCTTTTCCCCCTCTCTCTAGAACTATCTCTTCTTCCCCCTCTCTCTAGAATTATCTCTTCTTCCCCCGCTCTCTAGAACTATCTCTTCTTCCCCCTCTCTCTAGAACTATCTCTTCTTCCCCCTCTCTCTAGAATTATCTCTTCTTCCTCCGCTCTCTAGAACTATCTCTTCTTCCCCACTCTCTCTAGAACTATCTCTTCTTCCCCCTCTCTCTAGAACTATCTCTTCTACCCCCCTCTCTAGAACTATCACTTCTTCCCCCCTCTCTCTAGAACTATCTCTTCTTCACCCCTCTCTCTAGAACTATCTCTTCTTCCCCCTCTCTCTAGAACTATCTCTTCTTCCCCCCTCTCTCTAGAACTATTTCTTGTCCCCCTCTCTCTCTGGAACTATATGTACTTCCCTCTCTCTCTAGAACTATCTCTTGTTCCCCCTCTCTCAAGAACTATCTCTTCTTCCCCCCTTTCTAGAACAATATCTACTTCCCCCTCTCTCTAGAACTATCACTTTTACCCCTCTCTCTAGAACTATCTCTTATTACCACCTCTATAGAACTATCTCTTATTCCCCCTCTCTAGAACTATCTCTTCTTCTCCCCCTCTCTCTAGAACTATCTCTTCTTCCCCCTCTCTCTAGAACTATCTCTTCATCCCCCTTTCTCTAGAACTATCTCTTCTTTCCCCCTCTCTCTAGAACTATCTCTTCTCCCCCCTTTATATATAACTATCTCTTCTCCCTACCTTTCTCTCTAGAACTATCTCTTCTTCCCCCCCCTCTCTCTAGAACTATCTCTTCTTCCCCCTCTCTCTAGAACTATCTCTTCTTCCCCCTCTCTCTAGAATTATCTCTTCTTCCCCCTCTCTCTAGAACTATCTCTTCTTCACACTCTCTCCAGAACTTTATCTACTTCCCCTCTCTCTCTAGAACTATCTCTTTTACCCCTCTCGCTAGAACTATCTCTTCTTACCCCCCTCTATAGAACTATCTCTTATTCCCCTCTCTCTAGAACTATCTCTTCTTCTCCCCCTCTCTCTAGAACTATCTATTCTCCCCCCTCTCTCTAGAACTATCTCTTCTTCCCCCTCTCTCTAGAACTATCTTTTCTTCCCCCTCTCTCTAGAACTATCTCTTCTTCCCCCTCTCTCTAGAACTATCTCTTCTTCCCCCTCTCTCTAGAACTAACTCTTTTCCCCCTCTCTCTAGAACTATCTCTTCTTCCCCCTCTCTATAGAATTATCTCTTCTTCCCCCGCTCTCTAGAACTATCTCTTCTTCCCCATCTCTCTAGAACTATCTCTTCCCTCTTTCTCTAGAACACTCTCTTCTTCCCTCACTCAATAGAACTATCTCTTCTTCCGCACTCTCTCTAGAACTATCTCTTCTTCCCCCTCTCTCTAGAACTATCTTTTCTTCCCCCTCTCTCTAGAACTATCTCTTCTTCCCCCTCTCTCTAGAACTATCTCTTCTACCCCCCTCTCTAGAACTATCACTTCTTCCCCCCTCTCTCTAGAACTATCTCTTCTTCCCCCTCTCTCTAGAACTATCTCTTCTTCCCCCCTCTCTCTAGAACTATCTCTTCTTCCCCCTCTCTCTAGAACTATCTTTTCTTCCCCCTCTCTCTAGAACTATCTCTTCTTCCCCCTCTCTCTAGAACTATCTCTTCTACCCCCCTCTCTAGAACTATCACTTCTTCCCCCCTCTCTCTAGAACTATCTCTTCTTCCCCCCTCTCTCTAGAACTATCTCTTCTTCCCCCCTCTCTCTAGAACTATCTCTTCTTCCCCCTCTCTCTAGAACTATCTCTTCTTCCCCCTCTCTCTAGAATTATCTCTTCTTCCCCCTCTCTCTAGAACTATCTCTTCTTCCCCCTCTCTCTAGAACTTTATCTACTTCCCCCCTCTCTCTACAACTATCTCTTTTACCCCTCTCGCTAGAACTATCTCTTCTTACCCCCCTCTATAGAACTATCTCTTATTCCCCTCTCTCTAGAACTATCTCTTCTTCTCCCCCTCTCTCTAGAACTATCTCTTCTCCCTCTCTCTCTAGAACTATCTCTTCTTCCCCCTCTCTCTAGAACTATGTCTTCTTCCCCCTCTCTCTAGAACTATCACTTCTTCCCCCTCTCTCTAGAACTATCTCTTCTTCCCCCTCTCTCTAGAACTAACTCTTTTCCCCCTCTCTCTAGAACTATCTCTTCTTCCCCCTCTCTCTAGAATTATCTCTTCTTCCCCCGCTCTCTAGAACTATCTCTTCTTCCCCTTCTCTCTAGAACTATCTCTTCTTCCCCCTCTCTCTAGAATTATCTCTTCTTCCCCCGCTCTGCAGAACTATCTCTTCTTCCCCACTCTCTCTAGAACTATCTCTTCTTCCCCCTCTCTCTAGAACTATCTCTTCTACCCCCCTCTCTAGAACTATCACTTCTTCCCCCCTCTCTCTAGAACTATCTCTTCTTCACCCCTCTCTCTAGAACTATCTCTTCTTCCCCCTCTCTCTAGAACTATCTCTTTTTCCCCCCTCTCTCTAGAACTATTTCTTTTCCCCCTCTCTCTCTGGAACTATATCTACTTCCCTCTCTCTCTAGAACTATCTCTTGTTCCCCCTCTCTCAAGAACTATCTCTTCTTCCCCCCTTTCTAGAACAATATCTACTTCCCCCTCTCTCTAGAACTATCACTTTTACCCCTCTCTCTAGAACTATCTCTTATTACCACCTCTATAGAACTATCTCTTATTCCCCCTCTCTAGAACTATCTCTTCTTCTCCCCCTCTCTCTAGAACTATCTCTTCTTCCCCCTCTCTCTAGAACTATCTCTTTTCCCCCTCTCTCTAGAACTATCTCTTCTTCCCCCTCTCTCTAGAACTATCTCTTTTACCCTCTCTCTCTGGAGCTATATCTACTTCCCTCTCTCTCTAGAACTATCTCTTGTTCCCCCTCTCTCAAGAACTATCTCTTCTTCCCCCCTTTCTAGAACAATATGTACTTCCCCCTCTCTCTAGAACTATCACTTTTACCCCTCTCTCTAGAACTATCTCTTATTACCACCTCTATAGAACTATCTCTTATTCCCCCTCTCTAGAACTATCTCTTCTTCTCCCCCTCTCTCTAGAACTATCTCTTCTTACCCCTCTCTCTAGAACTATCTCTTTTCCCCCTCTCTCTAGAACTATCTCTTCTTCCCCCTCTCTCAAGAACTATCTCTTCTTCCCCCCTTTCTAGAACAATATCTACTTCCCCCTCTCTCTAGAACTATCACTTTTACCCCTCTCTCTAGAACTATCTCTTATTACCACCTCTATAGAACTATCTCTTATTCCCCCTCTCTAGAACTATCTCTTCTTCTCCCCCTGTCTCTAGAACTATCTCTTCTTCCCCCTCTCTCTAGAACTGTCTCTTCTTCCCCCCCTCTCTAGACCTATCTCATCTTCCCCCTCTCTGTAGAACTATAGTTTCTTCCCCCTCTCTCGATCTACTCTTCTTCCCCCCTCTCTAGAACAAACTCTCCCTTCCCTCCCTCTCACTAGAACTATCTCTTCATCCCCCTTTCTCTAGAACTATCTCTTCTTTCCCCCTCTCTCTAGAACTATCTCTTCTCCCCCCTTTATATATAACTATCTCTTCTCCCTACCTTTCTCTCTAGAACTATCTCTTCTTCCCCCCCCCTCTCTCTAGAACTATCTCTTCTTCCCCCTCTCTCTAGAACTATCTCTTCTTCCCCCTCTCTCTAGAATTATCTCTTCTTCCCCCTCTCTCTAGAACTATCTCTTCTTCACACTCTCTCCAGAATTTTATCTACTTCCCCTCTCTCTCTAGAACTATCTCTTTTACCCCTCTCGCTAGAACTATCTCTTCTTACCCCCCTCTATAGAACTATCTCTTATTCCCCTCTCTCTAGAACTATCTCTTCTTCTCCCCCTCTCTCTAGAACCATCTCTTCTTCTCCCCCTCTCTCTAGAACTATCTATTCTCCCCCCTCTCTCTAGAACTATCTCTTCTTCCCCCTCTCTCTAGAACTATCTTTTCTTCCCCCTCTCTCTAGAACTATCTCTTCTTCCCCCTCTCTCGAGAACTATCTCTTCTTCCCCCTCTCTCTAGAACTAACTCTTTTCCCCCTCTCTCTAGAACTATCTCTTCTTCCCCCTCTCTATAGAATTATCTCTTCTTCCCCCGCTCTCTAGAACTATCTCTTCTTCCCCATCTCTCTAGAACTATCTCTTCCCTTTTTCTCTAGAACACTCTCTTCTTCCCTCACTCAATAGAACTATCTCTTCTTCCCCCTCTCTCTAGAACTATCTCTTCTACCCCCTTCTCTAGAACTATCACTTCTTCCCCCCTCTCTCTAGAACTATCTCTTCTTCCCCCCTCTCTCTAGAACTATCTCTTCTTCCCCCTCTCTCTAGAACTATCTTTTCTTCCCCCTCTCTCTAGAATTATCTCTTCTTCCCCCTCTCTCTAGAACTATCTCTTCTTCCCCCTCTCTCTAGAACTTTATCTACTTCCCCCCTGTCTCTACAACTATCTCTTTTACCCCTCTCGCTAGAACTATCTCTTCTTACCCCCCTCTATAGAACTATCTCTTATTCCCCTCTCTCTAGAACTATCTCTTCCCTCTTTCTCTAGAACACTCCCTTCTTCCCTCACTCAATAGAACTATCTCTTCTTCCCCACTCTCTCTAGAACTATCTCTTCTTCCCCCTCTCTCTAGAACTATCTCTTCTACCCCCCTCTCTAGAACTATCACTTCTTCCCCCCTCTCTCTAGAACTATCTCTTCTTCACCCCTCTCTCTAGAACTATCTCTTCTTCCCCCTCTCTCTAGAACTATCTCTTCTTCCCCCCTCTCTCTAGAACTATTTCTTTTCCCCCTCTCTCTCTGGAACTATATCTACTTCCCTCTCTCTCTAGAACTATCTCTTGTTCCCCCTCTCTCAAGAACTATCTCTTCTTCCCCCCTTTCTAGAACAATATCTACTTCCCCCTCTCTCTAGAACTATCACTTTTACCCCTCTCTCTAGAACTATCTCTTATTACCACCTCTATAGAACTATCTCTTATTCCCCCTCTCTAGAACTATCTCTTCTTCTCCCCCTCTCTCTAGAACTATCTCTTCTTCCCCCTCTCTCTAGAACTATCTCTTTTCCCCATCTCTCTAGAACTATCTCTTCTTCCCCCTCTCTCTAGAACTATCTCTTTTACCCTCTCTCTCTGGAGCTATATCTACATCCCCCTCTCTCTAGAACTATCTCTTCTTCCCCCTCTCTCTAGAACTAGCTCTTCTTCCCCGCTCTCTCTAGAACTATTTCTTTTCCCCCTCTCTATCCGGAACTATATCTACTTACACCCTCTCTCTAGAATTATCTCTACTTCCCACTCTCTCTAGAACTATATCTACTTTCCCCCTCTCTCTAGAACTATCTCTTTTACCCCTCTCTCTAGAACTATCGCTTCTTCCCTCTTTCTCTACAACTATCTCTTCTTTCCCCTCTCTCTAGAACTATCTCTTCTTCCCCATCTCTATAGAACTATCTGTTCTTCCCCCTCTCTCTAGAATTACCTCTCACTCCCCTCTCTATAGAACTATCTCTTCTCCCCCCTCTCGCTAGAAATATCGCTTCTTCAACCTTTCTCTAGAACTATCTCTTCTTCCCCCTCTCTCTAGAACTGTCTCTTCTTCCGCCCATCTCTCCAGAACTATCTCTTCTTCCCCCCTCTCTAGACCTATCTCTTCTTCCCTCTCTCTGTAGAACTATAGTTTCTTCCCCCTCTCTCGATCTATCTCTTCTTCCCCCCTCTCTAGAACAATCTCTTCTTCCCTCCCTCTCTCTAGAACTATCTCTTCTTCCCCCTCTCTCTAGAACTATCTCTTCTTCCCCCCTCTCTCTACAACTATCTCTTCTTCCCCACTCTCTCTAGAACTATCTCTCCTTCCCCCTCTCTATATAACTATCTCTTCTCCCCCCCTTTCTCTCTAGAACTATCTCTTCTTCCCCCCTCTCTATAGAACTATCTCTTCTTCCTTCTTTCTCTAGAACTATCTCTTCTTTCTCCTCTCTCTAGAACTATCTCTTCTTCCCCCTCTCTATAGAACTATCTCTTCTTCCCCACTCTCTCTAGAACTATCTCTTCTTCCCTCTTTCTCTCTCGAACTATCACTTCTTCCCCCCTCGCTCTAGAACTATCTCTTCGTCCCCCTCTCTCTAGAACTATCTCTTCTTTCCCCCTCGCTCTAGAACTATCTCTTCTTCCCCCTCTCTCTAGAACTATCTGTTGTTCCCCCTCTCTCTAGAATTATCTCTCACTCCCTCTCTATAGAACTATCTCTTCTCCCCCCTCTCGCTAGAAATATCGCTTCTTCCCCCTGTCTCTAGAACTATCTCTTCGTCCCCCTCTCTCTAGAACTATCTCTTCTTCCCCCTCTCTAGACCTATCTCTTCTTCCCCCTCTCTGTAGAACTATAGTTTCTTCCCCCTCTCTCGATCTATCTCTTCTTCCCCCCCCTATCTAGAACAATCTTTTCTTCACTCCCTCTCACTAGAACTATCTCTTCATCCCCCTCTCCCTAGATCTATCTCTTCTTCCCCTTCTCTCTAGAACTATCTCTTCTCCCCCCTCTCGATAGAAATATCGCTTCTTCCCCCTGTCTCTAGAACTATCTCTTCTTCCCCCTCTCTCTAGAACTGTCTCTTCTTCCCCCTCTCTCTAGAACTACCTCTTCTTCCCCCCTCTCTCTACAACTATCTCTTCTTCCCCACTCTCTCTAGAACTATCTCTTCTTCCCCCGCTCTGCAGAACTATCTCTTCTTCCCCACTCTCTCTAGAACTATCTCTTCTTCCCCCTCTCTCTAGAACTATCTCTTCTACCCCCCTCTCTAGAACTATCACTTCTTCCCCCCTCTCTCTAGAACTATCTCTTCTTCACCCCTCTCTCTAGAACTATCTCTTTTTCCCCCCTCTCTCTAGAACTATTTCTTTTCCCCCTCTCTCTCTGGAACTATATCTACTTCCCTCTCTCTCTAGAACTATCTCTTGTTCCCCCTCTCTCAAGAACTATCACTTCTTCCCCCCTTTCTAGAACAATATCTACTTCCCCCTCTCTCTAGAACTATCACTTTTACCCCTCTCTCTAGAACTATCTCTTATTACCACCTCTATAGAACTATCTCTTATTCCCCCTCTCTAGAACTATCTCTTCTTCTCCCCCTCTCTCTAGAACTATCTCTTCTTACCCCTCTCTCTAGAACTATCTCTTTTCCCCCTCTCTCTAGAACTATCTCTTCTTCCCCCTCTCTCAAGAACTATCTCTTCTTCCCCCCTTTCTAGAACAATATCTACTTCCCCCTCTCTCTAGAACTATCACTTTTACCCCTCTCTCTAGAACTATCTCTTATTACCACCTCTATAGAACTATCTCTTATTCCCCCTCTCTAGAACTATCTCTTCTTCTCCCCCTGTCTCTAGAACTATCTCTTCTTCCCCCTCTCTCTAGAACTGTCTCTTCTTCCCCCCCTCTCTAGACCTATCTCATCTTCCCCCTCTCTGTAGAACTATAGTTTCTTCCCCCTCTCTCGATCTACTCTTCTTCCCCCCTCTCTAGAACAAACTCTCCCTTCCCTCCCTCTCACTAGAACTATCTCTTCATCCCCCTTTCTCTAGAACTATCTCTTCTTTCCCCCTCTCTCTAGAACTATCTCTTCTCCCCCCTTTATATATAACTATCTCTTCTCCCTACCTTTCTCTCTAGAACTATCTCTTCTTCCCCCCCCCCTCTCTCTAGAACTATCTCTTCTTCCCCCTCTCTCTAGAACTATCTCTTCTTCCCCCTCTCTCTAGAATTATCTCTTCTTCCCCCTCTCTCTAGAACTATCTCTTCTTCACACTCTCTCCAGAACTTTATCTACTTCCCCTCTCTCTCTAGAACTATCTCTTTTACCCCTCTCGCTAGAACTATCTCTTCTTACCCCCCTCTATAGAACTATCTCTTATTCCCCTCTCTCTAGAACTATCTCTTCTTCTCCCCCTCTCTCTAGAACCATCTCTTCTTCTCCCCCTCTCTCTAGAACTATCTATTCTCCCCCCTCTCTCTAGAACTATCTCTTCTTCCCCCTCTCTCTAGAACTATCTTTTCTTCCCCCTCTCTCTAGAACTATCTCTTCTTCCCCCTCTCTCGAGAACTATCTCTTCTTCCCCCTCTCTCTAGAACTAACTCTTTTCCCCCTCTCTCGAGAACTATCTCTTCTTCCCCCTCTCTATAGAATTATCTCTTCTTCCCCCGCTCTCTAGAACTATCTCTTCTTCCCCATCTCTCTAGAACTATCTCTTCCCTTTTTCTCTAGAACACTCTCTTCTTCCCTCACTCAATAGAACTATCTCTTCTTCCCCCTCTCTCTAGAACTATCTCTTCTACCCCCTTCTCTAGAACTATCACTTCTTCCCCCCTCTCTCTAGAACTATCTCTTCTTCCCCCCTCTCTCTAGAACTATCTCTTCTTCCCCCTCTCTCTAGAACTATCTTTTCTTCCCCCTCTCTCTAGAATTATCTCTTCTTCCCCCTCTCTCTAGAACTATCTCTTCTTCCCCCTCTCTCTAGAACTTTATCTACTTCCCCCCTGTCTCTACAACTATCTCTTTTACCCCTCTCGCTAGAACTATCTCTTCTTACCCCCCTCTATAGAACTATCTCTTATTCCCCTCTCTCTAGAACTATCTCTTCCCTCTTTCTCTAGAACACTCCCTTCTTCCCTCACTCAATAGAACTATCTCTTCTTCCCCACTCTCTCTAGAACTATCTCTTCTTCCCCCTCTCTCTAGAACTATCTCTTCTACCCCCCTCTCTAGAACTATCACTTCTTCCCCCCTCTCTCTAGAACTATCTCTTCTTCACCCCTCTCTCTAGAACTATCTCTTCTTCCCCCTCTCTCTAGAACTATCTCTTCTTCCCCCCTCTCTCTAGAACTATTTCTTTTCCCCCTCTCTCTCTGGAACTATATCTACTTCCCTCTCTCTCTAGAACTATCTCTTGTTCCCCCTCTCTCAAGAACTATCTCTTCTTCCCCCCTTTCTAGAACAATATCTACTTCCCCCTCTCTCTAGAACTATCACTTTTACCCCTCTCTCTAGAACTATCTCTTATTACCACCTCTATAGAACTATCTCTTATTCCCCCTCTCTAGAACTATCTCTTCTTCTCCCCCTCTCTCTAGAACTATCTCTTCTTCCCCCTCTCTCTAGAACTATCTCTTTTCCCCATCTCTCTAGAACTATCTCTTCTTCCCCCTCTCTCTAGAACTATCTCTTTTACCCTCTCTCTCTGGAGCTATATCTACATCCCCCTCTCTCTAGAACTATCTCTTCTTCCCCCTCTCTCTAGAACTAGCTCTTCTTCCCCGCTCTCTCTAGAACTATTTCTTTTCCCCCTCTCTATCCGGAACTATATCTACTTACACCCTCTCTCTAGAATTATCTCTACTTCCCACTCTCTCTAGAACTATATCTACTTTCCCCCTCTCTCTAGAACTATCTCTTTTACCCCTCTCTCTAGAACTATCGCTTCTTCCCTCTTTCTCTACAACTATCTCTTCTTTCCCCTCTCTCTAGAACTATCTCTTCTTCCCCATCTCTATAGAACTATCTGTTCTTCCCCCTCTCTCTAGAATTACCTCTCACTCCCCTCTCTATAGAACTATCTCTTCTCCCCCCTCTCGCTAGAAATATCGCTTCTTCAACCTTTCTCTAGAACTATCTCTTCTTCCCCCTCTCTCTAGAACTGTCTCTTCTTCCGCCCATCTCTCCAGAACTATCTCTTCTTCCCCCCTCTCTAGACCTATCTCTTCTTCCCTCTCTCTGTAGAACTATAGTTTCTTCCCCCTCTCTCGATCTATCTCTTCTTCCCCCCTCTCTAGAACAATCTCTTCTTCCCTCCCTCTCTCTAGAACTATCTCTTCTTCCCCCTCTCTCTAGAACTATCTCTTCTTCCCCCCTCTCTCTACAACTATCTCTTCTTCCCCACTCTCTCTAGAACTATCTCTCCTTCCCCCTCTCTATATAACTATCTCTTCTCCCCCCCTTTCTCTCTAGAACTATCTCTTCTTCCCCCCTCTCTATAGAACTATCTCTTCTTCCTTCTTTCTCTAGAACTATCTCTTCTTTCTCCTCTCTCTAGAACTATCTCTTCTTCCCCCTCTCTATAGAACTATCTCTTCTTCCCCACTCTCTCTAGAACTATCTCTTCTTCCCTCTTTCTCTCTCGAACTATCACTTCTTCCCCCCTCGCTCTAGAACTATCTCTTCGTCCCCCTCTCTCTAGAACTATCTCTTCTTTCCCCCTCGCTCTAGAACTATCTCTTCTTCCCCCTCTCTCTAGAACTATCTGTTGTTCCCCCTCTCTCTAGAATTATCTCTCACTCCCTCTCTATAGAACTATCTCTTCTCCCCCCTCTCGCTAGAAATATCGCTTCTTCCCCCTGTCTCTAGAACTATCTCTTCGTCCCCCTCTCTCTAGAACTATCTCTTCTTCCCCCTCTCTAGACCTATCTCTTCTTCCCCCTCTCTGTAGAACTATAGTTTCTTCCCCCTCTCTCGATCTATCTCTTCTTCCCCCCCCTATCTAGAACAATCTTTTCTTCACTCCCTCTCACTAGAACTATCTCTTCATCCCCCTCTCCCTAGATCTATCTCTTCTTCCCCTTCTCTCTAGAACTATCTCTTCTCCCCCCTCTCGATAGAAATATCGCTTCTTCCCCCTGTCTCTAGAACTATCTCTTCTTCCCCCTCTCTCTAGAACTGTCTCTTCTTCCCCCTCTCTCTAGAACTACCTCTTCTTCCCCCCTCTCTCTACAACTATCTCTTCTTCCCCACTCTCTCTAGAACTATCTCTTCTTCCCCCGCTCTGCAGAACTATCTCTTCTTCCCCACTCTCTCTAGAACTATCTCTTCTTCCCCCTCTCTCTAGAACTATCTCTTCTACCCCCCTCTCTAGAACTATCACTTCTTCCCCCCTCTCTCTAGAACTATCTCTTCTTCACCCCTCTCTCTAGAACTATCTCTTTTTCCCCCCTCTCTCTAGAACTATTTCTTTTCCCCCTCTCTCTCTGGAACTATATCTACTTCCCTCTCTCTCTAGAACTATCTCTTGTTCCCCCTCTCTCAAGAACTATCACTTCTTCCCCCCTTTCTAGAACAATATCTACTTCCCCCTCTCTCTAGAACTATCACTTTTACCCCTCTCTCTAGAACTATCTCTTATTACCACCTCTATAGAACTATCTCTTATTCCCCCTCTCTAGAACTATCTCTTCTTCTCCCCCTCTCTCTAGAACTATCTCTTCTTACCCCTCTCTCTAGAACTATCTCTTTTCCCCCTCTCTCTAGAACTATCTCTTCTTCCCCCTCTCTCAAGAACTATCTCTTCTTCCCCCCTTTCTAGAACAATATCTACTTCCCCCTCTCTCTAGAACTATCACTTTTACCCCTCTCTCTAGAACTATCTCTTATTACCACCTCTATAGAACTATCTCTTATTCCCCCTCTCTAGAACTATCTCTTCTTCTCCCCCTGTCTCTAGAACTATCTCTTCTTCCCCCTCTCTCTAGAACTGTCTCTTCTTCCCCCCCTCTCTAGACCTATCTCATCTTCCCCCTCTCTGTAGAACTATAGTTTCTTCCCCCTCTCTCGATCTACTCTTCTTCCCCCCTCTCTAGAACAAACTCTCCCTTCCCTCCCTCTCACTAGAACTATCTCTTCATCCCCCTTTCTCTAGAACTATCTCTTCTTTCCCCCTCTCTCTAGAACTATCTCTTCTCCCCCCTTTATATATAACTATCTCTTCTCCCTACCTTTCTCTCTAGAACTATCTCTTCTTCCCCCCCTCTCTCTAGAACTATCTCTTCTTCCCCCTCTCTCTAGAACTATCTCTTCTTCCCCCTCTCTCTAGAATTATCTCTTCTTCCCCCTCTCTCTAGAACTATCTCTTCTTCACACTCTCTCCAGAACTTTATCTACTTCCCCTCTCTCTCTAGAACTATCTCTTTTACCCCTCTCGCTAGAACTATCTCTTCTTACCCCCCTCTATAGAACTATCTCTTATTCCCCTCTCTCTAGAACTATCTCTTCTTCTCCCCCTCTCTCTAGAACCATCTCTTCTTCTCCCCCTCTCTCTAGAACTATCTATTCTCCCCCCTCTCTCTAGAACTATCTCTTCTTCCCCCTCTCTCTAGAACTATCTTTTCTTCCCCCTCTCTCTAGAACTATCTCTTCTTCCCCCTCTCTCGAGAACTATCTCTTCTTCCCCCTCTCTCTAGAACTAACTCTTTTCCCCCTCTCTCGAGAACTATCTCTTCTTCCCCCTCTCTATAGAATTATCTCTTCTTCCCCCGCTCTCTAGAACTATCTCTTCTTCCCCATCTCTCTAGAACTATCTCTTCCCTTTTTCTCTAGAACACTCTCTTCTTCCCTCACTCAATAGAACTATCTCTTCTTCCGCACTCTCTCTAGAACTATCTCTTCTTCCCCCTCTCTCTAGAACTATCTCTTCTACCCCCTTCTCTAGAACTATCACTTCTTCCCCCCTCTCTCTAGAACTATCTCTTCTTCCCCCCTCTCTCTAGAACTATCTCTTCTTCCCCCTCTCTCTAGAACTATCTTTTCTTCCCCCTCTCTCTAGAATTATCTCTTCTTCCCCCTCTCTCTAGAACTATCTCTTCTTCCCCCTCTCTCTAGAACTTTATCTACTTCCCCCCTCTCTCTACAACTATCTCTTTTACCCCTCTCGCTAGAACTATCTCTTCTTACCCCCCTCTATAGAACTATCTCTTATTCCCCTCTCTCTAGAACTATCTCTTCCCTCTTTCTCTAGAACACTCCCTTCTTCCCTCACTCAATAGAACTATCTCTTCTTCCCCACTCTCTCTAGAACTATCTCTTCTTCCCCCTCTCTCTAGAACTATCTCTTCTACCCCCCTCTCTAGAACTATCACTTCTTCCCCCCTCTCTCTAGAACTATCTCTTCTTCACCCCTCTCTCTAGAACTATCTCTTCTTCCCCCTCTCTCTAGAACTATCTCTTCTTCCCCCCTCTCTCTAGAACTATTTCTTTTCCCCCTCTCTCTCTGGAACTATATCTACTTCCCTCTCTCTCTAGAACTATCTCTTGTTCCCCCTCTCTCAAGAACTATCTCTTCTTCCCCCCTTTCTAGAACAATATCTACTTCCCCCTCTCTCTAGAACTATCACTTTTACCCCTCTCTCTAGAACTATCTCTTATTACCACCTCTATAGAACTATCTCTTATTCCCCCTCTCTAGAACTATCTCTTCTTCTCCCCCTCTCTCTAGAACTATCTCTTCTTCCCCCTCTCTCTAGAACTATCTCTTTTCCCCATCTCTCTAGAACTATCTCTTCTTCCCCCTCTCTCTAGAACTATCTCTTTTACCCTCTCTCTCTGGAGCTATATCTACATCCCCCTCTCTCTAGAACTATCTCTTCTTCCCCCTCTCTCTAGAACTAGCTCTTCTTCCCCCCTCTCTCTAGAACTATTTCTTTTCCCCCTCTCTATCCGGAACTATATCTACTTACACCCTCTCTCTAGAATTATCTCTACTTCCCACTCTCTCTAGAACTATATCTACTTTCCCCCTCTCTCTAGAACTATCTCTTTTACCCCTCTCTCTAGAACTATCGCTTCTTCCCTCTTTCTCTACAACTATCTCTTCTTTCCCCTCTCTCTAGAACTATCTCTTCTTCCCCATCTCTATAGAACTATCTGTTCTTCCCCCTCTCTCTAGAATTACCTCTCACTCCCCTCTCTATAGAACTATCTCTTCTCCCCCCTCTCGCTAGAAATATCGCTTCTTCAACCTTTCTCTAGAACTATCTCTTCTTCCCCCTCTCTCCAGAACTATCTCTTCTTCCCCCCTCTCTAGACCTATCTCTTCTTCCCTCTCTCTGTAGAACTATAGTTTCTTCCCCCTCTCTCGATCTATCTCTTCTTCCCCCCTCTCTAGAACAATCTCTTCTTCCCTCCCTCTCTCTAGAACTATCTCTTCTTCCCCCTCTCTCTAGAACTATCTCTTCTTCCCCCCTCTCTCTACAACTATCTCTTCTTCCCCACTCTCTCTAGAACTATCTCTCCTTCCCCCTCTCTATATAACTATCTCTTCTCCCCCCCTTTCTCTCTAGAACTATCTCTTCTTCCCCCCTCTCTATAGAACTATCTCTTCTTCCTTCTTTCTCTAGAACTATCTCTTCTTTCTCCTCTCTCTAGAACTATCTCTTCTTCCCCCTCTCTATAGAACTATCTCTTCTTCCCCACTCTCTCTAGAACTATCTCTTCTTCCCTCTTTCTCTCTCGAACTATCACTTCTTCCCCCCTCGCTCTAGAACTATCTCTTCGTCCCCCTCTCTCTAGAACTATCTCTTCTTTCCCCCTCGCTCTAGAACTATCTCTTCTTCCCCCTCTCTCTAGAACTATCTGTTGTTCCCCCTCTCTCTAGAATTATCTCTCACTCCCTCTCTATAGAACTATCTCTTCTCCCCCCTCTCGCTAGAAATATCGCTTCTTCCCCCTGTCTCTAGAACTATCTCTTCGTCCCCCTCTCTCTAGAACTATCTCTTCTTCCCCCTCTCTAGACCTATCTCTTCTTCCCCCTCTCTGTAGAACTATAGTTTCTTCCCCCTCTCTCGATCTATCTCTTCTTCCCCCCCCTATCTAGAACAATCTTTTCTTCACTCCCTCTCACTAGAACTATCTCTTCATCCCCCTCTCCCTAGATCTATCTCTTCTTCCCCTTCTCTCTAGAACTATCTCTTCTTCCCCCTCTCTCTAGAACTGTCTCTTCTTCCCCCTCTCTCTAGAACTACCTCTTCTTCCCCCCTCTCTCTACAACTATCTCTTCTTCCCCACTCTCTCTAGAACTATCTCTTCTCCCCGCGATATATATAACTATCTCTTCTCCCTACCTTTCTCTCTAGAACTATCTCTTCTTCCCCCCTCTCTCTAGAACTATCTCTTCTTCCCCCTCTCTCTAGAACTATCTCTTCTTCCCCCTCTCTCTAGAATTATCTCTTCTTCCCCTTCTCTCTAGAACTATCTCTTCTACCCCCTCTCTCTAGGATTATATCTACTTCCCCCCTCTCTCTAGAACTATCTCTTTTACCCCTCTCTCTCGAACTATCTCTTCTTACCCCCCTCTATAGAACTATCTCTTATTCCCCCCTCTCTAGAACTATCTCTTCTTCTCCCCCTCTCTCTAGAACTATCTCTTCTTCCCCCTCTTTCTAGAACTATCTCTTTTCACCCTCTCTCTAGAACTATCTCTTCTTCCCCCTCTCTCTAGAACTGTCTCTTCTTCCCCCTCTCTCTAGTACTATCTCTTCTTCGCCCCTCTCTCTACAACTATCTCTTCTTCCCCACTCTCTCTAGAACTATCTCTTCTCCCCCCGATATATATAACTATCTCTTCTCCCTACCTTTCTCTCTAGAACTATCTCTTCTTCCCCCCTCTCTCTAGAACTATCTCTTCTCCCCCCTCTCTCTAGAACTATCTCTTCTTCCCCCTCTCTCTAGAATTATCTCTTCTTCCCCTTCTCTCTAGAACTATCTCTTCTACCCCCTCTCTCTAGGACTATATCTACTTCCCCCCTCTCTCTAGAACTATCTCTTTTACCCCTCTCTCTAGAACTATCTCTTCTTACCCCCCTCTATAGAACTATCTCTTATTCCCCCCTCTCTAGAACTATCTCTTCTCACCCTCTCTCTAGAACTATCTCTTGTTCCCCCTCTCTCTAGAACTATCTCTTCATCCCCCTCTCTCTAGAACTAACTCTTTACCCCCTCTCTCTAGAACTATCTCTTCTTCCCCCTCTCTCTAGAACTATCTCTTATCCCCCTCTCTCTAGAACTATCTCTTCTTTCCCCTGTCTCTAGAACTATCTCTTCTTCCCCCTCTCTCTAGAATTATCTCTTTTACCCTCTCTCTAGAACTATCTCTTCTTACCACCTCTATAGAACTATCTCTTATTACACCTCTCTAGAACTATCTCTTCTTCTCCCCCTCTCTCTAGAACTATCTCTTCTTCCCCCTCTTTCTAGAACTATCTCTTTTCACCCTCTCTCTAGAACTATCTCTTCTCCCCCCTCTCTCTAGAACTATCTCTTCTTCCCCCTCTCTCTAGAATTATCTCTTCTTCCCCTTCTCTCTAGAACTATCTCTTCTACCCCCTCTCTCTAGGACTATATCTACTTCCCCCCTCTCTCTAGAACTATCTCTTTTACCCCTCTCTCTAGAACTATCTCTTCTTACCCCCCTCTATAGAACTATCTCTTACTCCCCCCTCTCTAGAACGATCTCTTCTCACCCTCTCTCTAGAACTATCTCCTCTTCCCCCTCTCTCTAGAACTATCTCTTGTTCCCCCTCTTTCCAGAACTATCTCTTCTTCCCCCTCTCTTTAGAACTATCTCTTCATCCCCCTCTCTCTAGAACTAACTCTTTACCCCCTCTCTCTAGAACTATCTCTTCTTCCCCCTCTCTCTAGAACTATCTCTTATCCCCCTCTCTCTAGAACTATCTCTTCTTTCCCCTGTCTCTAGAACTATCTCTTCTTCCCCCTCTCTCTAGAATTATCTCTTTTACCCTCTCTCTCTGGAACTATATCTACATCCCCCCCTCTCTCTAGAACTATCTCTTCTTCCCCCCTCTCTCTAGAACTATTTCTTTTCCCCCTCTCTCTCTGGAATTATATCTACTTCCCCTCTCTCTCTAGAACTATCACTCATTCCCCCCTCTCTAGAACTATCTCTTCTTCTCCCCTCTCTCTAGAACTATCTCTTCTTTCCCCTCTCTCTAGAAGTATCTCTTCTTCCCCCTCTCTCTAGAACTATCTCTTCTTCCCCCCTCGCTCTAGAACTATCTCTTCTTCCCCCTCTCTCTAGAATTATCTCTCACTCCCCTCTTTATAGAACTATCTCTTCTCCCCCCTCTCGCTAGAAATATCGCTTCTTCCCCCTGTCTCTAGAACTATCTCTTCTTCCCCCTCTCTCTAGAATTATCTCTTTTACCCTCTCTCTAGAACTATCTCTTCTTACCACCTCTATAGAACTATCTCTTATTACACCTCTCTAGAACTATCTCCTCTTCTCCCCCTCTCTCTAGAACTATCCCTTCTTCCCCCTCTTTCTAGAACTATCTCTTTTCACCCTCTCTCTAGAACTATCTCTTCTCCCCCCTCTCTCTAGAACTATCTCTTCTTCCCCCTCTCTCTAGAATTATCTCTTCTTCCCCTTCTCTCTAGAACTATCTCTTCTACCCCCTCTCTCTAGGACTATATCTACTTCCCCCCTCTCTCTAGAACTATCTCTTTTACCCCTCTCTCTAGAACTATCTCTTCTTACCCCCCTCTATAGAACTATCTCTTACTCCCCCCTCTCTAGAACGATCTCTTCTCACCCTCTCTCTAGAACTATCTCCTCTTCCCCCTCTCTCTAGAACTATCTCTTGTTCCCCCTCTTTCCAGAACTATCTCTTCTTCCCCCTCTCTCTAGAACTATCTCTTCATCCCCCTCTCTCTAGAACTAACTCTTTACCCCCTCTCTCTAGAACTATCTCTTCTTCCCCCTCTCTCTAGAACTATCTCTTATCCCCCTCTCTCTAGAACTATCTCTTCTTTCCCCTGTCTCTAGAACTATCTCTTCTTCCCCCTCTCTCTAGAATTATCTCTTTTACCCTCTCTCTCTGGAACTATATCTACATCCCCCCCTCTCTCTAGAACTATCTCTTCTTCCCCCCTCTCTCTAGAACTATTTCTTTTCCCCCTCTCTCTCTGGAATTATATCTACTTCCCCTCTCTCTCTAGAACTATCACTCATTCCGCCCCTCTCTAGAACTATCTCTTCTTCTCCCCTCTCTCTAGAACTATCACTTCTTTCCCCTCTCTCTAGAAGTATCTCTTCTTCCCCCTCTCTCTAGAACTATCTCTTCTTCCCCCCTCGCTCTAGAACTATCTCTTCTTCCCCCTCTCTCTAGAATTATCTCTCACTCCCCTCTTTATAGAACTATCTCTTCTCCCCCCTCTCGCTAGAAATATCGCTTCTTCCCCCTGTCTCTAGAATTATCTCTTCTTCCCCCTCTCTCTAGAACTGTCTCTTCTTACCCCTCTCTCTAGAACTATCTCTTCTCCCCCCCTCTCTAGACCTATCTCTTCCCGCTCTCTGTAGAACTATAGTTTCTTCTACATCTCTCGATCTATATCTTCTTCCCCCCCTCTCTAGAACAATCTCTTCTTCCCTCCCTCTCACTAGAACTATCTCTTAATCCCCCTCTCTCTAGAACTATCTCTTCTTCCCCCACTCTCTACAACTATCTTTTCTTCCCCACTCTCTCTAGAACTATCTCTTCTCCCCCCTCTATATATAACTATCTCTTCTCCCTACCTTTCTCTATAGAACTATCTCTTCTTCCCCCTCTTTCTAGAACTATCTCTTCTTCCCCCTCTCTCAAGAATCATCTCTTCTTCCCCTTCTCTCTAGAACTATCTCTTCTTCCCCCTATCCCTAGAACTATATCTACTTCCCCCCTCTCTCTAGAACTATCTCTTTTACCCCTCTCTCTAGAACTATCTCTTCTTACCCTCCTCTATAGAACTATCTCTTATTCCCCCCTCTCTAGAACTATCTCTTCTTCTCCCCCTCTCTCTAGAACTATCTCTTCTTCCCCGTCTCTCTAGATTTATCTCTTTTACCCTCTCTCTCTGGAACTATATCTACATCCCCCCTCTCTCTAGAACTATCTCTTCTTCCCCCTCTCTCTAGAACTATCTCTTCTTCCCCCTCTCTCTAGAATTATCTCTTCTTCCCCCCTCCCTCTAGAACTATCTCTTCTTCCCCCTCTCTCTAGAACTATCTCTTCTTCCCCCTCTCTCTAGAACTATCACTTCTTCCCCCTCTCTCTAGAACTATCTCTTTTCCCCCTCTCTCTAGAACTATCTCTTCTTCCCCCTCTCTCTCGAACTATTTCTTTTCCCCTCTCTATCTGGAACTATATCTTCTTCCCCCCTCTCTCTAGAATTATCTCTTCCCTCTTTCTCTAGAACACTCTCTTCTCCCCTCACTCAATAGAACTATCTCTTCTTCCCCCCTCTCTCTAGAACTATCTCTTCTTCCCCCCATCTCTAGAACTATCTCTTCTCCCCCCTCTCTCTAGAACTATCTCTTCTTCCGCACCCCCATCTCTCTAGTACTATCTCTTCTTCCCCCTCTCTCTAGAACTATCTCTTCCCTCTTCCTCACGAAAACTCTCTTCTTCCCTCACTCAATAGAACTATCCCTTCTTCCCCCCTCTCTCTAGAACTATCTCTTCTTCCCACTCTCTCTAGAACTATCTCTTCTTCTCTCTAGAACTATCTCTTCTTCACCCCTCTCTCTAGAACTATCTCCTCTTCCTCCTCTCTCTACAAATATCTCTTCTTCCCCCCTCTCTTTGCAACTATTTCTTTTCCCCCTCTCTCTAGAACTTTCTCTTCTTCTCCCTCTCTCTAGAACTATCTCTTCTTCCCCCTCTCTCTAGAACTATCTCTTCTTCCCCCCTTTCTAAAACTATATCTACTTCCCCCCTCTCTCTAGAACTATCAATTTTACCCCTCTCTCTAGAACTATCTCTTCTTCCCTCTCTCTCTAGAACTATCTCTTCTTCCCCCTCTCTCTAGAACTATCATTTCTTCCCCCTCTCTCTAGAACTATCTCTTTTCCCCCTCTCTCTAGAACTATCTCTGCTTCCCCCTCTCTCTAGAACTATCTCTACTCCCTCCCCCTCCCTCTAGATCTATGTCTCCTTTCCGTTCCATCTAGAACTATCTCTTCTTCTCCCCTCTCTCTAGAACTATCTCTTCTTCCCCCCTCTCTCTAGAACTATTTCTTTTCCCCCTCTCTCTAGAACTATATCTACTTCCCCCCTCTCTCTAGAACTATCTCTTTTACCCCTCTCTCTAGAACTATCTCTTCTTCCCCACTCTCTCTAGAATTATCACTTCTTCCCCCCTCTCTTTAGAACTATTTCTTCTTCCCCCTCTTTCTAGAACTATCTCTTTTTCCCCCTCTCTCTAGAATTATCTCTTCTTCCCCTTCTCTCTAGAACTATCTCTTCTTCCCCCCTCTCTCTAGAATTATCTCTTCCTCCCCCTCTCTCTAGAACTATATCTACTTCCCCCCTCTCTCTAGAACTATCTCTTTTACCCCTCCCTCTAGAACTATCTCTTCTTCCCCCTCTCTCTAGAACTATGTCTTCTTCCCCCTCTCTCTAGAACTATCTCTTATTCTACCTCTCTCTAGAACTATCACTTCTTCCCCCTCTCTCTAGAACTATCTCTTTTCCCCTCTCTCTAGAACTATCTCTTATTCCCCCCTCTCTAGAACTATCTCTTCTTCCCCCCTCTCTCTAGAACTATCTCTTTTTCCCCCTCTCTCTAGAACTATCTCTTCTTCACCCCTCTCTCTAGAACTATCTCTTCTTTCCCCTCTCTCTAGAACTATCTCTTCTTCCCCCCTCTCTCTAGAACTATTTCTTTTCCCCCTCTCTATCTGGAACTATATCTTCTTCCCCCCTCTCTCTAGAATTATCTCTTCTTCCCACTCTCTCTAGAACTATATCTACTTCCCCCCTCTCTCTAGAACTATCTCTTTTACCCCTCTCTCTAGAACTATCTCTTCTTCCCCTCTCTCTAGAACTATCTCTTCTTCCCCCTCTCTCTAGAATTATCTCTTCTTCCCCCCACTCTCTAGAACTATCTCTTCTTCCCCCTCTCTCTAGAACTATCTCTTCTTCCCCCTCTCTCTAGAACTATCTCTTCTTTCGCCCTCTCTCTAGAACTATTTCTTTTCCCCCTCTCTCTAGAACTATCTCTTCTTTCCCCTCTCTCTAGAAGTATCTCTTCTTTCCCCTCTCTCTAGAACTATCTCTTCTTCCCCCCTCGCTCTAGAACTATCTCTTCTTCCCCCTCTCTCTAGAATTATCTCTCACTCCCCTCTTTATAGAACTATCTCTTCTCCCCCCTCTCGCTAGAAATATCGCTTCTTCCCCCTGTCTCTAGAACTATCTCTTCTTCCCCCTCTCTCTAGAATTGTCTCTTCTTCCCCCTCTCTCTAGAACTATCTCTTCTCCCCCCCCCTCTCTAGACCTATCTCTTCTTCCCCCTCTCTGTAGAATTATAGTTTCTTCCCCATCTCTCGATCTATATCTTCTTCCCCCCCTCTCTAGAACAATCTCTTCTTCCCTCCCTCTCACTAGAACTATCTCTTCATCCCCCTCTCTCTAGAACTATCTCTTCTTCCCCTCTCTCTCTACAACTATCTTTTCTTCCCCCTCTTTCTAGAACTATCTCTTCTTCCCCCTCTCTCTAGAATTATCTCTTCTTCCCCCTCTCTCTAGAACTATATCTACTTCCCCCTCTCTCTAGAACTATCTCTTCTTACCCCCCTCTATAGAACTACATCTAATTCCCCCCTCTCTAGAACTATCTCTTCTTCTCCCCCTCTCTCTAGAACTATCTCTTCTCCCCCCTCTCTCTAGAACTATCTCTTCTTCCCCCTCTCTCTAGAACTATCTCTTCTTCCTTCTCTCTCTAGAACTATCTCTTCTTCCCCCTCTCTCTAGAACTAACTCTTTTCCCCCTCTCTCTAGAACTATCTCTTCTTCCGCCTCTCTCTAGAACTATCTCTTTTCCCCCTCTCTCTAGAACTATCTCTTCTTTCCCCTCTCTCTAGAACAATCTCTACTTCCCCCTCTCTCTAGAATTGTCTCTTTTACCCTCTCTCTCTGGAACTATATCTACATCCCCCATCTCTCTAGAACTATCTCTTCTTCTCTCTTTCTCTCTAGAACTATCTCTTGTTCCTCCTCTCTCTAGAACTATCTCTACTCCCTCCACCTCCCTCTAGAACTATGTCTCCTTTCCGTTCCATCTAGAACTATCTCTTCTTCTCCCCTCTCTCTAGAACTATCTCTTCTTCCCCCCTCTCCCTAGAACTATCTCTTCTTCCCCCTCTCTCTAGAACTAGCTCTTCTTCCCCCCTCTCTCTAGAACTATCTCTTCTTCCCCCTCTCTCTAGAACTATCTCTTCTTCCCCCTATCGCTAGAATTATCTCTTCTTTCCCCTCTCTCTAGAACTATCTCTTCTTCCCCCTCTCTCTAGAACTATCTCTTCTTCCCCCTCTCTCTAGAACTATCTCTTCTTCTCTCCTCTCTCTTGAACTGTCTTTTCTACACCCCTCTCTCTAGAACTATATCTTCTCCGCCCCCTCTCTCTAGAACTATCTCTTCTTCCCCACCCCCATCTCTCTAGTACTATCTCTTCTTCCCCATCTCTCTAGAACTATCTCTTCTATCCCGCTCTCTCTAGAACTATCTCTTCTTCCCCCTCTCTATAGAACTATATCTTCTTCCCCCTCTCTCTAGAACTATCTCTTCTTACCCCCTCTCTCTAGAACTATCTCTTCTTCCCCCGCTCTCTAGAACTATCTCTTCTCCCCCCTCTCTCTAGAACTATCTCTTCTTCCCCACCCCCATCTCTCTAGTACTATCTCTTCTTCCCCCTCTCTCTAGAACTATCTCTTCCCTCTTTCTCTAGAACACTCTCTTCTCCCCTCACTCAATAGAACTATCTCTTCTTCCCCTCTCTCTCTAGAACTATCTCTTCTTCCCACTCTCTCTAGAACTATCTCTTCTACCCCCCCTCTCTAGAACTATCTCTTCTTCACCCCTCTCTCTATAACTATCTCTTCTTCTCTCTAGAACTATCTCTTCTTCCCCCCTCTCTCTAGCACTATCTCTTCTTCACCCCTCTCTCTAGAACTATCTCCTCTTCCCCCTCTCTCTACAACTATCTCTTCTTCCCCCCTCTCTTTAGAATTATTTCTTTTCCCCCTCTCTCTCTAGAACTATCTCTTCTATCCCGCTCTCTCTAGAACTATCTCTTCTTCCCCCTCTCTCTAGAATTATCTCTTTTTCCCTCTCTCTCTAGAACTATCTCTTCTTCCCCCTCTCTCTAGAACTATCACTTCTTCCCCCTCTCTCTAGAACTATTTCTTTTCCCCTCTCTATCTGGAACTATATCTTCTTCCCCCCTCTCTCTAGAATTATCTCTTCTTCCCCCTCTCTCTAGAACTATATCTACTTCCCCCCTCTCTCTAGAACTATCTCTTTTACCCTCTCTCTCTGGAACTATATCTACATCCCCCATCTCTCTAGAACTATCTCTTCTTCTCTCTTTCTCTCTTGAACTATCTCTTGTTCCTCCTCTCTCTAGAACTATCTCTACTCCCTCCACCTCCCTCTAGAACTATGTCTCCTTTCCGTTCCATCTAGAACTATCTCTTCTTCTCCCCTCTCTCTAGAACTATCTCTTCTTCCCCCCTCTCCCTAGAACTATCTCTTCTTCCCCCTCTCTCTAGAACTAGCTCTTCTTCCCCCCTCTCTCTAGAACTATCTCTTCTTCCCCCTCTCTCTAGAACTATCTCTTCTTCCCCCTATCGCTAGAATTATCTCTTCTTTCCCCTCTCTCTAGAACTATCTCTTCTTCCCCCTCTCTCTAGAACTATCTCTTCTTCCCCCTCTCTCTAGAACTATCTCTTCTTCTCTCCTCTCTCTTGAACTGTCTTTTCTACACCCCTCTCTCTAGAACTATATCTTCTCCGCCCCCTCTCTCTAGAACTATCTCTTCTTCACCACCCCCATCTCTCTAGTACTATCTCTTCTTCCCCATCTCTCTAGAACTATCTCTTCTATCCCGCTCTCTCTAGAACTATCTCTTCTTCCCCCTCTCTATAGAACTATATCTTCTTCCCCCTCTCTCTAGAACTATCTCTTCTTACCCCCTCTCTCTAGAACTATCTCTTCTTCCCCCGCTCTCTAGAACTATCTCTTCTCCCCCCTCTCTCTAGAACTATCTCTTCTTCCCCACCCCCATCTCTCTAGTACTATCTCTTCTTCCCCCTCTCTCTAGAACTATCTCTTCCCTCTTTCTCTAGAACACTCTCTTCTCCCCTCACTCAATAGAACTATCTCTTCTTCCCCTCTCTCTCTAGAACTATCTCTTCTTCCCACTCTCTCTAGAACTATCTCTTCTACCCCCCTCTCTAGAACTATCTCTTCTTCACCCCTCTCTCTAGAACTATCTCTTCTTCTCTCTAGAACTATCTCTTCTTCCCCCCTCTCTCTAGAACTATCTCTTCTTCACCCCTCTCTCTAGAACTATCTCCTCTTCCCCCTCTCTCTACAACTATCTCTTCTTCCCCCCTCTCTTTAGAATTATTTCTTTTCCCCCTCTCTCTCTAGAACTATCTCTTCTATCCCGCTCTCTCTAGAACTATCTCTTCTTCCCCCTCTCTCTAGAATTATCTCTTTTTCCCTCTCTCTCTAGAACTATCTCTTCTTCCCCCTCTCTCTAGAACTATCACTTCTTCCCCCTCTCTCTAGAACTATTTCTTTTCCCTTCTCTATCTGGAACTATATCTTCTTCCCCCCTCTCTCTAGAATTATCTCTTCTTCCCCCTCTCTCTAGAACTATATCTACTTCCCCCCTCTCTCTAGAACTATCTCTTTTACCCTCTCTCTCTGGAACTATATCTACATCCCCCATCTCTCTAGAACTATCTCTTCTTCTCTCTTTCTCTCTTGAACTATCTCTTGTTCCTCCTCTCTCTAGAACTATCTCTACTCCCTCCACCTCCCTCTAGAACTATGTCTCCTTTCCGTTCCATCTAGAACTATCTCTTCTTCTCCCCTCTCTCTAGAACTATCTCTTCTTCACGCCTCTCTCTAGAACTATCTCTTCTTCCCCCTCTCTCTAGAACTAGCTCTTCTTCCCCCCTCTCTCTAGAACTATCTCTTCTTCCCCCTCTCTCTAGAACTATCTCTTCTTCCCCCTCTCTCTAGAATTATCTCTTCTTCCCCCCTCTCTCTAGAACTATCTCTTCTTCCCCCTCTCTCTAGAACTATCTCTTCTTCCCCCTCTCTCTAGAACTATCACTTCTTCTCTCCTCTCTCTAGAACTGTCTCTTCTACACCCCTCTCTCTAGAACTATATCTTCTCCGCCCCCCTCTCTCTAGAACTATCTCTTCTTCCCCACCCCCATCTCTCTAGTACTATCTCTTCTTCCCCATCTCTCTAGAACTATCTCTTCTATCCCGCTCTCTCTAGAACTATCTCTTCTTCCCCCTCTCTCTAGAACTATCTCTTCTTCTCTCCTCTCTCTAGAACTGTCTCTTCTACACCCCTCTCTCTAGAACTATATCTTCTCCGCCCCCCTCTCTCTAGAACTATATCTTCTTCCCCCTCTCTCTAGAACTATCTCTTCTTACCCCCTCTCTCTAGAACTATGTCTTCTTCCCCCGCTCTCTAGAACTATCTCTTCTCCCCCCTCTCTCTAGAACTATCTCTTCTTCCCCACCCCCATCTCTCTAGTACTATCTCTTCTTCCCCCTCTCTCTAGAACTATCTCTTCCCTCTTTCTCTAGAACACTCTCTTCTCCCCTCACTCAATAGAACTATCTCTTCTTCCCCCCTCTCTCTAGAACTATCTCTTCTTCCCACTCTCTCTAGAACTATCTCTTCTACCCCCCTCTCTAGAACTATCTCTTCTCCACCCCTCTCTCTAGAACTATCTCTTCTTCTCTCTAGAACTATCTCTTCTTCCCCCTCTCTCTAGAACTATCTCTTCTTCACCCCTCTCTCTACAACTATCTCTTCTTCCCCCCTCTCTTTAGAATTATTTCTTTTCCCCCTCTCTCTCTGGAACTATATCTACTTCCCCTCTCTCTCTAGAACTATCTCTTCTTCCCCCTCTCTCTAGAACTATCTCTTCTTCCCCCTCTCTCTAGAACTATCTCTTCTTTCGCCCTCTCTCTAGAACTATTTCTTTTCCCCCTCTCTACCTGGAACTATATCTTCTTCCCCCCTCTCTCTAGAATTATCTCTTCCTCCCCCTCTCTCTAGAACTATATCTACTTCCCCCCTCTCTCTAGAACTATCTCTTTTACCCCTCTCTCTAGAACTATCTCTTCTTCCCCTACTCTCTAGAACTATGTCTTCTTCCCCCTCTCTCTAGAACTATCTCTTCTTCCCCCCTCTCCCTAGAACTATCTCTTCTTCCCCCTCTCTCTAGAACTAGCTCTTCTTCCCCCCTCTCTCTAGAACTATCTCTTCTTCCCCCTCTCTCTAGAACTATCTCTTCTTCCGCCTCTCTCTAGAACTATCTCTTTTCCCCCTCTCTCTAGAACTATCTCTTCTTTCCCCTCTCTCTAGAACAATCTCTACTTCCCCCTCTCTCTAGAATTGTCTCTTTTACCCTCTCTCTCTGGAACTATATCTACATCCCCCATCTCTCTAGAACTATCTCTTCTTCTCTCTTTCTCTCTAGAACTATCTCTTGTTCCTCCTCTCTCTAGAACTATCTCTACTCCCTCCACCTCCCTCTAGAACTATGTCTCCTTTCCGTTCCATCTAGAACTATCTCTTCTTCTCCCCTCTCTCTAGAACTATCTCTTCTTCCCCCCTCTCCCTAGAACTATCTCTTCTTCCCCCTCTCTCTAGAACTAGCTCTTCTTCCCCCCTCTCTCTAGAACTATCTCTTCTTCCCCCTCTCTCTAGAACTATCTCTTCTTCCCCCTATCGCTAGAATTATCTCTTCTTTCCCCTCTCTCTAGAACTATCTCTTCTTCCCCCTCTCTCTAGAACTATCTCTTCTTCCCCCTCTCTCTAGAACTATCTCTTCTTCTCTCCTCTCTCTTGAACTGTCTTTTCTACACCCCTCTCTCTAGAACTATATCTTCTCCGCCCCCTCTCTCTAGAACTATCTCTTCTTCCCCACCCCCATCTCTCTAGTACTATCTCTTCTTCCCCATCTCTCTAGAACTATCTCTTCTATCCCGCTCTCTCTAGAACTATCTCTTCTTCCCCCTCTCTATAGAACTATATCTTCTTCCCCCTCTCTCTAGAACTATCTCTTCTTAACCCCTCTCTCTAGAACTATCTCTTCTTCCCCCGCTCTCTAGAACTATCTCTTCTCCCCCCTCTCTCTAGAACTATCTCTTCTTCCCCACCCCCATCTCTCTAGTACTATCTCTTCTTCCCCCTCTCTCTAGAACTATCTCTTCCCTCTTTCTCTAGAACACTCTCTTCTCCCCTCACTCAATAGAACTATCTCTTCTTCCCCTCTCTCTCTAGAACTATCTCTTCTTCCCACTCTCTCTAGAACTATCTCTTCTACCCCCCCTCTCTAGAACTATCTCTTCTTCACCTCTCTCTCTAGAACTATCTCTTCTTCCCCCTCTCTCTAGAACTATCTCTTCTTTCGCCCTCTCTCTAGAACTATTTCTTTTCCCCCTCTCTATCTGGAACTATATCTTCTTCCCCCCTCTCTCTAGAATTATCTCTTCCTCCCCCTCTCTCTAGAACTATATCTACTTCCCCCCTCTCTCTAGAACTATCTCTTTTACCCCTCTCTCTAGAACTATCTCTTCTTCCCCCACTCTCTAGAACTATGTCTTCTTCCCCCTCTCTCTAGAACTATCTCTTCTTCCACCCTCTCCCTAGAACTATCTCTTCTTCCCCCTCTCTCTAGAACTAGCTCTTCTTCCCCCCTCTCTCTAGAACTATCTCTTCTTCCCCCTCTCTCTAGAACTATCTCTTCTTCCCCCTATCTCTAGAACTATCTCTTCTTCTCTCCTCTCTCTTGAACTGTCTTTTCTACACCCCTCTCTCTAGAACTATATCTTCTCCGCCCCCTCTCTCTAGAACTATCTCTTCTTCCCCACCCCCATCTCTCTAGTACTATCTCTTCTTCCCCATCTCTCTAGAACTATCTCTTCTATCCCGCTCTCTCTAGAACTATCTCTTCTATCCCCCTCTCTCTAGAACTATCACTTCCTCCCCCTCTCTCTAGAACTATTTCTTTTCCCCTCTCTATCTGGAACTATATCTTCTTCCCCCCCTCTCTCTAGAATTATCTCTTCTTCCCCCTCTCTCTAGAACTATATCTACATCCCCCATCTCTCTAGAACTATCTCTTCTTCTCTCTTTCTCTCTAGAACTATCTCTTGTTCGTCCTCTCTCTAGAACTATCTCTACTCCCTCCACCTCCCTCTAGAACTATGTCTCCTTTCCGTTCCATCTAGAACTATCTCTTCTTCTCCCCTCTCTCTAGAACTATCTCTTCTTCCCCCCTCTCTCTAGAACTATCTCTTCTTCCCCCTCTCTCTAGAACTAGCTCTTCTTCCCCCCTATCTCTAGAACTATCTCTTCTTCCCCTTCTCTCTAGAACTATCTCTTCTTCCCCCTCTCTCTAGAATTATCTCTTCTTCCCCCCTCTCTCTAGAACTATCTCTTCCCCCTCTCTCTAGAACTATCTCTTCTTCCACCTCTCTCTAGAACTATCTCTTCTTCTCTCCTCTCTCTAGAACTGTCTCTTCTACACCCCTCTCTCTAGAACTATATCTTCTCCGCCCCCCTCTCTCTAGAACTATCTCTTCTTCCCCACCCCCATCTCTCTAGTACTATCTCTTCTTCCCCATCTCTCTAGAACTATCTCTTCTATCCCGCTCTCTCTAGAACTATCTCTTCTTCCCCCTCTCTCTAGAACTATCTCTTCTTTTCTCCTCTCTCTAGAACTGTCTCTTCTACACCCCTCTCTCTAGAACTATATCTTCTCCGCCCCCCTCTCTCTAGAACTATATCTTCTTCCCCCTCTCTCTAGAACTATCTCTGCTTACCCCCTCTCTCTAGAACTATCTCTTCTTCCCCCGCTCTCTAGAACTATCTCATCTCCCCCCTCTCTCTAGAACTATCTCTTCTTCCCCACCCCCATCTCTCTAGTACTATCTCTTCTTCCCCCTCTCTCTAGAACTATCTCTTCTTTCCCCTCTCTCTAGAAGTATCTCTTCTTCCCCCTCTCTCTAGAACTATCTCTTCTTCCCCCCTCGCTCTAGAACTATCTCTTCTTCCCCCTCTCTCTAGAATTATCTCTCACTCCCCTCTTTATAGAACTATCTCTTCTCCCCCCTCTCGCTAGAAATATCGCTTCTTCCCCCTGTCTCTAGAACTATCTCTTCTTCCCCCTCTCTCTAGAATTGTCTCTTCTTCCCCCTCTCTCTAGAACTATCTCTTCTCCCCCCCCCTCTCTAGACCTATCTCTTCTTCCCCCTCTCTGTAGAACTATAGTTTCTTCCCCATCTCTCGATCTATATCTTCTTCCCCCCCTCTCTAGAACAATCTCTTCTTCCCTCCCTCTCACTAGAACTATCTCTTCATCCCCCTCTCTCTAGAACTATCTCTTCTTCCCCTCTCTCTCTACAACTATCTTTTCTTCCCCACTCTCTCTAGAACTATCTCTTCTCCCCCCTCTATATATAACTATCTCTTCTTCCCCCTCTTTCTAGAACTATCTCTTCTTCCCCCTCTTTCTAGAACTATCTCTTCGTCCCCCTCTCTCTAGAATTATCTCTTCTTCCCCCTCTCTCTAGAACTATATCTACTTCCCCCTCTCTCTAGAACTATCTCTTCTTACCCCCCTCTATAGAACTACCTCTAATTCCCCCCTCTCTAGAACTATCTCTTCTTCACCCCCTCTCTCTAGAACTATCTCTTCTCCCCCCTCTCTCTAGAACTATCTCTTCTTCCCCCTCTCTCTAGAACTATCTCTTCTTCCTTCTCTCTCTAGAACTATCTCTTCTTCCCCCTCTCTCTAGAATTATCTCTTCCTCCCCCTCTCTCTAGAACTATATCTACTTCCCCCCTCTCTCTAGAACTATCTCTTTTACCCGTCTCTCTAGAACTATCTCTTCTTCCCCCTCTCTCTAGAACTATGTCTTCTTCCCCCTCTCTCTAGAACTATCTCTTATTCCACCTCTCTCTAGAACTATCACTTCTTCCCCCTCTCTCTAGAACTATCTCTTTTCCCCCCCCTCTCTAGAACTATCTCTTCTTCCCCCCTCTCTCTAGAACTATCTCTTCTTCCCCCTCTCTCTAGAACTATCTCTTCTTCACCCCTCTCTCTAGAACTATCTCTTCTTCCCCCTCTCTCTAGAACTATCTCTTCTTCCCCCCTCTCTCTAGAACTATTTCTTTGCCCCCTCTCTATCTGGAACTATATCTTCTTCCCCCCTCTCTCTAGAACTATCTCTTCTTCCCACTCTCTCTAGAACTATCTCTTCTACCCCCCTCTCTAGAACTATCTCTTCTTCACCCCATCTCTCTAGAACTATCTCTTCTATCTCGCTCTCTCTTGAACTAACTCTTCTTCCCCCTCTCTCTAGAATTATCTCTTCTTCCCTCTCTCTCTAGAACTATCTCTTCTTCCCCCTCTCTCTAGAACTATCACTTCTTCCCCCTCTCTCTAGAACTATTTTTTTTCCCCTCTCTATCTGGAACTATATCTTCTTCCCCCCTCTCTCTAGAATTATCTCTTCTTCCCACTCTCTCTAGAACTATCTCTTCTACCCCCCTCTCTAGAACTATCTCTTCTACCCCCCTCTCTAGAACTATCTCTTCTTCACCACTCTCTCTAGAACTATCTCTTCTTCTCTCTAGAACTATCTCTTCTTACCCCCTCTCTCTAGAACTATCTCTTCTTCACCCCTCTCTCTACAACTATCTCTTCTTCCCCCCTCTCTTTAGAATTATTTCTTTTCCCCCTCTCTCTCTGGAACTATATCTACTTCCCCTCTCTCTCTAGAACTATCTCTTCTTCCCCCTCTCTATAGAACTATCTCTTCTTCCCCCTCTCTCTAGAACTATCTCTTCTTTCGCCCTCTCTCTAGAACTATTTCTTTTCCCCCTCTCTATCTGGAACTATATCTTCTTCCCCCCTCTCTCTAGAATTATCTCTTCCTCCCCCTCTCTCTAGAACTATATCTACTTCCCCCCTCTCTCTAGAACTATCTCTTTTACCCCTCTCTCTAGAACTATCTCTTCTTCCCCCTCTCTCTAGAACTATGTCTTCTTCCCCCTCTCTCTAGAACTATCTCTTATTCCACCTCTCTCTAGAACTATCACTTCTTCCCCCTCTCTCTAGAACTATCTCTTTTCCCCCTCTCTCTAGAACTATCTCTTATTCCCCCCCTCTCTAGAACTATCTCTTCTTCCCCCCTCTCTCTAGAACTATCTCTTCTTCCCCCTCTCTCTAGAACTATCTCTTCTTCACCCCTCTCTCTAGAACTATCTCTTCTTCCCCCTCTCTCTAGAACTATCTCTTCTTCCCCCCTCTCTATCTGGAACTATATCTTCTTCCCTCCTCTCTCTAGAATTATCTCTTCTTCCCACTCTCTCTAGAACTATATCTACTTCCCCCCTCTCTCTAGAACTATCTCTTTTACCCCTCTCTCTAGAACTATCTCTTCTTCCCCTCTCTCTAGAACTATCTCTTCTTCCCCCTCTCTCTAGAATTATCTCTTCTTCCCCCCACTCTCTAGAACTATCTCTTCTTCCCCCTCTCTCTAGAACTATCTCTTCTTCCCCCCTCTCTCTAGAACTATCTCTTCTTCCCCACTCTCTCTAGAACTATCACCCATTCACCCCCCCCTCTCTAGAACTATCTCTTCTTCCCCCCTCTCTCTAGAACTATCTCTTCTTTCCCCTCTCTCTAGAAGTATCTCTTCTTCCCCCTCTCTCTAGAACTATCTCTTCTTCCCCCCTCGCTCTAGAACTATCTCTTCTTCCCCCTCTCTCTAGAATTATCTCTCACTCCCCTCTTTATAGAACTATCTCTTCTCCCCCCTCTCGCTAGAAATATCGCTTCTTCCCCCTGTCTCTAGAACTATCTCTTCTCCCCCTCTCTGTAGAACTATAGTTTCTTCCCCATCTCTCGATCTATATCTTCTTCCACCCCTCTCTAGAACAATCTCTTCTTCCCTCCCTCTCACTAGAACTATCTCTTCATCCCCTTCTCTCTAGAACTATCTCTTCTTCCCCTCTCTCTCTACAACTATCTTTTCTTCCCCACTCTCTCTAGAACTATCTCTTCTCCCCCCTTTATATATAACTATCTCTTCTCCCTACCTTTCTCTATAGAACTATCTCTTCTTCCCCCTCTTTCTAGAACTATCTCTTCTTCCCCCTCTTTCTAGAACTATCTCTTCTTCCCCCTCTCTCTAGAATTATCTCTTCTTCCCCCTCTCTCTAGAACTATATCTACTTCCCCCTCTCTCTAGAACTATCTCTTTTACCCCTCTCTCTAGAACTATCTCTTCTTACCCCCCTCTATAGAACTACCTCTAATTCCCCCCTCTCTAGAACTATCTCTTCTTCTGACCCTCTCTCTAGAACTATCTCTTCTCCCCCCTCTCTCTAGAACTATCTCTTTATCCCCCTCTCTCTAGAACTATCTCTTCTTTCTTCTCTCTCTAGAACTATCTCTTCTTCCCCCTCTCTCTAGAACTAACTCTTTTCCCCCTCTCTCTAGAACTATCTCTTCTTCCGCCTCTCTCTAGAACTATCTCTTTTCCCCCTCTCTCTAGAACTATCTCTTCTTTCCCCTCTCTCTAGAACAATCTCTACTTCCCCCTCTCTCTAGAATTATCTCTTTTACCCTCTCTCTCTGGAACTATATCTACATCCCCCATTTCTCTAGAACTATCTCTTCTTCTCTCTTTCTCTCTAGAACTATCTCTTGTTCCTCCTCTCTCTAGAACTATCTCTACTCCCTCCACCTCCCTCTAGAACTATGTCTCCTTTCCGTTCCATCTAGAATTATCTCTTCTTCTCCCCTCTCTCTAGAACTATCTCTTCTTCCCCCCTCTCCCTAGAACTATCTCTCCTTCCCCCTCTCTCTAGAACTAGCTCTTCTTCCCCCCTCTCTCTAGAACTATCTCTTCTTCCCCCTCTCTCTAGAACTATCTCTTCTTCCCCCTATCTCTAGAATTATCTCTTCTTCCCCCCTCTCTCTAGAACTATCTCTTCTTCCCCCTCTCTCTAGAACTATCTCTTCTTCCCCCTCTCTCTAGAACTATCTCTTCTTCTCTCCTCTCTCTTGAACTGTCTTTTCTACACCCCTCTCTCTAGAACTATATCTTCTCCGCCCACTCTCTCTAGAACTATCTCTTCTTCCCCACCCCCATCTCTCTAGTACTATCTCTTCTTCCCCATCTCTCTAGAACTATCTCTTCTATCCCGCTCTCTCTAGAACTATCTCTTCTTCCCCCTCTCTCTAGAACTATCTCTTCTTCTCTCCTCTCTCTAGAACTGTCTCTTCTACACCCCTCTCTCTAGAACTATATCTTCTCCGCCCCCCTCTCTCTAGAACACTCTCTGCTCCCCTCACTCAATAGAACTATCTCTTCTTACCCCCTCTCTCTAGAACTATCTCTTCTTCCCCCGCTCTCTAGAACTATCACTTCTCCCCCCTCTCTCTAGAACTATCTCTTCTTCCCCACCCCATCTCTCTAGTACTATCTCTTCTTCCCCCTCTCTCTAGAACTATCTCTTCCCTCTTTCTCTAGAACGCTCTCTTCTCCCCTCACTCAATAGAACTATCTCTTCTTCCCCCCCTCTCTCTAGAACTATCTCTTCTTCCCACTCTCTCTAGAACTATCTCTTCTAACCCCCTCTCTAGAACTATCTCTTCTTCACCCCTCTCTCTAGAACTATCTCTTCTTCACCCCTCTCTCTAGAATTATCTCCTCTTCCCCCTCTCTCTACAACTATCTCTTCTTCCCCCCTCTCTTTAGAATTATTTCTTTTCCCCCTCTCTCTCTGGAATTATATCTACTTCCCCTCTCTCTCTAGAACTATCTCTTGTTCCCCCTCTCTCTAGAACTATATCTACTTCCCCCCTCTCTCTAGAACTATCACTTTTACCCCTCTCTCTAGAACTATCTCTTCTTCCCTCTCTCTCTAGAACTATCTCTTCTTCCCCCTCTCTCTAGAACTATCACTTCTTCCCCCTCTCTCTAGAACTATCTCTTTTCCCCCTCTCTCTAGAACTATCTCTTCTTCCCCCTCTCTCTAGAACTATCTCTTCTTCCCCCCTCTCTCTAGAACTATTTCTTTCCCCCTCTCATTCTGGAACTATATCTACTTCCCCCCTCTCTCTAGAATAATCTCTTCTTCCCCCTCTCTCTAGAACTATATCTACTTCCCCCCTCTCTCTAGAACTAACTCTTTTCCCCCTCTCTCTAGAACTATCTCTTCTTCCGCCTCTCTCTAGAACTATCTCTTCTTACCCACCTCTATAGAACTATCTCTTATTCCCCCCTCTCTAGAACTATCTCTTCTTCTCCCCCTCTCTCTAGAACTATCTCTTCTCCCTCCTCTCTCTAGAACTATCTCTTCTTCCCCCTCTCCCTAGAACTATCTCTTCTTCCTCCTCTCTCTAGAACTATCTCTTCTTCCGCCTCTCTCTAGAACTATCTCTTTTCCCCCTCTCTCTAGAACTATCTCTTCTTTCCCCTCTCTCTAGAACTATCTCTTCTTCCCCCTCTCTCTAGAATTATCTCTTTTACCCTCTCTCTCTGGAACTATATCTACATCCCCCCTCTCTCTAGAACTATCTCTTCTTCTCTCTTTCTCCCTAGAACTATCTCTTGTTCCTCCTCTCTCTAGAACTATCTCTACTCCCTCCCCCTCCCTCTAGAACTATGTCTTCTTCCCCCCTCTCTCTAAACTCTCTCTTCTTCCCACTCTCTCTAGAACTATCTCTTCTACCTCCCTCTCTAGAACTATCTCTCCTTCACCCCATCTCTCTAGAACTATCTCTTCTATCCCGCTCTCTCTAGAACTATCTCTTCTTCCCCCTCTCTCTAGAACTATCTCTTCTTCGCTCCTCTCTCTAGAACTGTCTCTTCTACACCCCTCTCTCTAGAACTATATCTTCTCCGCCTCCCTCTCTCTAGAACTATATCTTCTTCCCCCTCTCTCTAGAACTATCTCTTCTTCTTTCCTCTCTCTTGAACTGTCTTTTCTACACCCCTCTCTCTAGAACTATATCTTCTCCGCCCCACTCTCTCTAGAACTATCTCTTCTTCCCCACCCCCATCTCTCTAGTACTATCTCTTCTTCCCCCTCTCTCTAGAATTATCTCTTCTTCCCCCTCTCTCTAGAACTATATCTACTTCCCCCTCTCTCTAGAACTATCTCTTTTACCCCCCTCTATAGAACTACCTCTAATTCCCCCCTCTCTAGAACTATCTCTTCTTCTCCCCCTCTCTCTAGAACTATCTCTTCTCCCCCCTCTCTCTAGAACTATCTCTTCTTCCCCCTCTCTCTAGAACTATCTCTTCTTCCTTCTCTCTCTAGAACTATCTCTTCTTCCCCCTCTCTCTAGAACTAACTCTTTTCCCCCTCTCTCTAGAACTATCTATTCTTCCGCCTCTCTCTAGAACTATCTCTTTTCCCCCTCTCTCTAGAACTATCTCTTCTTTCCCCTCTCTCTAGAACAATCTCTACTTCCCCCCCTCTCTAGAATTATCTCTTTTACCCTCTCTCTCTGGAACTATATCTAGATCCCCCATCTCTCTAGAACTATCTCTTCTTCTCTCTTTCTCTCTAGAACTATCTCTACTCCCTCCACCTCCCTCTAGAACTATGTCTCCTTTCCGTTCCATCTAGAACTATCTCTTCTTCTCCCCTCTCTCTAGAACTACCTCTTCTTCCCCCTCTCCCTAGAACTATCTCTTCTTCCCCCTCTCTCTAGAACTAGCTCTTCTTCCCCCCTCTCTCTAGAACTATCTCTTCTTCCCCGTCTCTCTAGAACTATCTCTTCTTCCCCCTATCTCTAGAATTATCTCTTCTTCCACCCTCTCTCTAGAACTATCTCTTCTTCCCCCTCTCTATAGAACTATCTCTTCTTCCCCCTCTCTCTAGAACTATCTCTTCTTCTCTCCTCTCTCTTGAACTGTCTTTTCTACACCCCTCTCTCTAGAACTATATCTTCTCCGCCCCCTCTCTCTAGAACTATCTCTTCTTCCCCACCCCCATCTCTCTAGTACTATCTCTTCTTCGCCATCTCTCTAGAACTATCTCTTCTATACCGCTCTCTCTAGAACTATCCCTTCTTCCCCCTCTCTCTAGAACTATCTCTTCTTCTCTCCTCTCTCTAGAACTGTCTCTTCTACACCCCTCTCTCTAGAACTATATCTTCTCCGCCCCCCTCTCTCTAGAACACTCTCTTCTCCCCTCTTTCAATAGAACTATCTCTTCTTACCCCATCTCTCTAGAACTATCTCTTCTTCCCCCGCTCTCTAGAACTATCACTTCTCCCCCCTCTCTTTAGAACTATCTCTTCTTCCCCACCCCCATCTCTCTAGTACTATCTCTTCTTCCGCCTCTCTCTAGAACTATCTCTTCCCTCTTTCTCTAGAACGCTCTCTTCTCCCCTCACACAATAGAACTATCTCTTCTTCCCCCCCTCTCTCTAGAACTATCTCTTCTTCCCACTCTCTCTAGAACTATCTCTTCTAACCCCCTCTCTAGAACTATCTCTTCTTCACCCCTCTCTCTAGAACTATCTCTTCTTCACCCCTCTCTCTAGAATTATCTCCTCTTCCCCCTCTCTCTACAACTATCTCTTCTTCCCCCCTCTCTTTAGAATTATTTTTTTTCCCCCTCTCTCTCTGGAACTATATCTACTTCCCCTCTCTCTCTAGAACTATCTCTTGTTCCCCCTCTCTCTAGAACTATCTCTTCTTCCCCCTCTCTCTAGAATTATCTCTTCTTCCCCCTCTCTCTAGAACTATCTCTTCTTCCGCCCTTTCTAGAACTATATCTACTTCCCCCCTCTCTCTAGAACTATCACTTTTACCCCTCTCTCTAGAACTATCTCTTCTTCCCTCTCTCTCTAGAACTATCTCTTCTTCCCCCTCTCTCTAGAACTATCACTTCTTCCCCCTCTCTCTAGAACTATCTCTTTTCCCCCTCTCTCTAGAACTATCTCTTCTTCCGCCTCTCTCTAGAACTATCTCTTCTTCCCCCCTCTCTCTAGAACTATTTCATTCCCCCTCTCATTCTGGAAATATATCTACTTCCCCCCTCTCTCTAGAATAATCTCTTCTTCCCCCTCTCTCTAGGACTATATCTACTTCCCCCCTCTCTCTAGAACTAACTCTTTTCCCCCTCTCTCTAGAACTATCTCTTCTTCCGCCTCTCTCTAGAACTATCTCTTTTCCCCCTCTCTCTAGAACTATCTCTTCTTACCCACCTCTATAGAACTATCTCTTATTCCCCCCTCTCTAGAACTATCTCTTCTTCTCCCCCTCTCTCTAGAACTATCTCTTCTCCCCCCTCTCTCTAGAACTATCTCTTCTTCCCCCTCTCCCTAGAACTATCTCTTCTTCCCCCTCTCTCTAGAACTATCTCTTCTTCCCCCCCTCTCTCTAGAACTATCTCTTCACCCCCCTCTCTCTAGAACTAACTCTTTTCCCCCTCTCTCTAGAACTATCTCTTCTTCCGCCTCTCTCTAGAACTATCTCTTTTCCCCCTCTCTCTAGAACTATCTCTTCTTTCCCCTCTCTCTAGAAATATCTCTTCTTCCCCCTCTCTCTAGAATTATCTCTTTTACCCTCTCTCTCTGGAACTATATCTACATCCCCCCTCTCTCTAGAACTATCTCTTCTTCTCTCTTTCTCTCTAGAACTATCTCTTGTTCCTCCTCTCTCTAGAACTATCTCTACTCCCTCCCCCTCCCTCTAGAACTATGTCTTCTTCCCCCCTCTCTCTAAACTATCTCTTCTTCCCACTCTCTCTAGAACTATCTCTTCTACCCCCCTCTCTAGAACTATCTCTCCTTCACCCCATCTCTCTAGAACTATCTCTTCTATCCCGCTCTCTCTAGAACTATCTCTTCTTCCCCCTCTCTCTAGAACTATCTCTTCTTCTCTCCTCTCGCTAGAACTGTCTCTTCTACACCCCTCTCTCTAGAACTATATCTTCTCCGCCTCCCTCTCTCTAGAACTATATCTTCTTCCCCCTCTCTCTAGAACTATCTCTTCTTACCCCCTCTCTCTAGAACTATCTCTTCTTCCCCCGCTCTCTAGAACTATCTCTTCTCCCCCCTCTCTCTAGAACTATCTCTTCTTCCCCACCCCCATCTCTCTAGTAATATCTTTTCTTCCCCCTCTCTCTAGAACTATCTCTTCTTCTTTCCTCTCTCTTGAACTGTCTTTTCTACACCCCTCTCTCTAGAACTATATCTTCTCCGCCCCACTCTCTCTAGAACTATCTCTTCTTCCCCACCCCCATCTCTCTAGTACTATCTCTTCTTCCCCATATTTCTAGAACTATCTCTTCTATCCCGTTCTCTCTAGAACTATCTCTTCTTCACTCTCTCTCTAGAACTATCTCTTCTTCTCTCCTCTCTCTAGAACTGTCTCTTCTACACCCCTCTCTCTAGAACTATATCTTCTCCGCCCCCCTCTCACTAGAACTATATCTTCTTCCCCCTCTCTCTAGAACTATCTCTTCTTACCCCCTCTCTCTAGAACTATTTCTTTCCCCCTCTCATTCTGGAACTATATCTACTTCCCCCCTCTCTCTAGAATAATCTCTTCTTCCCCCTCTCTCTAGAACTATATCTACTTCCCCCCTCTCTCTAGAACTAACTCTTTTCCCCCTCTCTCTAGAACTATCTCTTCTTCCGCCTCTCTCTAGAACTATCTCTTCTTACCCACCTCTATAGAACTATCTCTTATTCCCCCCTCTCTAGAACTATCTCTTCTTCTCCCCCTCTCTCTAGAACTATCTCTTCTCCCTCCTCTCTCTAGAACTATCTCTTCTTCCCCCTCTCCCTAGAACTATCTCTTCTTCCTCCTCTCTCTAGAACTATCTCTTCTTCCGCCTCTCTCTAGAACTATCTCTTTTCCCCCTCTCTCTAGAACTATCTCTTCTTTCCCCTCTCTCTAGAACTATCTCTTCTTCCCCCTCTCTCTAGAATTATCTCTTTTACCCTCTCTCTCTGGAACTATATCTACATCCCCCCTCTCTCTAGAACTATCTCTTCTTCTCTCTTTCTCTCTAGAACTATCTCTTGTTCCTCCTCTCTCTAGAACTATCTCTACTCCCTCCCCCTCCCTCTAGAACTATGTCTTCTTCCCCCCTCTCTCTAAACTCTCTCTTCTTCCCACTCTCTCTAGAACTATCTCTTCTACCTCCCTCTCTAGAACTATCTCTCCTTCACCCCATCTCTCTAGAACTATCTCTTCTATCCCGCTCTCTCTAGAACTATCTCTTCTTCCCCCTCTCTCTAGAACTATCTCTTCTTCGCTCCTCTCTCTAGAACTGTCTCTTCTACACCCCTCTCTCTAGAACTATATCTTCTCCGCCTCCCTCTCTCTAGAACTATATCTTCTTCCCCCTCTCTCTAGAACTATCTCATCTTCTTTCCTCTCTCTTGAACTGTCTTTTCTACACCCCTCTCTCTAGAACTATATCTTCTCCGCCCCACTCTCTCTAGAACTATCTCTTCTTCCCCACCCCATCTCTCTAGTACTATCTCTTCTTCCCCCTCTCTCTAGAATTATCTCTTCTTCCCCCTCTCTCTAGAACTATATCTACTTCCCCCTCTCTCTAGAACTATCTCTTTTACCCCCCTCTATAGAACTACCTCTAATTCCCCCCTCTCTAGAACTATCTCTTCTTCTCCCCCTCTCTCTAGAACTATCTCTTCTCCCCCCTCTCTCTAGAACTATCTCTTCTTCCCCCTCTCTCTAGAACTATCTCTTCTTCCTTCTCTCTCTAGAACTATCTCTTCTTCCCCCTCTCTCTAGAACTAACTCTTTTCCCCCTCTCTCTAGAACTATCTATTCTTCCGCCTCTCTCTAGAACTATCTCTTTTCCCCCTCTCTCTAGAACTATCTCTTCTTTCCCCTCTCTCTAGAACAATCTCTACTTCCCCCCCTCTCTAGAATTATCTCTTTTACCCTCTCTCTCTGGAACTATATCTAGATCCCCCATCTCTCTAGAACTATCTCTTCTTCTCTCTTTCTCTCTAGAACTATCTCTACTCCCTCCACCTCCCTCTAGAACTATGTCTCCTTTCCGTTCCATCTAGAACTATCTCTTCTTCTCCCCTCTCTCTAGAACTACCTCTTCTTCCCCCTCTCCCTAGAACTATCTCTTCTTCCCCCTCTCTCTAGAACTAGCTCTTCTTCCCCCCTCTCTCTAGAACTATCTCTTCTTCCCCGTCTCTCTAGAACTATCTCTTCTTCCCCCTATCTCTAGAATTATCTCTTCTTCCACCCTCTCTCTAGAACTATCTCTTCTTCCCCCTCTCTATAGAACTATCTCTTCTTCCCCCTCTCTCTAGAACTATCTCTTCTTCTCTCCTCTCTCTTGAACTGTCTTTTCTACACCCCTCTCTCTAGAACTATATCTTCTCCGCCCCCTCTCTCTAGAACTATCTCTTCTTCCCCACCCCCATCTCTCTAGTACTATCTCTTCTTCGCCATCTCTCTAGAACTATCTCTTCTATACCGCTCTCTCTAGAACTATCCCTTCTTCCCCCTCTCTCTAGAACTATCTCTTCTTCTCTCCTCTCTCTAGAACTGTCTCTTCTACACCCCTCTCTCTAGAACTATATCTTCTCCGCCCCCCTCTCTCTAGAACACTCTCTTCTCCCCTCTTTCAATAGAACTATCTCTTCTTACCCCATCTCTCTAGAACTATCTCTTCTTCCCCCGCTCTCTAGAACTATCACTTCTCCCCCCTCTCTTTAGAACTATCTCTTCTTCCCCACCCCCATCTCTCTAGTACTATCTCTTCTTCCGCCTCTCTCTAGAACTATCTCTTCCCTCTTTCTCTAGAACGCTCTCTTCTCCCCTCACACAATAGAACTATCTCTTCTTCCCCCCCTCTCTCTAGAACTATCTCTTCTTCCCACTCTCTCTAGAACTATCTCTTCTAACCCCCTCTCTAGAACTATCTCTTCTTCACCCCTCTCTCTAGAACTATCTCTTCTTCACCCCTCTCTCTAGAATTATCTCTTCTTCCCCCTCTCTCTACAACTATCTCTTCTTCCCCCCTCTCTTTAGAATTATTTTTTTTTCCCCTCTCTCTCTGGAACTATATCTACTTCCCCTCTCTCTCTAGAACTGTCTCTTGTTCCCCCTCTCTCTAGAACTATCTCTTCTTCCCCCTCTCTCTAGAATTATCTCTTCTTCCCCCTGTCTCTAGAACTATCTCTTCTTCCGCCCTTTCTAGAACTATATCTACTTCCCCACTCTCTCTAGAACTATCACTTTTACCCCTCTCTCTAGAACTATCTCTTCTTCCCTCTCTCTCTAGAACTATCTCTTCTTCCCCCTCTCTCTAGAACTATCACTTCTTCCCCCTCTCTCTAGAACTATCTCTTTTCCCCCTCTCTCTAGAACTATCTCTTCTTCCGCCTCTCTCTAGAACTATCTCTTCTTCCCCCCTCTCTCTAGAACTATTTCTTTCCCCCTCTCATTCTGGAAATATATCTACTTCCCCCCTCTCTCTAGAATAATCTCTTCTTCCCCCTCTCTCTAGGACTATATCTACTTCCCCCCTCTCTCTAGAACTAACTCTTTTCCCCCTCTCTCTAGAACTATCTCTTCTTCCGCCTCTCTCTAGAACTATCTCTTTTCCCCCTCTCTCTAGAACTATCTCTTCTTACCCACCTCTATAGAACTATCTCTTATTCCCCCCTCTCTAGAACTATCTCTTCTTCTCCCCCTCTCTCTAGAACTATCTCTTCTCCCCCCTCTCTCTAGAACTATCTCTTCTTCCCCCTCTCCCTAGAACTATCTCTTCTTCCCCCTCTCTCTAGAACTATCTCTTCTTCCCCCCCTCTCTCTAGAACTATCTCTTCACCCCCCTCTCTCTAGAACTAACTCTTTTCCCCCTCTCTCTAGAACTATCTCTTCTTCCGCCTCTCTCTAGAACTATCTCTTTTCCCCTCTCTCTAGAACTATCTCTTCTTTCCCCTCTCTCTAGAAATATCTCTTCTTCCCCCTCTCTCTAGAATTATCTCTTTTAACCTCTCTCTCTGGAACTATATCTACATCCCCCCTCTCTCTAGAACTATCTCTTCTTCTCTCTTTCTCTCTAGAACTATCTCTTGTTCCTCCTCTCTCTAGAACTATCTCTACTCCCTCCCCCTCCCTCTAGAACTATGTCTTCTTCCCCCCTCTCTCTAAACTATCTCTTCTTCCCACTCTCTCTAGAACTATCTCTTCTACCCCCCTCTCTAGAACTATCTCTCCTTCACCCCATCTCTCTAGAACTATCTCTTCTATCCCGCTCTCTCTAGAACTATCTCTTCTTCCCCCTCTCTCTAGAACTATCTCTTCTTCTCTCCTCTCGCTAGAACTGTCTCTTCTACACCCCTCTCTCTAGAACTATATCTTCTCCGCCTCCCTCTCTCTAGAACTATATCTTCTTCCCCCTCTCTCTAGAACTATCTCTTCTTACCCCCTCTCTCTAGAACTATCTCTTCTTCCCCCGCTCTCTAGAACTATCTCTTCTCCCCCCTCTCTCTAGAACTATCTCTTCTTCCCCACCCCCATCTCTCTAGTAATATCTCTTCTTCCCCCTCTCTCTAGAACTATCTCTTCTTCTTTCCTCTCTCTTGAACTGTCTTTTCTACACCCCTCTCTCTAGAACTATATCTTCTCCGCCCCACTCTCTCTAGAACTATCTCTTCTTCCCCACCCCCATCTCTCTAGTACTATCTCTTCTTCCCCATATTTCTAGAACTATCTCTTCTATCCCGTTCTCTCTAGAACTATCTCTTCTTCACTCTCTCTCTAGAACTATCTCTTCTTCTCTCCTCTCTCTAGAACTGTCTCTTCTACACCCCTCTCTCTAGAACTATATCTTCTCCGCCCCCCTCTCACTAGAACTATATCTTCTTCCCCCTCTCTCTAGAACTATCTCTTCTTACCCCCTCTCTCTAGAACTATCTTTTCTTCCCCCGCTCTCTAGAACTATCTTTTCTCCCCCCTCTCTCTAGAACTATCTCTTCTTCCCCACCCCCATCTCTCTAGTACTATCTCTTCTTCCCCCTCTCTCTAGAACTATCTCTTCCCTCTTTCTCTAGAACACTCTCTTCTCCCCTCACTCAATAGAACTATCTCTTCTACACCCCTCTCTAGAACTATCTCTTCTTCACCCCTCTCTCTAGAACTATCTCTTCTTCTCTCTAGAACTATCTCTCCTTCCCCCCTCTCTCTAGAACTATCTCTTCTTCACCCCTCTCTCTAGAACTATCTCCTCTTCCCCCTCTCTCTAGAACTATCTCTTCTTCCCCCGCTCTCTAGAACTATCTCTTCTCCCCCCTCTCTCTAGAACTATCTCTTCTTCCCCACCCCCATCTCTCTAGTACTATCTCTTCTTCCCCCTCACTCAATAGAACTATCTCTTCTTCCCCCCTCTCTCTAGAACTATCTCTTCTTCCCACTCTCTCTAGAACTATCTCTTCTACCCCCCTCTCTAGAACTATCTCTTCTTCACCCCTCTCTCTAGAACTATCTCTTCTTCTCTCTGGAACTATCTCTTCTTCCCCCCTCTCTCTAGAACTATCTCTTCTTCACCCCTCTCTCTACAACTATCTCTTCTTCCCCCCTCTCTTTAGAATTATTTCTTTTCCCCCCCTCTCTTTAGAATTATTTCTTTTCCCCCTCTGTCTCTGGAACTATATCTACTTCCCCCCCTCTCTAGAACTATCTCTTCTTCACCCCTCTCTCTAGAACTATCTCTTCTTCTCTCTAGAACTATCTCTTCTTCCCCCCTCTCTCTAGAACTATCTCTTCTTCACCCCTCTCTCTAGAACTATCTCCTCTTCCCCCTCTCTCCACAACTATCTCTTCTTCCCCCCTCTCTTTAGAATTATTTCTTTTCCCCCTCTCTGGAACTATATCTACTTCCCCTCTCTCTCTAGAACTATCTCTTGTTCCCCCTCTCTCTAGAACTATCTCTTCTTCCCCCTCTCTCTAGAATTATCTCTTCTTCCCCCTCTCTCTAGAACTATCTCTTCTTCCGCCCTTTCTAGAACTATATCTACTTCCCCCCTCTCTCTAGAACTATCACTTTTACCCCTCTCTCTAGAACTATCTCTTTTCCCCCTCTCTCTAGAACTATCTCTTCTTCCCCCTCTCTCTAGAACTATCTCTTCTTCCCCCCTCTCTCTAGAACTATTTCTTTCCCCCTCTCATTCTGGAACTATATCTACTTCCCCCCTCTCTCTAGAATTATCTCTTCTTCCCCCTCTCTCTAGAACTATATCTACTTCCCCCCTCTCTCTAGAACTAACTCTTTTCCCCCTCTCTCTAGAACTATCTCTTTTCCCCCTCTCTCTAGAACTATCTCTTCTTACCCCCCTCTATAGAACTATCTCTTATTCCCCCCTCTCTAGAACTATCTCTTCTTCTCCCCCTCTCTCTAGAACTATCTCTTCTCCCCCCTCTCTCTAGAACTATCTCTTCTTCCCCCTCTCTCTAGAACTAACTCTTTTCCCCCTCTCTCTAGAACTATCTCTTCTTCCGCCTCTCTCTAGAACTATCTCTTTTCCCCCTCTCTCTAGAACTATCTCTTCTTTCCCCTCTCTCTAGAACTATCTCTTCTTCCCCCTCTCTCTAGAATTATCTCTTTTACCCTCTCTCTCTGGAACTATATCTACATCCCCCCTCTCTCTAGAACTATCTCTTCTTCTCTCTTTCTCTCTAGAACTATCTCTTGTTCCTCCTCTATCTAGAACTATCTCTACTCCCTCCCCCTCCCTCTAGAACTATGTCTCCTTCCCGTTCCACCTAGAACTATCTCTTCTTCCTCCCTCTCTCTAGAACTTTCTCTTCTTCCCCCCTCTCTCTAGAACTATCTCTTCTTCCCTCTTTCTCTAGAACACTCTCTTCTTCCCTCACTCAATAGAACTATCTCTTCTTCCCCCCTCTCTCTAGAACTATCTCTTCTTCCCACTCTCTCTAGAACTATCTCTTCTAGCCCCCTCTCTAGAACTATCTCTTCTTCACCCCATCTCTCTAGAACTATCTCTTCTATCCCGCTCTCTCTAGAGCTATCTCTTCTTCCCCCTCTCTCTAGAACTATCTCTTCTTCTCTCCTCTCTCTAGAACTGTCTCTTCTACACCCCTCTCTCTAGAACTATATCTTCTCCGCCCCCCTCTCTCTAGAACTATATCTTCTTCCCCCTCTCTCTAGAACTATCTCTTCTTACCCCCTCTCTCTAGAACTATCTCTTCTTCCCCCGCTCTCTAGAACTATCTCTTCTCCCCCTCTCTGTAGAACTATCTCTTCTTCCCCACCCCCATCTCTCTAGTACTATCTCTTCTTCCCCCTCTCTCTAGAACTATCTCTTCCCTCTTTTTCTATAACACTCTCTTCTCCCCTCACTCAATAGAACTATCTCTTCTTCCCCCCCTCTCTCTAGAACTATCTCTTCTTCCCACTCTCTCTAGAACTATCTCTTCTACCCCCCTCTCTAGAACTATCTCTTCTTCACCCCTCTCTCTAGAACTATCTCTTCTTCTCTCTAGAACTATCTCTTCTTCCCCCCTCTCTCTAGAACTATCTCTTCTTCACCCCTCTCTCTACAACTATCTCTTCTTCCCCCCTCTCTTTAGAATTATTTCTTTTCCCCCCCTCTCTTTAGAATTATTTCTTTTCCCCCTCTGTCTCTGGAACTATATCTACTTCCCCCTCTCTCTAGAACTATCTCTTGTTCCCCCTCTCTCTAGAACTATCTCTTCTTCCCCTCTCTCTAGAATTATCTCTTCTTCCCCCTCTCTCTAGAACTATCTCTTCTTCCCCTCTTTCTAGAACTATATCTACTTCCCCCCTCTCTTTAGAACTATCACTTTTACCCCTCTCTCTAGAACTATCAATTCTTCACCGCATCTCTCTAGAACTATCTCTTCTATCCCGCTCTCTCTAGAGCTATCTCTTCTTCCCCCTCTCTCTAGAACTATCTCTTCTTCTCTCCTCTCTCTAGAACTGTCTCTTCTACACCCCTCTCTCTAGAACTATATCTTCTCCGCCCCCCTCTCTCTAGAACTATATCTTCTTCCCCCTCTCTCTAGAACTATCTCTTCTTACCCCCTCTCTCTAGAACTATCACTTTTACCCCTCTCTCTAGAACTATCTCTTTTCCCCCTCTCTCTAGAACTATCTCTTCTTCCCCCTCTCTCTAGAACTATCTCTTCTTCCCCCCTCTCTCTAGAACTATTTCTTTCCCCCTCTCATTCTGGAACTATATCTACTTCCCCCCTCTCTCTAGAATTATCTCTTCCTCCCCCTCTCTCTAGAACTATATCTACTTCCCCCCTCTCTCTAGAACTAACTCTTTTCCCCCTCTCTCTAGAACTATCTCTTCTTACCCCCCTCTATAGAACTATCTCTTATTCCCCCCTCTCTAGAACTATCTCTTCTTCTCCCCCTCTCTCTAGAACTCTCTCTTCTCCCCCCCCTCTCTCTAGAACTATCTCTTCTTCCCCCTCTCTCTAGAACTAACTCTTTTCCCCCTCTCTCTAGAACTATCTCTTCTTCCGCCTCTCTCTAGAACTATCTCTTTTCCCCCTCTCTCTAGAACTATCTCTTCTTTCCCCTCTCTCTAGAACGATCTCTTCTTCCCCCTCTCTCTAGAATTATCTCTTTTACCCTCTCTCTCTGGAACTATATCTACATCCCCCCTCTCTCTAGAACTATCTCTTGTTCCTCCTCTATCTAGAACTATCTCTACTCCCTCCCCCTCCCTCTAGAACTATGTCTCCTTCCCGTTCCACCTAGAACTATCTCTTCTTCCTCCCTCTCTCTAGAACTTTCTCTTCTTCCCCCCTCTCTCTAGAACTATCTCTTCTTCCCTCTTTCTCTAGAACACTCTCTTCTTCCCTCACTCAATAGAACTATCTCTTCTTCCCCCCTCTCTCTAGAACTATCTCTTCTTCCCACTCTCTCTAGAACTATCTCTTCTAGCCCCCTCTCTAGAACTATCTCTTCTTCACCCCATCTCTCTAGAACTATCTCTTCTATCCTGCTTTCTCTAGAGCTATCTCTTCTTCCCCCTCTCTCTAGAACTATCTCTTCTTCTCTCCTCTCTCTAGAACTGTCTCTTCTACACCCCTCTCTCTAGAACTATATCTTCTCCGCCCCCCTCTCTCTAGAACTATATCTTCTTCCCCCTCTCTCTAGAACTATCTCTTCTTACCCCCTCTCTCTAGAACTATCTCTTCTTCCCCCGCTCTCTAGAACTATCTCTTCTCCCCCTCTCTCTAGAACTATCTCTTCTTCCCCACCCCCATCTCTCTAGTACTATCTCTTCTTCCCCCTCTCTCTAGAACTATCTCTTCCCTCTTTCTCTATAACACTCTCTTCTCCCCTCACTCAATAGAACTATCTCTTCTTCCCCCCCTCTCTCTAGAACTATCTCTTCTACCCCCCTCTCTAGAACTATCTCTTCTTCACCCCTCTCTCTAGAACTATCTCTTCTTCTCTCTAGAACTATCTCTTCTTCCCCCCTCTCTCTAGAACTATCTCTTCTTCACCCCTCTCTCTACAACTATCTCTTCTTCCCCCCTCTCTTTAGAATTATTTCTTCCCCCCCCTCTCTTTAGAATTATTTCTTTTCCCCCTCTGTCTCTGGAACTATATCTACTTCCCCCTCTCTCTAGAACTATCTCTTGTTCCCCCTCTCTCTAGAACTATCTCTTCTTCCCCCTCTCTCTAGAATTATCTCTTCTTCCCCCTCTCTCTAGAACTATCTCTTCTTCCCCTCTTTCTAGAACTATATCTACTTCCCCCCTCTCTCTAGAACTATCACTTTTACCCCTCTCTCTAGAACTATCTCTTCTTCCCTCTCGAGAACTATCTCTTCTTCCCCCTCTCTCTAGAACTATCACTTCTTCCCCCTCTCTCTAGAACTATCTCTTTTCCCCCGCTCTCTAGAACTATCTCTTCTTCCCCCTCTCTCTAGAACTATCTCTTCTTCCCCCCTCTCTCTAGAACTATTTCTTTCCCCCTCTCATTCTGGAACTATATCTACTTGTCCCCTCTCATTCTGGAACTATATCTACTTGTCCCCTCTCTCTAGAAATATCTCTTCTTCCCCCTCTATCTAGAACTATCTCTTGTTCCCCCTCTCTCTAGAACTATCTCTTCTTACCCCCTCTCTCTAGAACTATCTCTTCTTCCCCCGCTCTCTAGAACTATCTCTTCTCCCCCCTCTCTCTAGAACTATCTCTTCTTCCCCACCCCCATCTCTCTAGTACTATCTCTTCTTCCCCCTCACTCAATAGAACTATCTCTTCTTCCCCCCCTCTCTCTAGAACTATCTCTTCTTCCCACTCTCTCTAGAACTATCTCTTCTACCCCCCTCTCTAGAACTATCTCTTCTTCACCCCTCTCTCTAGAACTATCTCTTCTTCTCTCTAGAACTATCTCTTCTTCCCCCCTCTCTCTAGAACTATCTCTTCTTCACCCCTCTCTCTACAACTATCTCTTCTTCCCCCCTCTCTTTAGAATTATTTCTTTTCCCCCCCTCTCTTTAGAATTATTTCTTTTCCCCCTCTGTCTCTGGAACTATATCTACTTCCCCCCCTCTCTAGAACTATCTCTTCTTCACCCCTCTCTCTAGAGCTATCTCTTCTCTCTAGAACTATCTCTTCTTCCCCCCTCTCTCTAGAACTATCTCTTCTTCACCCCTCTCTCTAGAACTATCTCCTCTTCCCCCTCTCTCCACAACTATCTCTTCTTCCCCCCTCTCTTTAGAATTATTTCTTTTCCCCCTCTCTGGAACTATATCTACTTCCCCTCTCTCTCTAGAACTACCTCTTGTTCCCCCTCTCTCTAGAACTATCTCTTCTTCCCCCTCTCTCTAGAATTATCTCTTCTTCCCCCTCTCTCTAGAACTATCTCTTCTTCCGCCCTTTCTAGAACTATATCTACTTCCCCCCTCTCTCTAGAACTATCACTTTTACCCCTCTCTCTAGAACTATCTCTTTTCCCCCTCTCTCTAGAACTATCTCTTCTTCCCCCTCTCTCTAGAACTATCTCTTCTTCCCACCTCTCTCTAGAACTATTTCTTTCCCCCTCTCATTCTGGAACTATATCTACTTCCCCCCTCTCTCTAGAATTATCTCTTCCTCCCCCTCTCTCTAGAACTATATCTACTTCCCCCCTCTCTCTAGAACTAACTCTTTTCCCCCTCTCTCTAGAACTATCTCTTTTCCCCCTCTCTCTAGAACTATCTCTTCTTACCCCCCTCTATAGAACTATCTCTTATTCCCCCCTCTCTAGAACTATCTCTTCTTCTCCCCCTCTCTCTAGAACTATCTCTTCTCCCCCCCTCTCTCTAGAACTATCTCTTCTTCCTCTCTCTCTAGAACTAACTCTTTTCCCCCTCTCTCTAGAACTATCTCTTCTTCCGCCTCTCTCTAGAACTATCTCTTTTCCCCCTCTCTCTAGAACTATCTCTTCTTTCCCCTCTCTCTAGAACTATCTCTTCTTCCCCCTCTCTCTAGAATTATCTCTTTTACCCTCTCTCTCTGGAACTATATCTACATCCCCCCTCTCTCTAGAACTATCTCTTGTTCCTCCTCTATCTAGAACTATCTCTACTCCCTCCCCCTCCCTCTAGAACTATGTCTCCTTCCCGTTCCACCTAGAACTATCTCTTCTTCCTCCCTCTCTCTAGAACTTTCTCTTCTTCCCCCCTCTCTCTAGAACTATCTCTTCTTCCCTCTTTCTCTAGAACACTCTCTTCTTCCCTCACTCAATAGAACTATCTCTTCTTCCCCCCTCTCTCTAGAACTATCTCTTCTTCCCACTCTCTCTAGAACTATCTCTTCTAGCCCCCTCTCTAGAACTATCTCTTCTTCACCCCATCTCTCTAGAACTATCTCTTCTATCCCGCTTTCTCTAGAGCTATCTCTTCTTCCCCCTCTCTCTAGAACTATCTCTTCTTCTCTCCTCTCTCTAGAACTGTCTCTTCTACACCCCTCTCTCTAGAACTATATCTTCTCCGCCCCCCTCTCTCTAGAACTATCACTTCTTCCCCCTCTCTCTAGAACTATCTCTTCTTACCCCCTCTCTCTAGAACTATCTCTTCTTCCCCCGCTCTCTAGAACTATCTCTTCTCCCCCTCTCTCTAGAACTATCTCTTCTTCCCCACCCCCATCTCTCTAGTACTATCTCTTCTTCCCCCTCTCTCTAGAACTATCTCTTCCCTCTTTCTCTATAACACTCTCTTCTCCCCTCACTCAATAGAACTATCTCTTCTTCCCCCCTCTCTCTAGAACTATCTCTTCTTCCCACTCTCTCTAGAACTATCTCTTCTACCCCCCTCTCTAGAACTATCTCTTCTTCACCCCTCTCTCTAGAACTATCTCTTCTTCTCTCTAGAACTATCTCTTCTTCCCCCCTCTCTCTAGAACTATCTCTTCTTCACCCCTCTCTCTACAACTATCTCTTCTTCCCCCCTCTCTTTAGAATTATTTCTTTTCCCCCCCTCTCTTTAGAATTATTTCTTTTCCCCCTCTGTCTCTGGAACTATATCTACTTCCCCCTCTCTCTAGAACTATCTCTTGTTCCCCCTCTCTCTAGAACTATCTCTTCTTCCCCCTCTCTCTAGAATTATCTCTTCTTCCCCCTCTCTCTAGAACTATCTCTTCTTCCCCTCTTTCTAGAACTATATCTACTTCCCCCCTCTCTCTAGAACTATCACTTTTACCCCTCTCTCTAGAACTATCTCTTCTTCCCTCTCTAGAACTATCTCTTATTCCCCCTCTCTCTAGAACTATCACTTCTTCCCCCTCTCTCTAGAACTATCTCTTTTCCCCCGCTCTCTAGAACTATCTCTTCTTCCCCCTCTCTCTAGAACTATCTCTTCTTCCCCCCTCTCTCTAGAACTATTTCTTTCCCCCTCTCATTCTGGAACTATATCTACTTGTCCCCTCTCATTCTGGAACTATATCTACTTGTCCCCTCTCTCTAGAAATATCTCTTCTTCCCCCTCTCTCTAGAACTATCTCTTGTTCCTCCTCTTTCTAGAACTATCTCTACTCCCTCCCCCTCCCTCTAGAACTATGTCTCCTTCCCGTTCCACCTAGAACTATCTCTTCTTCCTCCCTCTCTCTAGAACTTTCTCTTCTCCCCCCCTCTCTCTAGAACTATCTCTTCTTCCCTCTGTCTCTAGAACTATCTCTTCTTCCCCCTCTCTCTAGAACTATCTCTTCTTCCCCCTCTCTCTAGAATTATCTCTTCTTCCCCCTCTCTCTAGAATTATATCTTCTCCGCCCCCCTCTCTCTAGAACTATATCTTCTTCCCCCTCTCTCTAGAACTATCTCTTCTTACCCCCTCTCTCTAGAACTATCTCTTCTTCCCCCGCTCTCTAGAACTATCTCTTCTCCCCCCATCTCTGTAGAACTATCTCTTCTTCCCCACCCCCATCTCTCTAGTACTATCTCTTCTTCCCCCCTTTCTAGAACTATATCTACTTCCCCCCTCTCTCTAGAACTATCACTTTTACCCCTCTCTCTAGAACTATCTCTTCTTCCCTCTCTCTCTAGAACTATCTCTTCTTCCCCCTCTCTCTAGAACTATCACTTCTTCCCCATCTCTCTAGAACTATCTCTTTTCCCCCGCTCTCTAGAACTATCTCTTCTTCCCCCTCTCTCTAGAACTAGCTCTTCTTGCCCCCTCTCTCTAGAACTATTTCTTTCCCCCTCTCATTCTGGAACTATATCTACTTGCCCCCTCTCTCTAGAAATATCTCTTCTTCCCCCTCTCTCTAGAACTATCTCTTCTTCTCTCTTTCTCTCTAGAACTATCTCTTGTTCCTCCTCTCTCTAGAACTATCTCTACTACCTCCCCCTCTCTCTAGAACTATATCTACTTCCCCCCTCTCTCTAGAACTAACTCTTTTCCCCCTCTCTCTAGAACTATCTCTTTTCCCCCTCTCTCTAGAACTATCTCTTCTTACCCCCCTCTATAGAACTATCTCTTATTCCCCCCTCTCTAGAACTATCTCTTCTTCTCCCCCTCTCTCTAGAACTATCTCTTCTCCCCCCTCTCTCTAGAACTATCTCTTCTTCCCCCTCTCTCTAGAACTAACTCTTTTCCCCCTCTCTCTAGAACTATCTCTTCTTCCGCCTCTCTCTAGAACTATCTCTTTTCCCCCTCTCTCTAGAACTATCTCTTCTTTCCCCTCTCTCTAGAACTATCTCTTCTTCCCCCTCTCTCTAGAATTATCTCTTTTACCCTCTCTCTCTGGAACTATATCTACATCCCCCCTCTCTCTAGAACTATCTCTTCTTCTCTCTTTCTCTCTAGAACTATCTCTTCTTCACCCCATCTCTCTAGAACTATCTCTTCTATCCCGCTCTCTCTAGAGCTATCTCTTCTTCCCCCTCTCTCTAGAACTATCTCTTCTTCTCTCCTCTCTCTAGAACTGTCTCTTCTACACCCCTCTCTCTAGAACTATATCTTCTCCGCCCCCCTCTCTCTAGAACTATATCTTCTTCCCCCTCTCTCTAGAACTATCTCTTCTTACCCCCTCTCTCTAGAACTATCTCTTCTTCCCCCGCTCTCTAGAACTATCTCTTCTCCCCCCTCTCTCTAGAACTATCTCTTCTTCCCCACCCCCATCTCTCTAGTACTATCTCTTCTTCCCCCTCTCTCTAGAACTACATCTTCCCTCTTTCTCTATAACACTCTCTTCTCCCCTCACTCAATAGAACTATCTCTTCTTCCCCCCCCTCTCTCTAGAACTATCTCTTCTTCCCACTCTCTCTAGAACTATCTCTTCTACCCCCCTCTCTAGAACTATCTCTTCTTCACCCCTCTCTCTAGAACTATCTCTTCTTCTCTCTAGAACTATCTCTTCTTCCCCCCTCTCTCTAGAACTATCTCTTCTTCACCCCTCTCTCTACAACTATCTCTTCTTCCCCCCTCTCTTTAGAATTATTTCTTTTCCCCCCCTCTCTTTAGAATTATTTCTTTTCCCCCTCTGTCTCTGGAACTATATCTACTTCCCCCTCTCTCTAGAACTATCTCTTGTTCCCCCTCTCTCTAGAACTAACTCTTCTACCCCCTCTCTCTAGAATTATCTCTTCTTCCCCCTCTCTCTAGAACTATCTCTTCTTCCCCACTTTCTAGAACTATATCTACTTCCCCCCTCTCTCTAGAACTATCACTTTTACCCCTCTCTCTAGAACTATCTCTTCTTCCCTCTCTAGAACTATCTCTTCTTCCCCCTCTCTCTAGAACTATCACTTCTTCCCCCTCTCTCTAGAACTATCTCTTTTCCCCCGCTCTCTAGAACTATCTCTTCTTCCCCCTCTCTCTAGAACTATCTCTTCTTCCCCCCTCTCTCTAGAACTATTTCTTTCCCCCTCTCATTCTGGAACTATATCTACTTGTCCCCTCTCTCTAGAAATATCTCTTCTTCCCCCTCTCTCTAGAACTATCTCTTCTTCTCTCTTTCTCTCTAGAACTATCTCTTGTTCCTCCTCTCTCTAGAACTATCTCTACTCCCTCCCCCTCCCTCTAGAACTATGTCTCCTTCCCGTTCCACCTAGAACTATCTCTTCTTCCTCCCTCTCTCTAGAACTTTCTCTTCTCCCCCCCCTCTCTCTAGAACTATCTCTTCTTCCCTCTCTCTCTAGAACTATCTCTTCTTCCCCCTCTCTCTAGAACTATCTCTTCTTCCCCCTCTCTCTAGAATTATCTCTTCTTCCCCCTCTCTCTAGAACTATCTCTTCTTCCCCCTCTCTCTAGAACTATATCTTCTCCGCCCCCCTCTCTCTAGAACTATATCTTCTTCCCCCTCTCTCTAGAATTATCTCTTCTTACCCCCTCTCTCTAGAACTATCTCTTCTTCCCCCGCTCTCTAGAACTATCTCTTCTCCCCCCTCTCTGTAGAACTATCTCTTCTTCCCCACCCCCATCTCTCTAGTACAATCTCTTCTTCCCCCTCTCTCTAGAACTATCTCTTCCCTCTTTCTCTAGAACACTCTCTTCTTCCCTCACTCAATAGAACTATCTCTTCTTCCCCCCTCTCTCTAGAACTATCTCTTCTTCCCACTCTCTCTAGAACTATCTCTTCTTCCCCCTCTCTCTACAATTATCTCTTCTTCCCCCTCTCTCTAGAACTATCTCTTCTTCCCCCCTTTCTAGAACTATATCTACTTCCCCCCTCTCTCTAGAACTATCACTTTTACCCCTCTGTCTAGAACTATCTCTTCTTCCCTCTCTCTCTAGAACTATCTCTTCTTCCCCCTCTCTCTAGAACTATCACTTCTTCCCCATCTCTCTAGAACTATCTCTTCTTCCCCCCTCTCTCTAGAACTATTTCTTTCCCCCTCTCATTCTGGAACTATATCTACTTGCCCCCTCTCTCTAGAAATATCTCTTCTTCCCCCTCTCTCTAGAACTATCTCTTCTTCTCTCTTTCTCTCTAGAACTATCTCTTGTTCCTCCTCTCTCTAGAACTATCTCTACTCCCTCCCCCTACCTCTAGAACTATGTCTCCTTCCCGTTCCACCTAGAACTATCTCTTCTTCCTCCCTCTCTCTAGAACTTTCTCTTCTCCCCCCCCCTCTCTCTAGAACTATCTCTTCTTCCCTCTCTCTCTAGAACTATCTCTTCTTCCCCCTCTCTCTAGAACTATCTCTTCTTCCCCTTCTCTCTAGAATTATCTCTTCTTCCCCCTTTCTCTAGAACTATCTCTTCTTCCCCCTCTCTCTAGAACTATCTCTTCTATCCCGCTCTCTCTAGAACTATCTCTTCTTCCCCCTCTCTCTAGAACTATCTCTTCTTCTCTCCTCTCTCTAGAACTGTCTCTTCTACACTCCTCTCTCTAGAACTATATCTTCTCCGCCCCCCTCTCTCTAGAACTATATCTTCTTCCCCCTCTCTCTAGAACTATCTCTTCTTACCCCCTCTCTCTAGAACTATCTCTTCTTCCCCCGCTCTCTAGAACTATCTCTTCTCCCCCCTCTCTGTAGAACTATCTCTTCTTCCCCACCCCCATCTCTCTAGTACTATCTCTTCTTCCCCCTCTTTCTAGAACTATCTCTTCCCTCTTTCTCTAGAACACTCTCTTCTTCCCTCACTCAATAGAAGTATCTCTTCTTCCCCCCTCTCTCTAGAACTATCTCTTCTTCCCACTCTCTCTAGAACTATCTCTTCTACCCCCCTCTCTAGAACTATCTCTTCTTCACCCCATCTCTCTAGAACTATCTCTTCTATCCCGCTCTCTCTAGAACTATCTCTTTTTCCCCCTCTCTCTAGAACTATCTCTTCTTCTCTCCTCTCTCTAGAACTGTCTCTTCTACACCCCTCTCTCTAGAACTATATCTTCTCCGCCTCCCTCTCTCTAGAACTATATCTTCTTCCTCCTCTCTCTAGAACTATCTCTTCTCCCCCTCTCTCTAGAACTATCTCTTCTTCCCCCGCTCTCTAGAACTATCTCTTCTTCCCCCGCTCTCTAGAACTATCTCTTCTCCCCCCTCTCTCTAGAACTATCTCTTCTTCCCCACCCCCATCTCTCTAGTACTATCTCTTCTTCCCCCTCTCTCTAGAACTATCTCTTCCCTCTTTCTCTATAACACTCTCTTCTCCCCTCACTCAATAGAACTATCTCTTCTTCCCCCCTCTCTCTAGAACTATCTCTTCTTCCCCCTCTCTCTAGAACTATCTCTTCTTCCCCTTCTCTCTAGAATTATCTCTTCTTCCCCCTTTCTCTAGAACTATCTCTTCTTCCCCCTCTCTCTAGAACTATCTCTTCTATCCCGCTCTCTCTAGAACTATCTCTTCTTCCCCCTCTCTCTAGAACTATCTCTTCTTCTCTCCTCTCTCTAGAACTATCTCTTCTTCCCCCGCTCTCTAGAACTATCTCTTCTCCCCCCTCTCTGTAGAACTATCTCTTCTTCCCCACCCCCATCTCTCTAGTACTATCTCTTCTTCCCCCTCTCTCTAGAACTATCTCTTCCCTCTTTCTCTAGAACACTCTCTTCTTCCCTCACTCAATAGAACTATCTCTTCTTCCCCCCTCTCTCTAGAACTATCTCTTCTTCCCACTCTCTCTAGAACTATCTCTTCTTCCCCCTCTCTCTAGAATTATCTCTTCTTCCCCCTCTCTCTAGAACTATCTCTTCTTCCCCCCTTTCTAGAACTATATCTACTTCCCCCCTCTCTCTAGAACTATCACTTTTACCCCTCTGTCTAGAACTATCTCTTCTTCCCTCTCTCTCTAGAACTATCTCTTCTTCCCCCTCTCTCTAGAACTATCACTTCTTCCCCATCTCTCTAGAACTATCTCTTCTTCCCCCCTCTCTCTAGAACTATTTCTTTCCCCCTCTCATTCTGGAACTATATCTACTTGCCACCTCTCTCTAGAAATATCTCTTCTTCCCCCTCTCTCTAGAACTATCTCTTCTTCTCTCTTTCTCTCTAGAACTATCTCTTGTTCCTCCTCTCTCTAGAACTATCTCTACTCCCTCCCCCTACCTCTAGAACTATGTCTCCTTCCCGTTCCACCTAGAACTATCTCTTCTTCCTCCCTCTCTCTAGAACTTTCTCTTCTCCCCCCCCTCTCTCTAGAACTATCTCTTCTTCCCTCTCTCTCTAGAACTATCTCTTCTTCCCCCTCTCTCTAGAACTATCTCTTCTTCCCCTTCTCTCTAGAATTATCTCTTCTTCCCCCTTTCTCTAGAACTATCTCTTCTTCCCCCTCTCTCTAGAACTATCTCTTCTATCCCGCTCTCTCTAGAACTATCTCTTCTTCCCCCTCTTTCTAGAACTATCTCTTCTTCTCTCCTCTCTCTAGAACTGTCTCTTCTACACTCCTCTCTCTAGAACTATATCTTCTCCGCCCCCCTCTCTCTAGAACTATATCTTCTTCCCCCTCTCTCTAGAACTATCTCTTCTTACCCCCTCTCTCTAGAACTATCTCTTCTTCCCCCGCTCTCTAGAACTATCTCTTCTCCCCCCTCTCTGTAGAACTATCTCTTCTTCCCCACCCCCATCTCTCTAGTACTATCTCTTCTTCCCCCTCTCTCTAGAACTATCTCTTCCCTCTTTCTCTAGAACACTCTCTTCTTCCCTCACTCAATAGAAGTATCTCTTCTTCCCCCCTCTCTCTAGAACTATCTCTTCTTCCCACTCTCTCTAGAACTATCTCTTCTACCCCCCTCTCTAGAACTTTATCTTCTTCACCCCATCTCTCTAGAACTATCTCTTCTATCCCGCTCTCTCTAGAACTATCTCTTTTTCCCCCTCTCTCTAGAACTATCTCTTCTTCTCTCCTCTCTCTAGAACTGTCTCTTCTACACCCCTCTCTCTAGAACTATATCTTCTCCGCCTCCCTCTCTCTAGAACTATATCTTCTTCCTCCTCTCTCTAGAACTATCTCTTCTCCCCCTCTCTCTAGAACTATCTCTTCTTCCCCCGCTCTCTAGAACTATCTCTTCTTCCCCCGCTCTCTAGAACTATCTCTTCTCCCCCCTCTCTCTAGAACTATCTCTTCTTCCCCACCCCCATCTCTCTAGTACTATCTCTTCTTCCCCCTCTCTCTAGAACTATCTCTTCCCTCTTTCTCTATAACACTCTCTTCTCCCCTCACTCAATAGAACTATCTCTTCTTCCCCCCTCTCTCTAGAACTATCTCTTCTACCCCCCTCTCTAGAACTATCTCTTCTTCACCCCTCTCTCTAGAACTATCTCCTCTTCCCCCTCTCTCTACAGCTATCTCTTCTTCCCCCCTCTCTTTAGAATTATTTCTTTTCCCCCTCTGTCTCTGGAACTATATCTACTTCCCCCATCTCTCTAGAACTATCTCTTGTTCCCCCTCTCTCTAGAACTATCTCTTCTTCCCCCTCTCTCTAGAATTATCTCTCCTTCCCCCTCTCTCTAGAACTATCTCTTCTTCCCCCCTTCTAGAACTATATCTACTTCCCCCCTCTCTCTAGAACTATCACTTTTACCCCTCTCTCTAGAACTATCTCTTCTTCCCTCTCTCTCTAGAACTATCTCTTCTTCCCCCTCTCTCTAGAACTATCACTTCTTCCCCCTCTCTCTAGAACTATCTCTTTTCCCCCTCTCTCTAGAACTATCTCTTCTTCCCCCTCTCTCTAGAACTATCTCTTCTTCCCCCCTCTCTCTAGAACTATTTCTTTCCCCCCTCTCATTCTGGAACTATATCTACTTGCCCCCCCCTCTCTAGAATTATCTCTTCTTCCCCTCTCTCTAGAACTATATCTACTTCCCCCCTCTCTCTAGAACTAACTCTTTTCCCCCTCTCTCTAGCACTATCCCTTCTTCCGCCTCTCTTTAGAACTATCTCTTTTCCCCCTCTCTGTAAACTATCTCTTCTTTTCCCTCTCTCTAGAACAATCTCTTCTTCCCCCTCTCTCTAGAATTATCTCTTTTACCCTCTCTCTCTGGAACTATATCTACATCCCCCCTCTCTCTAGAACCATCTCTTCTTCTCTCTTTCTCTCTAGAACTATCTCTTGTTCCTCCTCTCTCTAGAACTATCTCTACTCCCTCCCCCTCCCTCTAGAACTATGTCTCCTTCCCGTTCCACCTAGAACTATCTCTTCTTCCCCCCTCTCTCTAGAACTATCTCTTCTTCCCCCTCTCTCTAGAACTATCTCTTCTTCCCCATCTTTCTAGAACTATCTCTTCTATCCCGCTCTCTCTAGAACTATCTCTTCTTCCCCCTCTCTCTAGAACTATCTCTTCTTCTCTCCTCTCTCTAGAACTGTCTCTTCTACACCCCTCTCTCTAGAACTATATCTTCTCCGCCCCCTCTCTCTAGAACTATATCTTCTTCCCCCTCTCTCTAGAACTATCTCTTCTTACCCCCTCTCTCTAGAACTATCTCTTCTTCCCCCGCTCTCTAGAACTATCTCTTCTCCCCCCTCTCTAGAACTATCTCTTCTTCCCCACCCCCATCTCTCTAGTACTATCTCTTCTTCCCCCTCTCTCTAGAACTATCTCTTCCCTCTTTCTCTAGAACACTCTCTTCTCCCCTGACTCAATAGAACTATCTCTTCTACCCCCCTCTCTAGAACTATCTCTTCTTCACCCCTCTCTCTAGAACTATCTCTTCTTCTCTATAGAACTATCTCTTCTTCCCCCTCTCTCTAGAACTATCTCTTCTTCTCTCCTCTCTCTAGAACTGTCTCTTCTACACCCCTCTCTCTAGAACTATATCTTCTCCGCCTCCCTCTCTCTAGAACTATATCTTCTTCCCCCTCTCTCTAGAACTATCTCTTCTTATCCCCTCTCTCTAGAACTATCTCTTCTTCCCCCGCTCTCTAGAACTATCTCTTCTCCCCCCTCTCTCTAGAACTATCTCTTCTTCCCCACCCCCATCTCTCTAGTACTATCTCTTCTTACCCCTCTCTCTAGAACTATCTCTTCCCTCTTTCTCTATAACACTCTCTTCTCCCCTCACTCAATAGAACTATCTCTTCTTCCCCCCCTCTCTCTAGAACTATCTCTTCTTCCCACTCTCTTTAGAACTATCTCTTCTACCCCCCTCTCTAGAACTATCTCTTCTTCACCCCTCTCTCTAGAACTATCTCTTCTTCTCTCTAGAACTATCTCTTCTTCCCCCCTCTCTCTAGAACTATCTCTTCTTCCCTCTCTCTCTAGAACTATCTCTTCTTCCCCCTCTCTCTAGAACTATCACTTCTTCCCCCTCTCTCTAGAACTATCTCTTTTCCCCCTCTCTCTAGAACTATCTCTTCTTCCCCCACTCTCTAGAACTATCTCTTCTTCCCCCCTCTCTCTAGAACGATTTCTTTCCCCCTCTCATTCTGGAACTATATCTACTTGCCCCCTCTCTCTAGAATTATCTCTTCTTCCCCCTCTCTCTAGAACTATATCTACTTCCCCCTCTCTCTAGAACTAACTCTTTTCCCCCTCTCACTAGAACTATCTCTTCTTCCGCCTCTCTCTAGAACTATCTCTTCTTACCCCCTCTATAGAACTATCTCTTATTCCCCCCTCTCTAGAACTATCTCTTCTTCTCCCCCTCTCTCTAGAACTATCTCTTCTCCCCCTCTCTCTAGAACTATCTCTTCTTCCCCCTCTCTCTAGAACTATCTCTTCCTCCCCCTCTCTCTAGAACTAACTCTTCTTCCCCCTCTCTCTAGAACTATCACTTCATCCCCCTCTCTCTAGATCTAACTCTTTTCCCCCTCTCTCTAGAACTATCTCTTCTTCCGCCTCTCTCTAGAACTATCTCTTTTCCCCCTCTCTCTAAACTATCTCTTCTTTCCCCTCTCTCTAGAACAATCTCTTCTTCCCCCTCTATCTAGAATTATCTCTTTTACCCTCTCTCTCTGGAACTATATCTACATCCCCCTCTCTCTAGAACTATCTCTTCTTCTCTCTTTCTCTCTAGAACTATCTCTACTCCCTCCCCCTCCCTCTAGAACTATGTCTCCTTCCCGTTCCACCTAGAACTATCTCTTCTTCCTCCCTGTCTCTAGAACTTTCTCTTCTTCCTCCCCCTCTGTCTAGAACTATCTCTTCTTCCCCCTCTCTCTAGAACTATCTCTTCTTCCCCCTCTCTCTAGAACTATCTCTTCTTCCCACTCTCTCTAGAACTATCTCTTCTACCCCCCTTTCTAGAACTATCTCTTCTTCACCCCATCTCTCTAGAACTATCTCTTCTATCCCGCTCTCTCTAGAACTATCTCTTCTTCCCCCTCTCTCTAGAACTATCTCTTCTTCTCTCCTCTCTCTAGAACTGTCTCTTCTACACCCCTCTCTCTAGAACTATATCTTCACCGCCCCCTCTCTCTAGAACTATCTCTTCTTACCCCCTCTCTCTAGAACTATCTCTTCTTCCCCCGCTCTCTAGAACTATCTCTTCTCCCCCCTCTCTCTAGAACTATCTCTTCGTCCCCACCCCCATCTCTATAGTACTATCTCTTCTTCCCCCTCTCTCTAGAACTATCTCTTCCCTCTTTCTCTAGAACACTCTCTTCTCCCCTCACTCAATAGAACTATCTCTTCTACCCCCCTCTCTAGAACTATCTCTTCTTCACCCCTCTCTCTCTAGAACTATCTCTTCTTCTCTCTAGAACTATCTCTTCTTCCCCCCCTCTCTCTAGAACTATCTCTTCTTCACCCCTCTCTCTAGAACTATCTCCTCTTCTCCCTCTCTCTACAACTATCTCTTCTTCCCCCCTCTCTTTAGAATTATTTCTTTTCCCCCTCTCTCTCTGGAACTATATCTACTTCCCCTCTCTCTCTAGAACTATCTCTTGTCCACCTCTCTCTAGAACTATCTCTTCTTCCCCCTCTCTCTAGAATTATCTCTTCTTCCCCCTCTCTCTAGAACTATCTCTTCTTCCCCCCTTTCTAGAACTATATCTACTTCCCCCCTCTCTCTAGAACTATCACTTTTACCCCTCTCTCTAGAACTATCTCTTCTTCCCACTCTCTCTAGAACTATCTCTTCTTCCCCCTCTCTCTAGAACTATCACTTCTTCCCCCTCTCTCTAGAACTATCTCTTTTCCCCCTCTCTCTAGAACTATCTCTTCTTCTCCCTCTCTCTAGAACTATCTCTTCTTCCCCCCTCTCTCTAGAACTATTTCTTTCCCCCTCTCATTCTGGAACTATATCTTCCTCCCCCCTCTCTCTAGAATTATCTCTTCTTCCCCATCTCTCTAGAACTATATCTACTTCCCCCTCTCTCTAGAACTAACTCTTTTCCCCCTCTCTCTAGAACTATCTCTTCTTCCGCCTCTCTCTAGAACTATCTCTTTTTCCCCTCTCTCTAGAACTATCTCTTCTTTCCGCTCTCTCTAGAACTATCTCTTCTTACCCCCCTCTATAGAACTATCTCTTATTCCCCCCTCTCTAGAACTATCTCTTCTTCTCCCCCTCTCTCTAGAACTATCTCTTCTCCCCCCTCTCTCTAGAACTATCTCTTCTTCCCCCTCTCTCTGGAACTATCTCTTCTTCCCCCTCTCTCTAGAATTATCTCTTCTTCACCACTCTCTCTAGAACTATCTCTTCTTCCCTCTCTCTCTAGAACAATCTCTTCTTCCCCCCTCTCTCTTGAACTATCTCTTCTTCCCCACTCTCTCTAGAACTATCACTCATTCCCCCCCTCTCTAGAACTATCTCTTCTTCCCCCCCTCTCTCTAGAACTATGTCTTCTTCCCTCTCTCTCTAGAAGTATCTCTTCGCTCTCTCTTTACAACTATCTCTTCTTACCCCGCTCTCTAGAACTATCACTACTCCCCCCTCTCTAGAACTATCTCTTCTTCCCCCCTCTCTAGACCTATCTCTTCTTCCCCCTCTCTTAGAACTATCACTTCTTACCCCTCTGTAGAACTATCACTTCTTCCCCCTCTGTCTCTAGAACTATGTCTTCTTCCCTCTCTCTCTAGAAGTATCTCTTCTTACCCCTCTCTCTAGAACTATATCTACTCCCGCACCCCTCTCTAGAAAAATCTCATCTTCCCCCTCTCTCTAGAACTATCTCTTCTGCCCCGCTCTTTCTAGAACTATCTCTTCTTGTCCCCTCTCTCTAGAACTATCTCTTCTTGCCCACTCTCTCTTTAACTATCTCTTCTTTCCCCCCTCTCTCTAGAACTATCTTTTCTTCCCCCTCTCTCTAGAATTATCTCTTCGCCCACCCCCTCTCTCTAAAACTATCTCTTCTTCCCCCTCTCTATAGAACTATCTCTTCTTACCCCCCTCTCTATAGAACTATCTCTTATTCCCCCTCTCTCTAGAACTGTCTCTTCTTCCACCTCTCTCTAGAACCATCTCTTCTTCCACCTCTCTCTAGAACTATCTCTTCTTCCCCCCTCTCTAGCCCTATCTCTTCTTCCCCCTCTCTTAGAACTATCGCGTCTTACCCCTCTGTAGAACTATCTCTTCTTCCCCTCTCTCTCTAGAACTATGTCTTCTTCCCTCTCTCTCTAGAAGTATCTCTTCCCTCTCTCTCTACAACTATCTCTTCTTCCCCCTCTCTCTAGAACTATATCTACTCCCCCACCCCTCTCTAGTACTATCTCTTCTTCCCCCTCTCTCTAGAACTATCTCTTCCCTCTTTCTCTAGAACACTCTCTTCTCCCCTCACTCAATAGAACTATCTCTTCTACCCCCCCTCTCTAGAACTATCTCTTCTTCACCCCTCTCTCTAGAACTATCTCTTCTTCTCTCTAGAACTATCTCTTCTTCCCCCCTCTCTCTAGAACTATCTCTTCTTCACCCCTCTCTCTAGAACTATCTCCTCTTCTCCCTCTCTCTACAACTATCTCTTCTTCCCCCCTCTCTTTAGAATTATTTCTTTTCCCCCTCTCTCTCTGGAACTATATCTACTTCCCCTCTCTCTCTAGAACTATCTCTTGTCCCCCTCTCTCTAGAACTATCTCTTCTTCCCCCTCTCTCTAGAATTATCTCTTCTTCCCCCTCTCTCTAGAACTATCTCTTCTTCCCCCCTTTCTAGAACTATATCTACTTCCCCCCTCTCTCTAGAACTATCACTTTTACCCCTCTCTCTAGAACTATCTCTTCTTCCCTCTCTCTCTAGAACTATCTCTTCTTCCCCCTCTCTCTAGAACTATCACTTCTTCCCCCTCTCTCTAGAACTATCTCTTTTACCCCTCTCTCTAGAACTATCTCTTCTTCACCCTCTCTCTAGAACTATCACTTCTTCCCCCTCTCTCTAGAACTATCTCTTTTCCCCCACTCTCTAGAACTATCTCTTCTTCCCCCCTCTCTCTAGAACGATTTCTTTCCCCCTCTCATTCTGGAACTATATCTACTTGCCCCCTCTCTCTAGAATTATCTCTTCTTCCCCCTCTCTCTAGAACTATATCTACTTCCCCCTCTCTCTAGAACTAACTCTTTTCCCCCTCTCACTAGAACTATCTCTTCTTCCGCCTCTCTCTAGAACTATCTCTTCTTACCCCCTCTATAGAACTATCTCTTATTCCCCCCTCTCTAGAACTATCTCTTCTTCTCCCCCTCTCTCTAGAACTATCTCTTCTCCCCCTCTCTCTAGAACTATCTCTTCTTCCCCCTCTCTCTAGAACTATCTCTTCCTCCCCCTCTCTCTAGAACTATCTCTTCTTCCCCCTCTCTCTAGAACTATCACTTCATCCCCCTCTCTCTAGAACTAACTCTTTTCCCCCTCTCTCTAGAACTATCTCTTCTTCCGCCTCTCTCTAGAACTATCTCTTTTCCCCCTCTCTCTAAACTATCTCTTCTTTCCCCTCTCTCTAGAACAATCTCTTCTTCCCCCTCTATCTAGAATTATCTCTTTTACCCTCTCTCTCTGGAACTATATCTACATCCCCCTCTCTCTAGAACTATCTCTTCTTCTCTCTTTCTCTCTAGAACTATCTCTTGTTCCTCCTCTCTCTAGAACTGTCTCTACTCCCTCCCCCTCCCTCTAGAACTATGTCTCCTTCCCGTTCCACCTAGAACTATCTCTTCTTCCTCCCTGTCTCTAGAACTTTCTCTTCTTCCTCCCCCTCTGTCTAGAACTATCTCTTCTTCCCCCTCTCTCTAGAACTATCTCTTCTTCCCCCTCTTTCTAGAACTATCTCTTCTTCCCACTCTCTCTAGAACTATCTCTTCTACCCCCCTTTCTAGAACTATCTCTTCTTCACCCCATCTCTCTAGAACTATCTCTTCTATCCCGCTCTCTCTAGAACTATCTCTTCTTCCCCCTCTCTCTAGAACTATCTCTTCTTCTCTCCTCTCTCTAGAACTGTCTCTTCTACACCCCTCTCTCTAGAACTATATCTTCACCGCCCCCTCTCTCTAGAACTATCTCTTCTTACCCCCTCTCTCTAGAACTATCTCTTCTTCCCCCGCTCTCTAGAACTATCTCTTCTCACCCCTCTCTCTAGAACTATCTCTTCGTCCCCACTCCCATCTCTCTAGTACTATCTCTTCTTCCCCCTCTCTCTAGAACTATCTCTTCCCTCTTTCTCTAGAACACTCTCTTCTCCCCTCACTCAATAGAACTATCTCTTCTACCCCCCCTCTCTAGAACTATCTCTTCTTCATCCCTCTCTCTAGAACTATCTCTTCTTCTCTCTAGAACTATCTCTTCTTCCCCCCCTCTCTCTAGAACTATCTCTTCTTCACCCCTCTCTCTAGAACTATCTCCTCTTCTCCCTCTCTCTACAACTATCTCTTCTTCCCCCCTCTCTTTAGAATTATTTCTTTTCCCCCTCTCTCTCTGGAACTATATCTACTTCCCCTCTCTCTCTAGAACTATCTCTTGTCCCCCTCTCTCTAGAACTATCTCTTCTTCCCCCTCTCTCTAGAATTATCTCTTCTTCCCCCTCTCTCTAGAACTATCTCTTCTTCCCCCCTTTCTAGAACTATATCTACTTCCCCCCTCTCTCTAGAACTATCACTTTTACCCCTCTCTCTAGAACTATCTCTTCTTCCCTCTCTCTCTAGAACTATCTCTTCTTCCCCCTCTCTCTAGAACTATCACTTCTTCCCCCTCTCTCTAGAACTATCTCTTTTCCCCCTCTCTCTAGAACTATCTCTTCTTCTCCCTCTCTCTAGAACTATCTCTTCTTCCCCCCTCTCTCTAGAACTATTTCTTTCCCCCTCTCATTCTGGAACTATATCTTCCTCCCCCCTCTCTCTAGAATTATCTCTTCTTCCCCATCTCTCTAGAACTATATCTACTTCCCCCTCTCTCTAGAACTAACTCTTTTCCCCCTCTCTCTAGAACTATCTCTTCTTCCGCCTCTCTCTAGAACTATCTCTTTTTCCCCTCTCTCTAGAACTATCTCTTCTTTCCGCTCTCTCTAGAACTATCTCTTCTTACCCCCCTCTATAGAACTATCTCTTATTCCCCCCTCTCTAGAACTATCTCTTCTTCTCCCCCTCTCTCTAGAACTATCTCTTCTCCCCCCTCTCTCTAGAACTATCTCTTCTTCCCCCTCTCTCTGGAACTATCTCTTCTTCCCCCTCTCTCTAGAACTATCTCTTCTTCCCCCTCTCTCTAGAACTATCTCTTCATCCCCCTCTCTCTAGAACTATCTCTTCTTCCCCCCTCTCTCTTGAACTATCTCTTCTTCCCCACTCTCTCTAGAACTATCACTCATTCCCCCCTCTCTAGAACTATCTCTTCTTCCCCCCTCTCTCTAGAACTATCTCTTCTTCCCCCTCTCTCTAGAATTATCTCTTCTTCACCACTCTCTCTAGAACTATCTCTTCTTCCCTCTCTCTCTAGAACTATCTCTTCTTCCCCCCTCTCTCTTGAACTATCTCTTCTACCCCACTCTCTCTAGAACTATCACTCATTCCCCCCCTCTCTAGAACTATCTCTTCTTCCCCTCTCTCTCTAGAACTATGTCTTCTTCCCTCTCTCTCTAGAAGTATCTCTTCGCTCTCTCTTTACAACTATCTCTTCTTACCCCGCTCTCTAGAACTATCACTACTCCCCCCTCTCTAGAACTATCTCTTCTTCCCCCCTCTCTCTAGAACTATCTCTTCTTCCACCTCTCTCTAGAACTATCTCTTCTTCCCCCCTCTCTAGACCTATCTCTTCTTCCCCCTCTCTTAGAACTATCACTTCTTACCCCTCTGTAGAACTATCTCTTCTTCCCCCTCTGTCTCTAGAACTATGTCTTCTTCCCTCTCTCTCTAGAAGTATCTCTTCTTACCCCTCTCTCTAGAACTATATCTACTCCCCCACCCCTCTCTAGAAAAATCTCTTCTTCCCCCTCTCTCTAGAACTATCTCTTCTGCCCCGCTCTTTCTAGAACTATCTCTTCTTGTCCCCTCTCTCTAGAACTATCTCTTCTTGCCCACTCTCTCTTTAACTATCTCTTCTTTCCCCCCTCTCTCTAGAACTATCTTTTCTTCCCCCTCTCTCTAGAATTATCTCTTCGCCCACCCCCTCTCTCTAAAACTATCTCTTCTTCCCCCTCTCTATAGAACTATCTCTTCTTACCCCCTCTCTATAGAACTATCTCTTATTCCCCCTCTCTCTAGAACTGTCTCTTCTTCCACCTCTCTCTAGAACCATCTCTTCTTCCACCTCTCTCTAGAACTATCTCTTCTTCCCCCCTCTCTAGCCCTATCTCTTCTTCCCCCTCTCTTAGAACTATCGCGTCTTACCCCTCTGTAGAACTATCTCTTCTTCCCCCTCTCTCTCTAGAACTATGTCTTCTTCCCTCTCTCTCTAGAAGTATCTCTTCCCTCTCTCTCTACAACTATCTCTTCTTCCCCCTCTCTCTAGAACTATATCTACTCCCCCACCCCTCTCTAGTACTATCTCTTCTTCCCCCTCTCTCTAGAACTATCTCTTCCCTCTTTCTCTAGAACACTCTCTTCTCCCCTCACTCAATAGAACTATCTCTTCTACCCCCCCTCTCTAGAACTATCTCTTCTTCACCCCTCTCTCTAGAACTATCTCTTCTTCTCTCTAGAACTATCTCTTCTTCCCCCCTCTCTCTAGAACTATCTCTTCTTCACCCCTCTCTCTAGAACTATCTCCTCTTCTCCCTCTCTCTACAACTATCTCTTCTTCCCCCCTCTCTTTAGAATTATTTCTTTTCCCCCTCTCTCTCTGGAACTATATCTACTTCCCCTCTCTCTCTAGAACTATCTCTTGTCCCCCTCTCTCTAGAACTACCTCTTCTTCCCCCTCTCTCTAGAATTATCTCTTCTTCCCCCTCTCTCTAGAACTATCTCTTCTTCCCCCCTTTCTAGAACTATATCTACTTCCCCCCTCTCTCTAGAACTATCACTTTTACCACTCTCTCTAGAACTATCTCTTCTTCCCTCTCTCTCTAGAACTATCTCTTCTTCCCCCTCTCTCTAGAACTATCACTTCTTCCCCCTCTCTCTAGAACTATCTCTTTTCCCCCTCTCTCTAGAACTATCTCTTCTTCTCCCTCTCTCTAGAACTATCTCTTCTTCCCCCCTCTCTCTAGAACTATTTCTTTCCCCCTCTCATTCTGGAACTATATCTTCCTCCCCCCTCTCTCTAGAATTATCTCTTCTTCCCCATCTCTCTAGAACTATATCTACTTCCCCCTCTCTCTAGAACTAACTCTTTTCCCCCTCTCTCTAGAACTATCTCTTCTTCCGCCTCTCTCTAGAACTATCTCTTTTTCCCCTCTCTCTAGAACTATCTCTTCTTTCCGCTCTCTCTAGAACTATCTCTTCTTACCCCCTCTATAGAACTATCTCTTTTCCCCCCTCTATAGAACTATCTCTTCTTCTCCCCCTCTCTCTAGAACTATCTCTTCTCCCCCCTCTCTCTAGAACTATCTCTTCTTCCCCCTCTCTCTGGAACTATCTCTTCTTCCCCCTCTCTCTAGAACTATCTCTTCTTCCCCCTCTCTCTAGAACTATCTCTTCATCCCCCTCTCTCTAGAACTATCTCTTCTTCCCCCCTCTCTCTTGAACTATCTCTTCTTCCCCACTCTCTCTAGAACTATCACTGATTCCCCCCTCTCTAGAACTATCTCTTCTTCCCCCCACTCTCTAGAACTATCTCTTCTTCCCCCTCTCTCTAGAATTATCTCTTCTTCACCACTCTCTCTAGAACTATCTCTTCTTCCCTCTCTCTCTAGAACTATCTCTTCTTCCCCCCTCTCTCTTGAACTATCTCTTCTTCCCCACTCTCTCTAGAACTATCACTCATTCCCCCCTCTCTAGAACTATCTCTTCTTCCCCCCTCTCTCTAGAACTATGTCTTCTTCCCTCTCTCTCTAGAAGTATCTCTTCGCTCTCTCTTTACAACTATCTCTTCTTACCCCGCTCTCTAGAACTATCACTACTCCCCCCTCTCTAGAACTATCTCTTCTTCCCCCCTCTCTCTAGAACTATCTCTTCTTCCACCTCTCTCTAGAACTATCTCTTCTTCCCCCCTCTCTAGACCTATCTCTTCTTCCCCCTCTCTTAGAACTATCACTTCTTACCCCTCTGTAGAACTATCTCTTCTTCCCCCTCTGTCTCTAGAACTATGTCTTCTTCCCTCTCTCTCTAGAAGTATCTCTTCTTACCCCTCTCTCTAGAACTATATCTACTCCCCCACCCCTCTCTAGAAAAATCTCTTCTTCCCCCTCTCTCTAGAACTATCTCTTCTGCCCCGCTCTTTCTAGAACTATCTCTTCTTGTCCCCTCTCTCTAGAACTATCTCTTCTTGCCCACTCTCTCTTTAACTATCTCTTCTTTCCCCCCTCTCTCTAGAACTATCTTTTCTTCCCCCTCTCTCTAGAATTATCTCTTCGCCCACCCCCTCTCTCTAAAACTATCTCTTCTTCCCCCTCTCTATAGAACTATCTCTTCTTACCCCCCTCTCTATAGAACTATCTCTTATTCCCCCTCTCTCTAGAACTGTCTCTTCTTCCACCTCTCTCTAGAACCATCTCTTCTTCCACCTCTCTCTAGAACTATCTCTTCTTCCCCCCTCTCTAGCCCTATCTCTTCTTCCCCCTCTCTTAGAACTATCGCGTCTTACCCCTCTGTAGAACTATCTCTTCTTCCCCCTCTCTCTCTAGAACTATGTCTTCTTCCCTCTCTCTCTAGAAGTATCTCTTCCCTCTCTCTCTACAACTATCTCTTCTTCCCCCTCTCTCTAGAACTATATCTACTCCCCCACCCCTCTCTAGAACTATCTCTTCTTCCCCCTTTCTCTAGAACTATCTCTACTTCCCCCCTCTTTCTAGAACTATCTCTTCTTGTCCCCTCTCTCTAGAACTATCTCTTCTTGCCCACTCTCTCTCTAACTATCTCTTCTTCCCCCCTCTCTCTAGATCTATCTTTTCTTCCCTCCTCTCTCTAGAATTATCTCTTTGCCCACCCCCTCTCTCTAAAACTATCTCTTCTTCCCCCTCTCTTTACAACTATCTCTTCTTACCCCCCCTCTCTATAGAACTATCTCTTATTCCCCCTCTCTCTAGAACTGTCTCTTCTTCCTCTTCTCTCTAGAACTGTCTCTTCTCCGCCGCCTCTCTCTAGAACTATCTCTTCTTCCCCCCTCTCTGCAGAACTATCTCTTATTCCCCCCTCTCTCTAGAACTATCTCTTCTTCCCCCGCCCTCTAGAACTATCTCTTCTTCCACCTCTCTCTAGAACTATCTCTTCTTCCACCTCTCTCTAGAACTATCTCTTCTTCTACCTCTCTCTAGAACTATCTCTTCTTCCCCCTCTCTAGACCTATCTCTTCTTCCCCCTCTCTTAGAACTATCGCTTCTTACCCCTCTGTAGAACTATCTCTTCTTCCCCCCTCTCTCTAGAACTATGTCTTCTTCCTTCTCTCTCTAGAAGTATCTCTTCCCTCTCTCTCTACAACTATCTCTTCCCCCTCTCTCTAGAACTATATCTACTCCTCCACCCCTCTCTAGAACTATCTCTTCTTCCCCCCTCTTTCTAGAACTATCTCTTCTTGTCCCCTCTCTCTAGAACTATCTCTTCTTCCCCCCTCTTTCTAGAACTATCTCTTCTTGTCCCCTCTCTCTTGAACTATCTCTTCTTGCACACTCTCTCTAGAACTATCTCTTCTTCGACCCCTCTCTCTAGAACTATCTGTTCTCCTCCCTCTCTCTCGAACTGTCTCTTATCCCCCTCTCTCTAGTACTATCTCTTCTTCCCCCCTCTCTAGAACTATCTATTCTCCCACCTCCTTTCTGTAGAATTATCTCTTCTTCCCCCTCTCTCTAGAACTATCGCTTCTTCCCCCCTCTCTCTAGAATTATCTCTTCTTCCCTCTCTCTCTAGAACTATCGCTTCTTCCCCCCTCTCTCTAGAAGTATCTCTTCTTCCTCCTCTCTCTAGAACTATCTCTTCTTCCCCCCTCTCTCTAGAACTATCTCTTCTTCCCCCCTCTCTCTAGAACTATCTCTTCTTCCCCCCTCTCTCTAGAACTATCTCTTCTTCCCCCCTCTCTCTAGAACTATCTCTTCTTCCCCCCTCTCTCTAGAACTATCTCTTCTTCCCTCTTTCTCTAGAACTATCTCTTCTTCCCCCCCCTCTCTCTCTCTCTCTCTCTCTCTCGTTTAAATCGTTTGTTCACACGTCTCTCTTGTCAGTCTTAACCTTTCATTCTCCTCATTCCTCTCCCCTCTCTCTCTCTCTGTCTATATATATATATATATATATATATATATATATATATATATATATATATATAACCCTCTCTCTCTATCTATCTTTATATCTCTATCTGTCTCTCTTTATCTCTCTCCCTCTCTCTCTCTCTCTATCTCTCTCTCTCTCTCTCTATCTATCTCTTTCTCTCTCTAGCTATCAATCTATCTCTCCCTTTCTCTTTCTATCTATCTATCTATCTTTCTATCTCTCTCCCTCTCGTCTATGCCATTCCTTTTTCTCTCTCGGGTACAGATCTCTGTGTACTTATATATATATAAGTACATAAACCACCACCACCACCTCTACCACCATCACCACTACCGCCTCTACCACCACCACCACCACCTCTACCATCACTACCAACATCTCTACCACCACCACCACCTCTACCTACCACCACCAACATCTCTACCACCACCACCACCACTACCACCTCTACCACCACCACCACTTCTACCACCACCACCATTACCATCTCTACCACAATAATATAAACCTGGACAGTGGGAGAACCCTCTCCGACCTGCAGACGCTCCACCACGAGAGTAATGACAAAACACCCGACCATGGGATTTTCACATAGAAAGTCCGGGCAAGGTGTTTGTGGAAGACCAGCATACCAGTCTCCCCTCTCTACACCACCAATGATGTCCAAGGGAAAGGCAATGGCCGGTACAGTTTGGCACCAGTGATGTCGCAACTCAACTCATTTGTATAGCTGAGTAAACTGGAGTAACATGAAAATAAAGTGTCTTGCTCAAGGTCCGAGAATCGAACGCACAACCTCACAATTGTAAACACAACGTTCTAACCAGTAAGCCATGCGACTTCCTCACCATATCAACGACAAAACTATCGGTAAACGGCCTCACCTCCCGCCGTCTCTCTTGTCACTGTTAACCTTTCGTTCTTGGTACTTACTACACCCTCCCTTTCTCTCTCTCACTTTCTTTCCCTCTCACCTCTTTTTCTCTCTCTATTTCTCATTCTCTCTCTCTCACTCTCTTTCTTTCTCTCTCCTCTCTCTCTTTCCCTCTCACCTCTTTTTCTCTCTCTCTTTCTCATTCTCTCTCTCTCACTCTCTTTCTTTCTCTCTCACCCTCTTTCTCCCCCCTCCGCTCTCTTTCTCTTTCTCTCTCTCCCCCATCCGCTCACCTCTCTCTCACACTCACATTTTTTATCATCCATCAATCGACAACCACATCCCTACTCACTGCTATCAGAGTGGAGTTGTCTACTTGCAGGTGGAGTGGTCGTTTCAGCACGTTCCCCTGGCCATCCTCCGAGGTAATGTATTCTCCATCCTATCAACCGGGACACAGAGGCTGGGGGTAAGTTAGTTGGAGGATACCAGTTCGGACGTCACTTAGGTTAGAATCATTTTTAAATATTTAATATGACTTCTCTCTCTCCCTCCCTCTCTCTCTCTCTCTCTCTCTATATATATATATATATATATATATATATATATTCTCACACACACACTCTCACACACACACACACAAACACACACACACACACATATACATGTACACATTCACACACACCATATGATCCAGGTTTAGTTTTAGGGCTAAACTTGAGATCAAATATAGAGCTGAATATTTATGATTTATTAATCTTTCTAAATATTACAATATTACTGTATAACTAAATGGTCCCCCGGGACAATGTATTCTGTATCATGTCGGGTGGGCCCCAGGCGTGGAGGGTAAGATAGATAGAGGTGGAGGATACTAGTTCTGACATCACTTTCTCTCTTTAAAGACAAACTACCAGTCCACACCTTGCTAAGTATATACCATCTATCGTTGTCCTATCAAGTGTGTGTGTGTGTGTTGATGTTCTCTTTCACTCACTGCCTCTTTCTCTCTCTCTCTCTCTCTCTCTCTCTCTCTCTCTCTCTTCACTCACTGCCTCTCTCTCTCTCTCTCTCTCTCTCTCTCTCTCTCTCTCTCTCTCTCTCTCTCTCTCTCTCTCTTTCACTCACTGCCTCTGTCTCTCTCGCTCTCCCCATCTCTGACTATTATAAACAAATAATAACAGGCTGTGGATTGGCAGTATCGGTAGAGGGTCGGACACCATGTTTTGATTCATAGAGTTACGGCCCTTGCCATTCTGAGTTCAAATCCCGCCGAGGTTAACTTTGCCTTTCATCATTACGGGGTCGATAAAATAAAGTACCAGTAATGCACTGGGTAATTGCTGGCCTTGTGCCAAAAGTAGAAACAACTATTATAAGCAGATATTGGCCCACACACTGGCAACCCCGGCGGACAGAATAGAGAAGGCATTTCCCCGGATGTTGGTGAGGGAGTCGTGTTGGAAAGCCATTCCAGCTCACGGGGCTCACATCAGCGGGTAGCCAACTCTGTGCCGATGGTGGTAAGTGGGGAAGTGGTCCTAGAGCCGAGGTCACCAGAAATCTCCACCACAAACCTGTCGGAGAGCGACCGATATTTGGAGAGTTTACCCTCCTCGGCTTGAAGTACAGCAGAGCCTGATGTTAACATAGTCTAATAGTGGAGCGTATAGGCTCGCTGAATGGAGAAGGATACCCATCTTTTTCCATCCAGTTTTCTAGGGTCTATCCCTGGGTCTCTTTGCAATTGGTTTTGGCTGTAAAAATCTTTCCAGCGATTGTTTCCTGAAACATTCTAACCACATGCCCATAGTATGAGCTGTGATCTCTCAATTCGGAGAAGTAGCGGTTCTACTTGGAGAGACTCTCTGATCTCCGAGCGACCCACTCTATCGAGTAACGTTACTCCAAAGACCCTTCAGAGGAATCCCATTTCGGCCGCTTGTATCCACGATCATATTCTTTTGGTCATTACCCAAGATTCATGAGCATAGGAAGGGTTGGCAAGATATTTTACAAACAGAAGTTATACAATAACTCCATGTTATCATAGTGAGGTTTCAACATGGCCGAATCGTTAAGAAGTTCACTTCATTAGGTCCTGGGTTCGATCCTCCAGCTTGGTATCGTGGGTGTCATTTACCTTGGGTTGGTCAATGCTTTGTAGCTGGAATTGTGTAGATGGAAATTGTTTGGAAGCCCGTCGGGTGATGTCTATATGTAATTCAAAGAGCCAGCCTTGTCATATACTGTTCCACACTGAATCTCCCTGAGAATTGCGTTAAGGGTACTCGAGTCTGTGGAATGCTCAGCCACTTACACGTCTACCTGTAATTTAACGGGTCAGTAGTTATGTTACACACTGTGTTACGCTGAATCTCCCTGAGAAGTATTTTAATGATACACTAGTCAATGGAATGCTCAGCCACTTGCATGGTAATTTCATGAGCAGGCTGTTCCATTGGTCGAACAACTGGAACACTCGACGTCGAAGCAGACGGAGGCCCATCGTTCGTGGCTTTACACTTCCTCCGAAACCGGTCAGATTGATGCAGTCGAGATTTCTTCTAATGTATTTTTGTTGTCTAAATAAAATTAATTGTCGCAGGAATGCTACTACTTAAAATAAAATTTTACAAGATAGATTACCAAAATTTAATGAGCGGGGCGGGCGGGGGTGGTGGGTCTGAAAAATTAATAAGCGGGAGTGGGGGCAATTATTCGGGACCCGAGAGTAGATATTCCAGAGAGGGGAGGGGGTTATGCGGAGAAAGGAACGGATGGAGAGCATGAAGGAAAAAAAAAACATTATGATTCAGAAAATAAAGAAGAAATACAAAACTTAGTGAGTCATTATAAGAACTGCCAATATCACCCCACCCATATTCCACCTCACCCAAGATCAGAGGTTTTCCCAAACCACCTGGGTTTCTGGATAATCAAGTTTATAGTGTTGTTTATTTTTGTTCCTGTTTTTTTTTCTTATCTTATCCCAAAGTAAATAAATTCTTGAAAATATCTTCATAGGTAGCAGACATAGTTGTGTGGTGAAGGAGTTTACATAGAAACTGTGTAATTTCAGGTCCAGCCCTACAGCGTGTGTGGCACCTTGGGCAAGCGTGTTCTGTTATAACCTCGGGTTGACTAATGCCTTGTTAGTAAAATTTGGTAGGCAGTAATTATACAGGATATATATATATATGGTAGACAGTAATTATATATATATATATACTAAGAATAATGAGTTCTAAACTCAAGCAGTCCTTTACAATGAAATAGCTCAAAGAAAGAAGTATTTCTGAGCCGTGTAATACAAGTTAATATAAATTAATATATATGATAAAACACAAATACCAACATATAAGTATGTATTGTAAATGACTAAGTTAGCTCTAGATTGAAAAATACTAATTATAATAATACAGTTTGCCTGTCTCGATTTAAAATAATAAATCAATAAAAACAAACGATATTGGCAAATGGCCGTGGTATTTAGACAAATTTAAATTTCAAAATCAAACCTGTTCCGTAGATAAGTTTAAACTTCAAAATCCAAATAAGTTTCGAGATGAAAAAGTGAAAGAATACCCCGTTCAGCTCTCCTCAGTAAGTACCCTGAACAATTGGTATGCTTCACTTCAAAATATTTAAAAAGACTGTTTAACGCACATGGTTTTCCAGTTTCTAGCTGCCGCATACTCGTTCTGCTAGAAATAACAGCCGTTTATATGGGGCTAAAGTTAGCTCTACATAGGGAGCAGTGATACTAAGAATAATGAGTTCTAAACTCAAGCAGTCCTTTACAATGAAATAGCTCAAAGAAAGAAGTATTTCTGAGCCGTGTAATACAAGTTAATATAAATTAATATATATGATAAAACACAAATACCAACATATAAGTGTTTGTATTGTAAATGACTAAGTTAGCTAGATTGAAAAATACTAATTATAATAATACAGTTTGCTTGTCTCGATTTAAAATAATAAATCAATAAAACTGTATTTTTAAATATTTTGAAGTGAAGCATACCAATTGTTCAGGGTACTTACTGAGGAGAGCTGAACGGGGTATTCTTTCACTTTTTCATCTCGAAACTTATTTGGATTTTGAAGTTTAAACTTATCTACGGAACAGGTTTGATTTTGAAATTTAAATTTGTCTAAGTACCACGGCCATTTGCCAATATCGTTTGTTTTTATTGATTTATTATTTTAAATCGAGACAGGCAAACTGTATTATTATAATTAGTATTTGTCAATCTAGAGCTAACTTAGTCATTTACAATACAAACACTTATATGTTGGTATTTGTGTTTTATCATATATATATATATATATATATATATATAATTCCTACCAAATTTTACTAACAAGGCATTAGTTAACCCGAGGCTATAACAACACACTTGCCCACGGTGCCATATATAGAGTAATAACATACGTTTAGACAGCTTGACAAATTGAAAATTGCGGCAGGCAGACCTAGCCACACAATACCAAAATCAACGAAAAAACTAATCAGGTTAGACAACTGACCTGGGCATATCGAACGATATTTTGCAATACGTCCGATAGGTTTCTATGAATTCGAGATCATATATCCAGCTTACGTAATATGTAAGCCTGTGGTATTCCATGATTGAACACGTCATCAACAGGAAATTTCGTTCTATGCCTCAAGCCGGTGTGGAATGTAACGCTGAACTGCGATCGTTGGCAGCCCTCACGTGTTATTTCCAGCAAGGGAAGTAACCCCCGGTTTTTGGCGGGTAAATTCAAAGTGTGAACAAGGGAAATCAATTCCGTTCCACATGTGTGCGTGTGTGAGTGAGTGTGTATGAGCAGGCCCTAATGTTGTTGTTCGTCTTGACTTGTATGTGCAAGCAGATCCCATTTTTCCATTCATTATAACATTGTTATAGGGCAGCGGATTGACAGTAAACGGTAGAGCGTCGGACAGCATGCTTTGCGGCATAGTGTTACGACTCTTACGTTCTGAGTTCAAATCCCGCGAGGTTAGCTTTGCCTTTCATCCTTACAGGGTTGATAAAATAAAGTACCAGTAATGCACTGGTGTTGATTTAATCGACTTTTCCCCTCCCCAAAATTGCTGGCCTTGTGCCTTAATCAGAAACTATTATAACATTGTTAGATTCCTATATTATTTGCTCCCTATCATAACGGTTTCTATTTTCAACACAGGGCCGCCAACTGTATGAGGGAGAAGGGTAAATCGATTAAATGGACCCTGGTATATGGCTGGTACTTTATTTCGCTGAAGATTAAAGTAAAGGTTAACCTTTGCGGGATTTAAACTCGGGGAACAGAGAGCAGATACGAATACTGCAAAGCATTCTATCCGACTTTTTACCGAACTCAGAACGTAAAGAGCCATAACTATATGCCGCAAAACATTTTGTCTGACGCTCTAACGATTCTGCCAAATCCAGTACCATTTTTCTCTCGCGATATTCAGGGATTATAATTTCCAAACTGATAGAGTAATTGATCATCGTCAACCGGATATTGTCTAGTTGAAGAAGGAAGAGGAATACTGTCAGACCATAGTTGTAGCTATACTAAATGACATAAATATTGCAAGTAATGAGGTTGAGAAAAACCACCAAATATTTCGAATTGAAAGTCGAGATGGGAGGATTGTTTGGAATGCAATAGTATAATGTAAAAGTGATACCAGTTGTGATCAAGGCAGTAAGGTCAATCCCATTGAAAGTTTGAGACTTATTAAAGCGGTTAGGAATACCATATAAAATTGGGGTCATACAAACAGCAGACTTGCTGAGTACTGCGCACACTTTAAGAAAAGTTTTACGAGGATCGACTGAAAGGTTCGTAGGCTGACAAAAATACTTTTATGGAATGACAAAATGGAAAGTTCAGATGTTGGCTGTGAAGGAGGAATGCTAGGGCTATGAAATCTTGCGTGCATTAATTTCATCTCTTCATATTAATAACTGCATTGTTTCTTTCCAGGGACTATGTTGACAAATAAACCTCATTTGGTCATTCCATGAGAGTATCTTGGTCAGCATATGAACCTTTCAGCCGACCTTTGTATACTTGTGGGCTGGAGCATACAATTTAATAGTGAAATATTTTCAAGCACATCTCTATCTAGAACAATGTGACCACCCTACCATTGTCACAATCAGAACATGATCCGGGGATTAATATTTGTAATGATGCGTCATTTCCTTCTCATATTCTATGTATAGGCCTTAAACTCCTGACAGAGTGGTCGGTATGCCTGATTTGGACAGTGGGGTGAGCTCCTGCTGACCTATGAAATGGCTCAAATAAGTTGTGTTTATCGCCTCTGCAGGCCAAACACCATGCATCCCCGTCGTGGCAAAGGCTCCACAAAATTGAGTTGGGAATGAAAGTGAGAGCTAGGCAATAGCGGCGTGGTGTACTTCGACATGCCGCCCGCCTCTGCCGCCGATGCGTGTCGAGTCCGCCGCTGCCGGCCCGTGTGCTTGCGCGTCGCTGCCGCGGAATTCAAACGACGCCCAAATGGCGGCTAGGCAAGGAAATGCTTGGATTGCACTATTCTAAAGTACAGATACTTGCAACTGGACACCACATGTGAAACCAATCGCCCGAAGAAACTCCATTGAAATGAACTTACACTGTGAATTCCTTCGAAGGAGCCGTTTGAACGCACCCAGAGTGAACACCACCACAAGTAAGTAGAAGGAGCGCCATAGTGGGGTATTTCAAATCAGGAGAATCTCAATGTGAACTACATTACGGGTACACGTGTCTGTGGAGTAGGCAACCACTTATACATTAATCTGATGAGCAGGTTGTTCTGTTGATCGAACAACTGGAACCAGGGCCGAGTTAATATCTTTAGAGGACCTATACACAGGAAAGATTATGGTATTTAGATATATGGAACAAACTTCAATATACTGTACTGGAAATATAATCTTTAGAGCCCCCTTTTTAACTGAAACCTTAAACACCTGATTATTTTACGTAATGGATACGGATAGATCCAACTGGCAGGAGACCCATGGGTAGACCCCAAGCTAGACGGCTGGATAACATTAAATGGTAAAGACCCACCCCCCATTCGGTCACGAATGACTGTGGAATTTGCACCTAGAAAGTTCCCCTCCGAGGGAGGAGGCCGGGCAAGGTTATTTGTGGAAGACAGTCACATACCAGTCTCCCCTCTCCACGTCACCGATATTGTCCAAGGAAAAGGCAATGGGGTCACAACTCATTTCTACAGCTGAGTAAACTGGATCAACGTGAAATAATTTCTTGCTCGAGAACACAACGCAAAGCCCAGTCCAAGAATCGAACTCGCAACATCACGATTGTAAGCCAGATGCTCTAACCACTAATCCATGAGTCTTCACACGGAAGTGTATTATTGTACAGAAATAGAGAGAAAGTGACGTCCGAACAAGTATCCTCCACCACAAACTAACTTACCCTCCACTCCGGGGTCCCGGCCGACATGATGAAGAGTACATTGCCTTGGAGGACGGTGGAGGAGACCCGCTGGAACTCTGCTCTATCAAAGCTATGGTGTTACTAAACAACATCAACTATTATAGTACTTTCTAGTAATATTCTAGCTAGTGTCATATAAACTATAGTGTTGGTATATATAGTGTCATATAAACTATAGTGTGGTATATTTAGTGTCCTATACACTATAGTGTTGGTATATATAGTGTCATATAAACTATAGTGTGGTATATTTAGTGTCCTATACACTATAGTGTTGGTATATATAGTGTCCTATACACTATAGTGTTGGTATATATAGTGTCCTATTCACTATAGTGTTGGTATATATAGTGTCATATAAACTATAGTGTGGTATATTTAGTGTC